>VWPW01021828.1:0-25150 GCA_013389825.1 Crypturellus undulatus
GTTCCTGAAGAAACAACACTTTTACCAGTTACCTTGCCTTATTGGTGTGACCTGGAAAGGCCTCTGGTTTGAGCTCTGGTTTGGGGCTGCATTTCACCTCTAGTAAGACTGAGGGCCAATAGGTGACCTCAGGTGACCCTTCAGCCCTGATTTGGGGCTGCTTTTGACCTCTAGTAACCCCAAGGGAAAATAGGAGACCTCAGGTGACACTTGAGCTCTGGTCTGGGGCTGCTTTTGAACTCTAGTAACCCCAGATCCAATGGGTGACCTCAGGTGACCCTTTGAGCCTGTTTTTTGCTTCTTTTGAACTCTGATAACCCCGAGATCAGCTGACCTCAGGTGACCCTTCAGCCCTTTTTTGCGGCTGCTTTTGACCTCTTGTTACCCCGAGCGCCAATAGGTGACCTCAGGTGACCCTTTGAGCCCTGGTTTGGGGCTTCTTTTGAACTATAGTGACCCTGGAGGGTCAATAGGTGACCTCAGGTGACGCTTTTAGCTCTGGTTTGGGGCTACGTTTGACCTCTAGTAATGCCAAGATCCAATGAGTGACCTCAGGTGACCTTTGTGCTCTGTTTTGGGGCTTCTTTTGAACTCTAGTAACCCCGAGGGCCAATAGGTGACCTCAGGTGAACTTTTAGCCCTGGTTTGAGGCTGCTTTTGATCTTTGGTAACCCCAAGGGCTTATAGGTGACCTCAGATGACCCTTGTATCCTGGTTTGGGGCTGCATTTGACCTCTTGTAACCCCGAGGGCCAATAGGTGACCTCACGTGACCTTTGAGCTCTTGTTTGGGGCTTCTTTTGACCTCTAGTAACCCCCAAGGGTGAATAGGTGACCCCAGGTGACCCTTTGGGCCTGGTTTGGGCCTCCCTTTGACCTTTCCTAACCCAAAGGGCTTATTGGAGACCGCACGTGACCCTTGGGCCCTTTTTTGTAGGTCCCTTTGACCTCTTTTAACCCTGAGAACTAATTGGTGTACTCAGGTAACCCTGGTGGCCCTGGTTTGCGAGACCTTCTGATCTCTCATAACGCCAAGGGCTAATTGGTCATCTGAGGTGGCCCCAGGACCCTGCCTTTGGCCTTCCTTGGACCTCTAGCAACACCAAGGTGACTTCAGGTGACCTCTTTGCCCGTTCTTTGCCTCCCTTTGACCTTTGGTCACTCTGAGGGCTTAGTTGACGCCAGTGACCCTGGTTTGGGGCTCGTTTTGACCTCTAGAATCCTTGAGGCTTAACTGGTCACCTCAACTGACTCCACAGGCCCTCCTTTATGTCTCTGTTTGAACGCTACTAACTCCTACGTATTGCTGGTGCCCTTCCCTCCTGCCCTTGGCCCGGCCCTGGTTGGGACTCCCTTGGACCTCTAGTAATTTGGAGGGCTCATTGGTGACCTCACGTGACCCTGGCGCCCCTGGATTGTGGATTGTTTGATCTCTAGTAACCCCGAGGCCTCATTGGTGACCTCAGGTGACCCCCCCTCCCCCCGAGGCCCTGCTTTGTGGCTCTTTTTGACCCCTAGTAACCCTGAGGGCTAATTGGTGACCTCAGGTCAACCCTAGGGTCTTTCTCTGTGGCTCTTTCTGACCTCTAGTAACCCTGAGAGCTTATTGGTGCGCTCTGGTGACCCTGGGCCTTGCCAGGGGTCAGAAACTACAGGTCATCTGAGGGCAACTCAGGTTTGTTTGTTAGAACATTCATATAAATACATATAAAGCAAGGCACATAGCAACTCCTTGGGCAAAGGTAATTCGTCTATTTTAGAAGTTGGAAATGCCTTCTTTCTATTTTTGCTAGATGGGAAAATACAAAAGCTAAGTACAATTTTATATCCTTCTATTATATCCTAATGAATTGCCTTGTTTATTAAGGAATCAGCCCCATGATGAGAATATCCTCATCTTAGGTGAACAGACAAGGGGCGTCTCGCATGGGCACTGACACATCTGCAGTCATGGAACAGGGGGCTGCATGCTGCTGTCTGGCCTGTCTTCCCATGCAAGCAAGGAAACAAAACTCCAATTTCCTAAAAATCAATCAATCTTGGGATGGCTCCACGCCATCCACATTTATGCATTTTCAGACTACTTGCTGCATCTTCCAGTTTGCTTTTAACACTGCCTGGTGAGGCACAATTCACCAGGAAAAGTTCATTAAAAGCTCATTGTTCCTGAGCTTGTTTCTAAGCAGCATAGTACGTCTTTCCTATTCATTCTATGCTCCTAAATCAGTCTATAATTTGCATTCTACATCATGTCAGCACTTGATCCGAGAGGAATTCTCTTCAAGATTTCCTGCAGTTAACGTAAAGTTCAATTAATTCACATCTCCATAAAGCTGATCTTACCAGAACCTGTCCTCCTTGCACCAGTCCAGCATTGAAACTCCTCTGAAAACAGCAGGGTTCATCTGCTTTGCCTGATACAGACACAGTGCCACAAGCCTGTGCTTGTCACTGCCCTCCTTGGCTTTGCACGGAGGGTTTGGTGAGGTTTTGTGAAGATTTTTTGATCACCTTTAATAAAGCCTTCATAATAACATAAAAATGGAAGTCGTTTAGACGTCTTAAAATAAGAATCCAACCAAAATGACCTAATTCTAACTGTCCACATCCTTTCCTTTCTGCAAGGTTGCAAAACCCTTTTCATTAAGCACATTGGGCAAATGAGGGCTCTTCCTGCAGGCAGCAGAGGCCATAGCTCTGCTAACAATTTTAATACAGTGAAATTCTTCGTGTAAGTGGCCAAGGATTTTGCAGAATATAAATGTGTACAGAGTATTAACAGGGAAAGGTGGTGCGAAATACAGACAGCAGCTAACCCTATGACAATTATGCCCACAGTTATGCCTAATTTTGCCCAATGATTTTTGCTCACACAATTCAAACTCCCTGTTCACATTCTTCCTAGACACAGCATTCGGAACAAGGGTGTTTCATCTGCAACATCAGGACATTCATTTCAAAGAAAAGCAAAGTTTTTAGCTTAAGAAACTACTAAACAACAGTGCTCAAAGGAAAAAATGTTGTACTTGTCCAGCCCCCCACAACAGGAATGCAAAGGCTCAATGGAAAGGAAGCATAGATATTTTCAAAATATAAATAAAATTAATATTAATGTTATTTAAATAAAGAAATTAAAAATATTTGCAGAATAGATTTGTGAAATAAAAAGTGAGAAGAGAAGAGAAGAGAAGAGAAGAGAAGAGAAGAGAAGAGAAGAGAAGAGAAGAGAAGAGAAGAGAAGAGAAGAGAAGAGAAGAGAAGAAGATGGAAAGAAGGGGCTTCTTTCCATTATCGGAGAATATTCTTTGTTTCCGTAAATGGGGCCATAATTAACCACTCGGGCAGTAAGGAGAAAAGCAACAAACAGTGTTCTTAAATTAACGAGATATTAAAGACATTATGGATTAGAGCTTTTCGACGGTGCCTACTGGAAAACCATCAGTGAGACAATTTCTACCTTCTCCTGCTTAAACCAGAGACATTTTTAATGAAAAAATAATAAAGAAAAGCTCAAGCTGAGAGGCAGGATGTTCTCCCCACACTCCTCTCTCTGGTTACCCAGGGTTTACAGTATTCACCCTCCTTTTCCCACTCCGTTATTAATCGCAAGAAGAGCAGCAACGCACATTTTCCTTCCCCCCTCATTTCCTGATGTACCTTTTTCCTTACCAGGAGAAGGATTAGATCTGCATCGAGCGACAAAACAAAATAACTTCTTCCCCAAAGTCACTGTCTGAATTATTTGCTTTGCCTCCAGAGGTGAAATAAAAAGAAAAGAAAGGCCATAAAGCGAATCCAATACCAATTACTTTAAGGGAACACTGCTGTGTGGTTGTGAAAAAAATAAAGAACGTGAAGAAAAGAAAACATGAAGAAAAGAAAAAGGATATAAATGTTTAAAACATAAAAATAGTCAAGGAAAATGTTAGCAGTGAAGGAAGAAATACAAGCGATATATTGAAATGTGTCGGCATCCTCTGCTAGAATGAAGGACTTTAAAATAGGGAGAGGGATTACAGACTGTGTAAATCCCTTTGCTACCTGTGTAAGAGAAAATTCTATTCCACTTTTTCCTTTTTTAAATCCACAGTCTCTATTTCTATGTCTGGTGGCATTTATTTTCTTTTACCATCATCTGCCAAAATTTCTTCAAGTGAGCACACAACTTGCCTTTTTAATTTATGCCCAGTGTAATCTGTAATATTTTCCTCAAAAGCATTTGTAGCTTTTTAAAATCAATATATTTCAGAAACCTGTTAAGCAAACCAAATGCCTTTTTGTTCACTTGTTTCTGTAAGTATGTAAATGCAAACACACCCATTACCAAAAAAGAAAAGAATGTTTTCCCTAGATCCAAAAATTTTAAAATAAGTATGTACGATATTTTAAAGACCAACTAGAAAAAGAAAAGCAACATCTGTCCAATGATCCCTTTAAGTCTATCAGTTTATGATCCCTTTATGTCCATCAGTACCTGGTGTGAAGTTAATTATTAAAAAAAAAGTCTTTTCCAAACAGGAACAGAAATGTAGCTTTGCATTTTGATATTATACATACTTATTATAAAACCCTTAGACATTCAGAAAGGCACCTGTGGCTCTTTGCCATGGGCACTATTTAATGAACCTCCTACTCCTTCTGGTTTAGCCATAATTAGGGCAATTAACCCTTCATACACTCATTGATTATCCAGCCATGACTGTTGTATATTTTATTCTTCCTTTGCTAATGCTTTGACATTATTAAACATAATATTTTGATATTTTCCAATTTCAGGCTCGCAGAATTTTCACTTAAAAAATCATTTTCTCAAGAATGACAGCACATTTCAAGACAGGAAATTTACACAAAGGACAGAAATTCTCCTCTCCTAGCAGCTAGAATTCAATAATAATCATATTTTAACACAATTCTCATACTTCTCTTTTGGCAACCCAGCACTTCCAGTTAAACAGACCTGTTTTTCCCCTGTTTATGTAGGGACCTAAGTATGGCTTGAAGTGCTTTTTTGCTACTTTTAGTCTACGATTTCATCTGAACTCTAAACATTTCAGACAAAGATTTCAAATAAGCAGTCACTTTTGTTTACTTTCAATTAGCTCGACACAGCTTGGTCAACAGGCACCAATAAATAATTCTAATCTCATGCTGTTCACATTAATTACAGCAACCAGGTCTATAAAATGGGGCTATTAATCATGAAAGAGCAGCTGAGCTTTAGCATCATGTCCAAAAATAAAGTTCTCTCTATCTTCCTTATCTTTCTGAATCAGGGAATTTTGGGAGGTTCTTATTCCACTATGCAAATCGTGTTGCTTTAGAAAACTTTGAAAGCAAATCTCTAATATTATTGTGTTAGAAAAAAAATACAGAAATTTAATAAAAAGTTTTCATTTAGAAAAAAAAAAAGAAAAAAAAATTCAGTTAGAAAAGGTATAGTAAGTAATTACTAAGATAACTTTTTTTACATCATTTACACATGTAATCTATGCACATCGGTTGTTTCATGGCCTGAATCAAACCCAGAATTTATGAGCTAAAAATATTCCAATAGAATCAAATTAAAATGTTTTATAGATCATGAAATAGAATAGTTTTATAGAAATGTTTTATAGTGCTAATTTGCAACACCTTTGAGGATATTTGGGAAGAAGTTTAATGTTCTTCGAGAACAGCTAATATTTAAGGTTTGCCTTTTTTTTTCTTTTTAAAATAGTAATTTAAATAAACTAATAATTTGTGGATAGCAGTATATGTTAACATCTATTTAATCACAAGAATGCCAGCTAGTTAAGTAGCCAACTTTTAAAGTCATCTTTAGAAGGAAACACTAATAATAAAATTAAGTGTTCATGTCGGACACCAAGGAGGATTTCAGGTACAGATTTTGCTACCTGTTTTTCACTGTTGTGTAAGATCCTGTTGTGATTTTTTCCAGAAAGACACACAATTAAATTTAAACTATTTGTTAAACAGGAAAGCCAAGAAATAGTGCTAACACTTTATATTCTTACACAGAATTATTTTTTATCTGAGTATCATAATTTGATTTGAAATTAAAAACAAGGTGATCAATACTATCCCATATTGTTATATTCATGTTATAGTAAGTCATATATGGTAAGTAATATCGTATAGTAAGTAAAGTTCCATGTGCAAATTTTTTTGCTTGAATCCTGAAAGCCACAACTCTTCCATCTCCACTCCTTTAATTCCACATTTCACCATTTCTGCTATCAAAACAGGACTCGTAAGTGAAAGCACTTAGAAAAAAAACATACAAACAAACATCTTTTATTGTTTAAGTAAGCAGATGTGGAATGGCATTACTGAAATGTAAATATACATGGGGCCTTAATGGTCCATTTTTACAGTATTTCTGATGAGTTGCACTGTACTCCAAAAATAGGATTACAAAGATGTTTAAATATCTTTTTTCTTGTTAACTGCCTTTTATTCCTCACTTGACTTAAATCCTAACCCGCTGTAAAGGTGCAAGAAGTAGAGATGCTAAAGATGGTCCTTGAGAACGGCAGCTGGATGCTTGAGGATGGAACCAACTAATTCGTAATAAGCGACTACTGATCGGGGTAGAATTCTACTTCAAAACCTGGACTGTATTACAGGGCATTTCTTCAAACATCCATTTTGGATTATTGCTTAGAGGTACTAATTGGTCTAGTCTAGACTATCTTACAAACATTCATCAAATAGTGAGAAAAAAAATCGCATGCTTCAGAAACCCGGTACATTCATGCCTCTGAACACGAGGATGGGAACGAGTGAAGGAGGTTTTTAATGGGGCTTAGGACCGTTTAGAAGCTTCTTTTCTTTTGCACTAACAGCCTCGTCAAACGTTCTCTCCTTTCTCTCGGGCGCTTTCTTCTCTTCAGGTTTGGTCCATGGAGGGCTGTGCAATTTCTGTTGAAGGTGAAAATAGTATTGGTGTCAGCGTGGCATTGGGGACTACTGTGGTACTCTAGGACCGCTACGACACTCCTCAAACATCAAGTTTATCACCCAAATGGGTGATAACGAAGAGCTATTTTCAACAGACCCCATGAAAACAGCTGGAGAAACAGTTTACACTCAATTAAAGAAGCAACTCTGGTTCTGTTTTAGCTTAGAATGGGTTCGTGTGCTTCAAGTAATTGTAAATTTTACAAGACCTTTTGTTAAAACCTTGAAGACTGCAGATACCTGAGAGCTGATCTCTGTCTCCGCTGCCTTCAGATGGGATGTGGAGTTATTGCGGCTCCCCAAACACGTCTTGCCAACCTGCAAAATACAGACGTCACCCGTAACTACCTAAAATGATCCTGTTGTTTCCTAATAATTTCCCTGAACACAATTTCCCTGAAGCATTTGCCATGTTTTCTTAGCCTGGTTGATGAGATGGAGGGAAAAAAAAGAGTTCTAATAGCCAAGGGAATCCCATTCTGCCATCAACTGCATGTAATCTGCCGTGACTCTCAAAACAACTTACTTCTTGCATGGATTTTTCCTCTTTTAAGAAATTAAAGTGTGAAATGTAGTAAAATACGGGTAATCTTTAGCCATTGCGTTAAAATAATGTCACACTGGATTTTTTTCTATTTATTCTGAAATTAAAAGCTGATATTTTCAAAGTGAAAGGAAAAATAACATCTTTCCAGTTTTAAAGCCATCAAGACTCTTTCCAACATTTTTCTTATTTTAAATTTTAGCATAAACCTTGCTCTGAAATGCTCCCTGTCTTGCATCAGTTCTTGAAAATTTTCAAAGCTAAGTAATGAGAGACAGAATCAGCTCTATGTTCCGTGCAGGGCAAAGGAATCGTGAACCAAGACAAGAGGAAAAATCTGCTTACATGGTATTTTTAAGGGAAATTCAGTCTAAATTTAACTAATGAAACTTAAATCATAGCAGGATAAAAATGACCTAACCCAGCCAAGACCACTGATAATAAACGCCTTAGCAAATAAATCAAATACCAAGGAAATGTCTAAATATGCTTTGTACATGCGACATCAGGTTGGAGTGAATCAAAAAACAAGCAATTGGAAAGAAGGAAGAAAATGTATCGATTCCGAGAAAAATCTTTGGAGAAATTCTGACAGTCCCTTGCCTATGACAAAGCTGATCTATGGAGAGAAGTGAATAAGAAAATGAAATGTGTTATTATGAGAACTGCTACAAGAGGGGGCTGCTGCCTTTCTAGTGAGACCTTTGAGAAAGTCCCTGGTATTGGCAAGCAGCACTTCAGGGCATTTTCATCATGTTTGAGCTAATAAAGTGATCCTCTGAGCTGGTGCAATTGAAATGACTTGAAATAGTGTCGATTAAAAAAATCATTTTTAATCTAATGATAAAGTATCCACTGTTTTTCTTACAGAAAATAACCATACAAAACCCCAAGAAATACGAGTATCAAGTTGGTGTTCTAGACAAATATTTAGGAGTGAGGTGACTGAGAGAAAAAAAAATTAAATAATTTTTTAACATTTCAAAGTTTCAGTTCCATGTAAAACTATTTAATATATCTATTTAAGGAGGTAGAGAAAACACATTTTCAGCTTATCACATTTAGGAAAATTTTGAGGGTTTCGGGGACCGCTAAGTGAGCAGCTTGAGGGCAAAAGATGCAACAGGTCAAAAAAGCAAGACCATTTCAGGCAATTTAAGCAAGAGGACAGAAGCAGTACTAGTGAAATTCCAAGTTACTTTATAAATATACCAAAAAGTTTCAGGTCACATCTCAAAGGAAATAGAGATAGAAATCAAAAGATACTGGCTGAAATTAAAAAAAAAAAAATGGGAGGGCATTTAAGTGATACTGAAAAGAAATGCTTACCTTAGGGAAAGTAAAAATAAAATATTTACTCCTAAAAATAATGCTTTATAAGTGATTAATCCTTCATATTTCTTTCCATAGACTAGCTATTGAGGGCCACCTCGGTGGGCATATAGAAGTGAGGGTCTCTACTACTTCATATTTTTTTCAATTCCCAGCTTTTCCCTTTCTAGCAGCACACAAGGGAGGGCAGATTTGGGCAAGAGTGAGCAGAGCAGGACATTTTATACATATATAAATATATAAATAAATAAATATATATATACATATATATATATGCACTTCATCCTTAAAGGAGTGCAGTTGGCTGTTGACCAAGGGCATGGAGGTGGCAGGCTGACCAAACCTCCTCCAGAAAAACAATCCTTGAATCTAAGACAGAAAGATTAATTTCGCTGAAGTTCCCCCCGCTTTCCCTAATATTACATCATTATAATAAAAATTACAACAATTTCATGTGCTACATCTAGCCATTAGTGACCGATTCCGGAGCTTCACCCACAAATGAATTACTTGAACAGGGCAGCCTGTATATTTTATTTATGGAAGTGTTCTTTGCCTTGCCATTACCGTGCTACGCTCTCATTGAGATTTCAAGTAGCCTGCCATACTTTTGGCAATTTATAGGCTTATTTATAGCATGGCATTTTATTCATTAAGCTGCATATGCCGCATTTTGAACATAAGGCATCAAGCAGAACCAAGGGCTCGAGCGTTCGCTTTTAAGAGCTTTAATACGCTGCAGGGAGAAGTGAGGTCCAAGCCTTTCCCAGGGAAAAGGCCTCAGGAAAAAAAAGACATTGCAAAAATCTTCATCCAAGTCACTTTGCTAGATGACTAGATTGCTTTGTGATTTTATTGTTATTTGATCCCATCTAATTGTGTGTCTTCTTCTTACCATCCCTCTAAAATTGAACCTTGCCACAAATTGTAATTTTTATAATCTAATCAGAGGAGAAGGCTTATTCTGATTTTCTTCTACATGGTAGAAAAATACTTGAGCAGACTGAATTTAGTGGTGTTTAGGGCTCATGTTACCTACTCTATTTGAACCTTAAGAAATGTATTAATGATTTCTTCATTCGTATTTACGAAGCAAAGTATTATGGGGGCATTTTGCCTTAAGGCATTCATTTCATGCATTCAACAGGACTCAAAACACCTGGAGCAGTTAATGAGATATTTAACGAGACGGGATAACCAAGATTCATAAGCTCCGATGCTCACTTCACCTAATAATTTATATAGCAGAGCTGCAGCAGCTCACAGCTGGGCACGTAAATTATAAAGGCTGCATCTTCATTTAACGAGAATCCTCGAAAGAAAGTTAAAATTCCGCATTCCCTTGACTATTAAACTACATGATATACAGGATAGATGTTCTCTTAAAATACCATTCTGCTTTGTAAATAGCATTATTAGCCCATTTGGGTCTACAGCATACTCAAGGACAGATTTTATCAGCCCTGCTCGTGAACACGGAATAGATCTATATATTAACCTCATATGACCCTGCCTGTTTATTAAGATAAGGTGCAAGATGCACTACAGGTGCATATATATTTTCATAAGACACCCTTGCAGTTTTTCATACCTCACTCTTCCTGTAGAGCACACAGTGTACTGAGGAGTTGGTGCAACCTAATGGATTTAACTCTCTATGACCTTCACAGCCTTCATTTAGGGAAGAGAACTACTGAATTAATTTTAAGATTTTCATCATGTTGAAATTTTGTTACCACAATGATTTTTTTTTCCCCCCTCTCCTTACTCCTTTGGGAAAGCGAGGGTACAGTTTGATCAAAGCTCTGCGACTGAAACCCAGAGGAAAATGAAGCTAAATGGTGCGGTTGCTTAGGAACATGTGTATGTTTTGGTCCAATACTCCCCGTCCTCTGTCACCGAGTGATTAATGAATATGCAGGGTTTGTTTACTGCAGGAAATTAAGGCAGTAAATAAAAGCACCATCGCTTTTATTCATCAGGAAAGATTCCGCAAGGACAAAGAGTAAGAAATCTAAAGGGAGAGCGGGAAACAAAGGATCATTTTCTAAATCATCTCATGTTTTAACACTGCCAAACAGATGCTTTTAAGTGACACGTGTCACTCCCATAGGGATTATTTGGTGTGATAAAGTACATTCTTGGGTAATGGCAGTAGGTCTTTACAAGGGAGGAGGGAAATGATGCATCAACAGGAGCCTGGATTTCTGCACAGAGACTTCCAGGAGCCAGGCACAAGGGAAAGGTCTCCAGCAAGACTAAGAAAAATACTACTGAGACGACTTCATTTGTCTGCTTTCCGGTATAAACTACATTAATCAGTATGAACATGTCTAAAGCTACAAAAAAAAAGTCGGAACAGGTCCAGCAAATTAGGTGTCGACTAGAGAGATGGTCGGTCACGTAGACCAAGAACATCAGTTGAAGAAGCAACCAACCATTTACCTTATTTTTCTTTTGCCTTGAAATCTGCAATGTTGCATGTTCTTCTGTTGCAGATGAGCAGCAATACTTAACAACTGAATGAAATACATGGCTTTTGACAATCTCTTAGGTATTTATCTCCCTCCAAGAGGGTTCAACTGTGACGGCCTTGCAAGTGGGTTCAACTTACGTCCTGCGAATCGCACTCCTGGATGCTCTCGTTTTCCTTCTTCCTCGAGGAAATGCGAGGACTCTCTTTGTCTGCAGAGGCATTTGACTGGGCGTAGGCAATAAAAAAAGGGAATAAAACATGCAGCAAGTTTAGATAATGGCTTTCAGTAGGTCGCGTTTGAAAGGGCTGAATAACATAAAAACAAGAGGCCAGATACTGCAAACTGTTAATTACTTTACACACAGCATTTTCAGCAAGTTTTATAAAGAAGGGAATTGCTTAAATAAATTTTTCATTAAAGCACTTCTTTGTTGCAGAGAATAACTTGAGGGTAAATCAATAATCAAGAGTTTTTTATATAATTGAAAAACTGACCGCACAAAATTAACCCAACTGTATATTGCTGTGTTTTGTGTATTAGCAAGCAAGAATATAAGGCAATGCAAGTTAAATTACATCTTCTTTTCTCCAAACATTTGCATCGGGCTAAAGGAGAAATAAGAATTTTCAAACTCATTTCTCCAGTGCCAGATGTAGCCACAGAATTTCAACAGTTTATGAACTGTGTATTTCAGCTGTCTGCACTTGCTCCCTGCTAGGACCTCATGTCACCATGACTTGTGTTTCATCTCACACCTTGTATTTACCTCCTTAAAGCCAAAATGGGCTCCTATATGGGCTAGTTGCTCTAAAACCAAGGCTATCACTTTATATAAGCAGTGAATTTCCTCCCTCTGATGTTTTAGGCACAGGGACCTCAAAAGAGAGAATCTGCACTAGGTTTTTACCACAGCAGTTTTGAATGTACCTTGAAGAAATGCATGATAAAAATCTTATAAATGTATTGCTCAGATCAGCTGGATATTCAGGTGTGTGTAACATTGTGTGGGCAAAATGACTGTATGTTTTGCTGAGACATAAAGCAGTAAGGAGGACACTGGACGCACCATAATCCCATGATGTGAATCAGATGATCATCATCCCCACCCTGCTTTTCTTGGCTATGCAGAATTATTAAATTATTAAATTATCTTATACAATGTTCATCTCACAGTGTTCATGACCTACTCACACAAAACCTCCTTTGGTTCTCCATAGAGGTTTAAGGTGTAAATCGAAGTCAATTGAAATTGATGCAAAGAATGTGAATGATTTAAGATATAATCAAATTCTTAAATATTTCCGACATATATTTCTATACTAAAAAAAGCTTTAGTTTTACAGAGCAACAAAACCAGCCAGGAGCTGTACAGACTAAAAGGATGAACAGAAAAGGATTATTTCGTGGAGAAACAAGCACTATTTCATACATGGCCTTTATGCCATAGCATGGGATTTGCCTCTTTGGACTGTGAGAATGATATTACAGCTCTGTCTACTTAAATTTCTATTTCTTACCGAGTAAGACGCATCATGTGTGCAGGGAATGATGGATTTACCTGATTTCTTGACTACATGAACCAGGAAATCCACATGGGAGACCAGAGAGGCCAACCAATTTGAATCATTATCAACTCAGGCTTGCATCCAAGAGGAAAATAAATGTCTCTGGATAACGCATCTAGTTCCAGAATTTGTTTTCTGCTCAAGCGTGTCCATTCACCATGCATATTCACCACATTTCCCTATGTATTGTACAGATTTTTACACAATGAAGAGAAATCCTAGATATTTTGCTGAGCTTAGCCTAAGTAAAGAAGTTGCAAGTTTTCACGAGCAGTGGAAGCCTAACAGCATTTCTAGGAAATTTCCAGGAAAAGAGAAAAAAAAAATTCTACTCTTGTCCTTTTTAGCATTCAAAACACCAGAACCACTAAGGCAGTAAGAAGGAAGGACAGGGAGGAAAGAAGGAAGGGCAAGAAGAGGCCTTGCCAGGCTGCAGCTCATTCCCACAGCCCTGAGATCTGCCCTTGTCGCCAGAAGCTTCTCATGTCTTATCCAGCTACCTGTAATCTATCATATTTTTGATGCCAAAATTGATTTCTCACAGGTAAAAAAGAAAAAAAAAATCATCATATAATTTTTTTTTAATGTCCTCCTACCTCCTGGTGGAAGTCTTTGAGGTCGGCTTTGCAAAGAAGATGCTTTCTGGTATTAAAAAAATCTCTCTCCTAATCAAAAATGAGTACCAATACATTGTCTGCATTGAAATGAAATTGCTGTCTGAATGAAGCCTATTTAGTAGAATGACAGTTTAAACAATAAAAACGTCATTCAGTATCCTGGAATGAAACAGCCTGGAAACAGTTTCTGAATTCCTTTTCAATTTCCTTAAACCTTCATGAACTCTTCCCAAAGCTTTTCAATCCAGGACTTCACATCCATTATTTTTTTTTCCACACAAGAAACAACATTTTTTTTCTTTTTCTTTGAAATAATTTGGAAATTAGAGTGATTTTCCACTGAGGTCTTTTGAGCTTGACTAAAAACCAAGCTTTGAATTTCAGACACTTGAAGCAAGCAGCATTGTGTACAACCCATTTAACATAGATGCTTGCTGATGAAACCAGAATCAATCTGTGGGTGCATTGCTTGCAGCAAAAATTGCAACATGCTTATGGTAGAAAAGCAAGCCAAACAAATGACATAGCCCAATTCCACCTCATGTCATTAAAATTCCCTTTGCTTATATAAATACATATTTCATTCCAAATATTTTCGAAATTTTCTTGTCAAAGCACACATTATTCCTGTAAGATCCTCCTTGTTGCTGCTGAAGATGACTCCATATTTGGGTCAACCAAACTCCATCTTCTGTTATCTCTTTTGTAGTTCAATTATTTCCTATCTCAGGGATAATCTTATCAGATCTTCCTCTTGCCTGGTACGACTGTCCAGCTCTTTCTGTAGTCACCTCATATGAGACGCCAGGGTGTTTTGGACATTCAGATACATTCAGATACATTGATAACTGAAATGGATGGTTGACTTTTGGCTAATCCAGCCCTACAAACTGTAGATCTTCTCAAGTGCTTGAAGGCCGTTAAACACTTGGCAATAAATAGCAAAGACTTTCCACAGTAGAAATCACAGTAGGAACACCTACATATAGTGCAAACCAAGCCACTGTATCTTAGCTTTTTATACAGGGCTTAGTTTTTCTCTTTATTTAATTCCTGTCTCCAAAGTTTATTACATTTACAAAGGGCATTTCATCTTAAAGGACTAAAAACAATATTGCACGCTAAATCTTTAAGTCCTTGCTGTTTCTTAACCAAACATCTTTCCTCTGAATTCTCCTATTTGCACTATATTCAAACATCTTCTGGTTGGAAAATAGCAGCTTATTGGTACACATCATGCAATGTACCTTTTTTTTTTTAATCAAAGAATCTACAAACCTAACTTCCATTAAAAGTGATAAAAAACAAAATTTAACCTGGATCCCAAATGCCCGCATCCTGTTTTCTTCATATCCCACACATGGGGATGATAGGCATCATTTTCAGACGTTAATTTCCTGAAGCCTGAATTAATTTCCTGGTATTTTCTGTTACAAAACTTAGGAAATATAACTTGGAGAGCAAAACATGACATCATTTTCCATTCAAGTCTGGGCCTAACTGTTCAAAACCTCTTTTCACAGCCCGACCACAAGAACACGGCTCTCCCTTCACACGTGCATTCGGGTTTGCAACACAGAAAGCAAAATACATAATAATAACCAGGATTACACTAACCTTGGAATAGGAGAAAAGAGAGGTTAGATTATCTTCAGCTGGGAATAGACAAATTTTATTTGCATCTACAGCATATGCTTAAGAGGTGAAATCCCACTGCCTACACACGGGCATCTAGGATTTATGTTGCCACTCAGATATCTCCAAAACAGCTGTAAAGAGCCGGTAAACATGAGATATCCTATAGGAAACACCCTTGTAGAGGAGTAGCAGGAGAGCTATTTCAGGGCTTCTAAAGTGGAAGGAAATGTCTATTTTAAGTCACTCCTATTTTAAGTTGCTCCCCAAACAGCTAGCTATGCCTGAGCGAAAAAAAGAAAAACATCTGTTTACCAGAGTGCTCAGAATTCTGCTGTTTTTTTCTTAGTAGTACAGCTCATTTTAGAGAGTTTTGCACAGTTCAGATAAATAATTAAATAGGTATTTACATATACACCTAAAATATACAGCAAAAATAGACACTTAATTTTAAAAAAGTGTTTTCTAATAGATCCGTAACCCAATATTTTCCTGTAACAACTCCAGTTCCTGAAGGATGTCTCTGTGCAGCCAGAAGAGGAGAGTTCCTCACCAGAATCAGCTTTTTCAGGATTAATAAGAGCTCTGTGATGATGGACGGTAGCTCATTTTTCAAAAGAGCTGAAATGATGTATATATGTATCCTTAATTGTAAAATGAGGCTAATTTTTTGACAAGATTAAGAAAAAGAAACAGTCTCTCCCCCAGACAGGATTAAACAAGAAAAGGAGCTGAATACTCCAGGTAACAGAAACCCAATTTAGAAATACATTTTTCTTGCCAGATCCTTAAATAATACTTACTAAGCTGAGGACAACAAAAATCATCTCGTCATGCAGCAAACAGGCACGTGTTGTATAAAACATTGGAGTTGATGAAAATCTCTGAAATTACTGGAGCCAGCTGTTAGGAAAGTTGTTCAGAGAAATTAAGCACTAAAGAGCATCCTGAATATGAGAGAGTTTGGGAACTCAGCTTAGTTACAATCCAAAATCTATTTTAATTGATAATGACCATCAATAAAGGGGTCTAAATAGTGTTGAATGTATAAATACACACACACCTATGTGTGTGAGTGTATATAATATAAAATACACAGCAAAAATAGAAAATGTATCTAATGAATCCCTCTCTCTATACGTATATATATTTAAACACACTGTGTGAACATGTACATGCGTGAGGATGTGACAGACTAGATTTAATGCCACCAGGCTGACCACAAAATCCATTCGCTGTCAGGTCATAGCCATACCCTACTTCTTATTCTTCCTAAATGCAAGAAAAAAAAAAAAAGAAAAATCAATAAAAACGGTGGTGTGTTGTGCACATCCATGCAAAGGGGGACGTGATGTGCCCCGTATGGCATGACTATACACTATATTGCTGGTATTCACCTCCTGCTATGAAAATACGCGCTCTGAAAGAAAATATTGGGTCAGGTCACTTAGGGTGATACCAAAAAGCAGTTCTAATACGTCTTATGGGGGAAAAAATAGTCTTACAAATGCCAGTTTTATAAGCATTAAATAAAGTGAAGGATTTATCTTATCTTATGCCTTTTCCTTCCCTTTCTTTCAGGGGATATGGTTAATATTGATTAAACTGGTAAGGTATACTTAGATTTGGCAGTCATTGCAAGTCCATAGGAGCATGAATTGTTTGTTTTTTGACAGTACTCAACATTATACTTAATAGCAGGGTGAATAGAATAGAATATCTACCAATAATAATAGCAGTAGCAAGAAATGCTTGCAGATAACCCAGGTTACAGCAAAAAAAGCACTGCAAAATTAACCAAACTATTTACTATGAACTATTTGTTCAGTTTTTTAGAATCTACTGATGTCCTGTGGCGATTCCATGTTCTCCTGCTTTCTGTTTCAGTCTTCTCTCTATTAGAAAACTCTATAAAATGGAAAGGTAGGTAAAACATTACACATATTTTAACATCGAAAAACAAACGCAGGTCCCAGGTTATACCTGTTGCTACCTCAAAAGCTCTTGATACTCCCACATACCACCCCAAAAAACTGCTGGTTCCAGCAACTTTTCTTCACTTAGACTCATTTAGCCTAAAAGGGAAATTCCCAGGGATGCTGCAGAACAGCAGGGTTTTTGTTTCAGGTTTTTACTGTCCTGGAAGAGAAATCTTTCATCGCCCCATTAACACTATAAAAGGCCTAAGAATAACTCTGCAAAATTTGGGTATTTCCTAAGCAGTTAAACTTGCACTGTAAGTTCATTTGGGCTGCCAGATTTTTCTTTTCTTCTACTTCTTTGCAGCGTCTCCATGAATTAAAGCTAAAAGAATAATTTCATTTAAATGGTAGGTTGTTTCTAGTGCTAAGGAAATCAACCTGCTTTAGTCTGGAATTTGTTGCTCTTTAATTGAGGAAGATATTCCTACACATTCTGTGTATGGCACAGGTCTACCGCCATGGACTGGTGGTGCTTGACAATTTCTGCAGCCACCAGGTAGATTCCTAATTAAAAAAAGAAATCTGAAGTCTTCTGAAGATAGCAGAACTGAGAATTGCAGCTAAACACACGGGGAAATGCAATATGAGAAGAACTATTTGGAATCTGCGGGCAGATGGTGCTCTGACATTATCCGAAATGATGCTGTCACAATAATGCCACCAAAACAGAAAACAACCCCAAAAACAGCCATTCAGCTCCGAGGGTCGCTGAACACTGCAAATTCTCCAAACGAGCCCCAGTTACAAAGCACCTGTGCTCAATAATGTTGTGCCAATGCAGTGAAGAATGTAATGCGGAGCATGAAGAGACTACATAATTTTTCATTTATTGTCTGTGGCGAGTTAGCCTCTTGTTTCTCTGCTCTGTTTCAGTAGAGGACAAAATTGCCAAGCTAATTTAAAGGATTTCCTCAGCCTGCTATGCTAAAGCAGTATCCATTTCTCCTCTTGCTAAAAAACACCCTAACTTGTTATTCACATCACAGTCTTCAATAAATTATGCTATTACAAATTTGAGGCCTAAATCTCCTACAAATCTATAAAATGAACCCACAGGAGGGCACGTATTATTAGTAAAAAGCAATACAAGGTTTGACTGTTATCATCCACAGCAAGTGAGATGTCATGGAAAAGATAAAATAACTGTTTTGCCTAATTATGGGTGGGATTTTGTATATAAGTAGGTAGATGTTCCCACAGCTGCCTATAGCTTTTGTCTCTCTCATTCTTTGCCTGATACGTAAAGACAAAAAAAAAAAAAAAAAGACTTTCTAGAAAACACACCTCTGATTTACTGTAAATTGATAGATGAAAGCTTGTGCTTTAAAGAACACACACTAAATTATGCTTCATATAATCCAGTTAGAAAACGCGGCATGTCCCACTGGATCTGCTCTAGTCGATTTGTCACTTTGCCTAATCCTGGCTTTTCTAGGAGAGGGGAATGTTTTACTGCTCCATAGTTTGGTTTCTTTGAAGCCCGCGTGCAATACAGTCGAGGTGAAAGGAAAAGCAGAACAATCTCTAAGGTGGCCAAGGAAAAAATCACACTTATCTGAAAGTGCCACATAGTTTGCCTATAAATATTACTAGATTTAGCATAAAGGCGGCAAGAGGAAGACGCAGGGTTGGTTGGTCGACCTGCCTACACCAGAGCCGTAGAGTCGCCCAACACTCAGCAGCCAGATAGTGCTGCTCGTTAAAACAAAACATAACATTATTAAAGAATACACGTGAGAAAAATTAAAGAGAGGCAATCACTATAATGCAAAACAAAATCCGAGTGTTATATCAGAGTGTTATGCAGAAACGCGTTATTTTAAAATAAGTTACGTAATCACCTTCCTGCCTTTTAGGCAGAATTTTTGTGCACATCAGTAACTTTGTTTTCTACTGGAGCTCAAATAAAAACGTTATTCTGCTATTTTTTGGCACTAAACTCAGACTGAGACATTTTATGCAACTCTGTTGAGACTAGTCTAATCTTAAAATCGAGCATAAGGCAGATGATGCCAACATGTAAATAATCAATTCCTAAGGTAGCCTATGATCTTTGCATGGCCACATAAGCCTTTCTGGTATTTTCCTCAGTAGCACCATGACTTATAAAAAAAACAATTGAAAACAATTGAAATTGCAAACATAGAGGAGTGTAGGACGCTGCTAAAGGGGTTAGATACCTCCTTCCAAACACACCAAAGGCAAAACAAGCAGCTATAAAAATCCTCTTAGATACAGACGAGGCAATAGCAACTTTTTTGGCTCAAGGACCGTGCAGTTCTAATACACTCAGAACTGACCCAAACCAGTAAGTTATCTTAAAACACAACATACAACCCTAGCAAGATGCCTTATAAAACACTATCAATTCCAGCTATTCTAAAACAACCATAAAAAAATTTAAATGGAAAAAAATAACATGTCAGACTGGTCGAATTCCCTTTTGCACAGACCACCCCTAGGGCTCTGATTGTAGGAAAGATGTTTCCAACCTTTGACATATGCTGCTGCTTTTTTCTGCCTGAGCTATTTCGGAAAAGCCTTATGGTTCCTGTGGTTTTGGAACACAGCAGTTGTGGAAAGTGGCAAATTATCTTCTCAATAGAAGAAAAAACAAAGTTTTGAGGGTTGCAATCGATTTTAATGGCAATAAAATTCTTATTCGGCTTTTCTCCCCGACAAGATTAGACCAATAGCCTTTGCTATATCCCTGTGACGAGTTTGTTTACGGCAATGGATATTTTTGTTCTGTGTGTGGATCTCTGATGTTCTGTACTATACAGCCACAGGAGAAGAGATTTTCAACTTTCAAAGGTTAGCACAAGGCAAAAATAATGCAGTAATCAGTCTAAGTAAGCGTCCGTACACTGTCTGTATGGAAATAAGTGCATAAATATTGATGTTTTCATTCCTCTTGTACTTGACCTGTGATAGCTCCAAGAAACTTAATGAATAGGAAAATCTTTATCTCGTACGAAGGAGATGGTCTTGCAGTACCAAAGGAGATGTCATTCAAAATCAGAAGAGCTTCAGTTTAACCTTGTGCTGGATATTTCAATTACAGATATTCTTTCATGGCAGAAGCATTTTTAAAACGCAACTGAAGTGAAAACTATATGTATATATTTTCAAGATTCAACTAGAAAGAAATACTTATGTTTTCAAAAGAACGACGGGGGGATGTGTGGTCAATGCTCCCGGAATGCATTTTCCGGAGCTACAATACATGAAAGATGATAAATAGAAAGCTCAGGTACTTAAATGAACCCCTATCTAGCGTGCTTCAAGCAACAGCAGAGCACAACACAGTAAAGGCCGCAGAAGTCTTAGCAAAAAATCCTTTAAGTACTCTATAGAGTTTTAGAGGAATTACGTGCAGAGCTTGTGGATATGATGTGTGGATACATTTTGATTTGGTTTCTTTAAAGAAAGCAGCGGCAGCAGCAGCACTGTCAATATCAGGAAAGAAATACAAAAAGAAACGGCAAATACTGCAGAGTAAATGGAGGGACAAGATGCTGCACTGTTATTGTTTGCAACGCCATTCCTGGGTCTACTTGATACATACACACTTCTATTGTGGAACATCTATTTTAGAAGCTTATTGAGTTTTTTGCTGCCCTTTATTTTAATTAAAGCACAAGAAAGCTGCTTTTCCTGAAAGGAATTAATTCCTTTATCATCTAGGAGCTGTTATTTGTACTCGCAAGCACGGTTTATCATCTGCTGCTGCAAAGCAAGGCCAAACGCCCCGCACGCATCTGCTGATATCTCAAAAACGCATCGACATTGTCTCTTTGCAACCAAGCAACCAACTGCTGGGGAAACTCTGAAATATTCCCGGAAAAAATAAATAAAAACCTGAGCCCGTCAGCTTGTGGCTAAGGCGCCTGAACACGGTAGAAAAACCAATGGGGCTGCGGATTCCTCTGGCTTCTTCTGCCTTTTCCATCTGCTCTTGGCCCAAGCTGGAGTGCTCGGGATACTCGGGAAAGATGATCCTGTTTCACTGATGTCAATATATTACTCCAATGTGGTATTATGGGGTGGTGGTGGATAGGAGAAGCCCGGCTTTCGAGTGTCCAAGTTGCACACGAGCACTTACATCTGATGCCAAAATGCAATTAGTTGGATATGGATATGGATTATTCCACTTTGGGCTTCTTATGAGACATTTCCAGTAAATACCTAGAGCAATGCTAACCAACTAGGTATCTGAAGGTAAGGTATGAAGAAAAGAAAATGGGATTAACTATAAGTGTGAAAAACAACAGTTTTTGTTGAGTTATCACAAATATAGCCGGCGTCATTTAAAAAAAAAAATTGCAAGTATATGTTTATCTATAAATATTATATGTATTGGGAAATACACGTATGAATTCTGATCTGAGCCTGCTATTTCCATCCCTATAACGATTACCTAAATATTTTGTAGTATGGGAAGTTCAAGGATACCTAGAGAGATGGGTAGACATTTAAAGACACAAATAAGTAAATAATCCCCAAACACATATTTAGTTTTGACAAATAGGTTGAGTTGGGTAATAAATTAATATACTTTGCAATTCCTGACCAGTTTGTCTTGCCCAAGCAATGCGCTGCACTTTGGTTTTCACTGGTTTAAGGAAATAGTATTGCTGAAAATCCTTATTCTCCTCTTTGCATCCTTGCAGTGCAGGAAGATAAGGCCAAGGAGGTCCAAATCCCAGCAGAACGAGACGGCTTCGCTAAAATTTGAAACCTTCTGCAGCAGAAGCTGAGTTTCAGAAATTATGCGGTCACTAAACAGAACGGCTTTTCCTTTCGAGACCTTGCTTTTTGCCAGATCATGCCTGTAAAGAGGTTTTCTTACGACTCAAAGAAGGGAAGAATCTGGGTCGAGGGAGCCTTCTCCAAAATTTATAAACTCTTCCAACTCTCCTTCCCATAAACAAAGCCCTGCAAAAACANATTATGCGGCCACTAAACAGAAAGACTTTTCCTTTCGAGACCTTGCTTTTTTTTCCCAGATCATGCCTGTAAAGAGGTTTTCTTACGACTCAAAGAAGGGAAGAAGCTGGGTCGAGGGAGGCTTCTCCAAAATTTATAAACTCTTCCAACTCTCCTTCCCATAAACAAAGCCCTGCAAAAACATTTGCTCTTATGACTAACACTACCTCAGAGACCATGACTGTATTTTAAAGATATTAGACAATATGATTCCATAAATAATTCACAAACTATCTCAAAATAATAATAAAAAATATTTATTTCCCTATTCCACTTCTCCTCCAATTTGCTTCAAATATTCTATTGCGGTTTAATTCATTAATTTAAAATCATTCTTTGCTCAAAGCCAAGAACTTTAAAACTCAGCCGTCTTTCTAATGCTCCCCAATGGGCTCCATACAAATATGCCCCGTGCAGCTTTGCAACAGAGGGTTAATGCACGTATTGTGTATAGGGTAAAGACATTAGCAATTATCATATAAATCATTAACTCATCCTTGAGTAGCAGGAGTATTTTGGAAGTACTCTCACGTTTACATTCAAGCTAATAAGCCCCTTAAAATGATTAATTAGCTCCCCTGCACATTTCATGGCTTTTCCACATAACACAGTGTATGAAAAGAAACATTAACAATTACAAATCCTAAAATGCATTCACTAATGTGCAATTGATAATCACTCAATACGGGCCAAATAAGACACATCAGGTGCCCTTCCCCATCTCCTTCACTGTACTCAGCTGAAAACAAAGACAAAATTCCTCTAAAATTAATTTGCTTTCAAGATAATGTGCTAATAATGAAGACTCCTTTAAAGTGAGCAATAAAATCAGCCTCACCTTTCAGTTTAATATATCTGGTGTTCAATTTTTTTCCAGCGTGTAATGAAAGTTTATTAAAAACTAGTCACTGAAGGAAAAGGGCTGGTTGTGCAGCAGCAAATTCAGAAAGTGAAACAAGGAGCTGCCCTTCTGCTTCGAATCATCATAAAATAATCAAATAATATAAGCCTGGTACCTAGTTGTTTGTGAAAATATTATTTGTAAGTCTACAGCAAGGTATAAGCAGGAGAAGAGGGGAGACTTCCATGAAGAAATCAATCATTCTAGTCACGTTTCTGCAATCAAATTACTGTTTTTTTTCTTTTAAAAACAAATTTTTTACTACACTACCCTTACAGATTTGAGGTTTCCATGGTACATACCTTAGAAGGACACACATATTCCTTCCTCTCTTGGAAATTAACTGGGAAAAGGACTGGCATCATTTTTTCACTACTGCTTCCTTCTCTTGACATTTTTGTGTGCAGAAAGAGTTATATGATGGTGAAAGTTTGAAACTTGAAATTGAATTTAGTTGAATTTGAAACTTGAAATTTCCTGTCCGGAGACAAATAGATCCCAAGCTATGCGTTCTGCAGGCTGTAACAACAGAGCTCAGCCCAAACAAAACTAATTGGACACCCTAGAAAAGCTTTGAGAGCTTCAGTCTTCCTTTTAAGGATAAAAATAAGCCCATAATTACACTGGTGGTGTTTGTTTCACAAGTTCTGGAACAAAAAAATTATGACTGCTTTGTTTGAAGGGTCAAAACCTTCATTTATACTGGAATATCATGGCAAATTATACCATCAGCAATAGCTCCAATTTTAGAAGACGTAAATTAAGCAATTAACGTCCTGCCACGTATAGCACGTTTGCAAGGAGTTTTCACAGTAAAGTGGGTTTGGTCAGACACGCTAGTGCCAGCTTTAGATGGTAAAATCCATAATTTACATTCTTGCCCAATGTAAAGATTACTGACTCGTTTAACTTGTGTCACAAAAAGCAACTCAGATGGTAACTGCTTTTGATCACCTTAGGGGAACTGTTTTCCACAGCCTAAATGTAGAAATTTCCCGCTGTTCCCCGCTACTCCGAATCCCTGAGCTATCCACACCAACAGCTTTTTTATTCTGATTTATGTTTCTTTAAATCACTGTCTCCAGAAAGACCAAAATACATCAATAACAAATTACATTTTCAAATGAACCTTCACGAGAAATTTGGCAATTTTCTTGCCTAATTAACCTTTCTACACAGTGTTTTTCTCTTCGGTATCATCTCTAACAAGCACTGTGAGGAAGATGCTAAAAGAACCTTAGATATGATGATTACCAAGCTACAAACACAATATACAATCTACTTATTTGTGCTGTTTAACTGGACTCTATCCCAACTCCAGGGATATTTGGCACTTGGTGATACAGATGCGCTGTATGATGTAGCTTTCATAAACCTTTTAAAAGCCTT
Source organism: Crypturellus undulatus (assembly GCA_013389825.1). NCBI lineage: Eukaryota > Metazoa > Chordata > Aves > Tinamiformes > Tinamidae > Crypturellus > Crypturellus undulatus. Next base: position 24,391 of record VWPW01021828.1, read on the forward strand.
TTAAAGTCTTAAAATAAGTATGACAATTTTAGAAAAAAAAATATTAAGCTGGATAGATGTGTCTTTGAAGGAAGGTACTTATCAGGCAGAGCCTCATTTCTTTCTTGAAGGTCAAAGTGCTGTTTATCAGATATGAAAAGGAATCTAAGTATTGCTCATTAGAAATTCCCATTTTTACATACAAAAGCATTTAGCTGATCATATTTATATACACAAAAAATATAAAAGAGTCCAATATTTAATAGAACCTGCTATTTAAGACTCTTGATGCAAATCTAACCAAAAAGAAAAAGCTGCACGTCTGCAATGGCACCAGCGTTGTAGGAGGAAGACAAAGCAAGAAATACAAATAGAAGAAGGGATGTCATTATGTAAGTTTAAGAAATAAAAAGCCTTCTGAAATCCAAAATCCAGGTCAGATGGTCTAACCCTGGAACGACTGGGATTCCTTCACAACCTATTTCGCAGTAGCAGCTCTCAGTTGTTTTATAATTGCAGATTTATGAAGCGCAGATTTATAATAATGAGCGTGTGGAGGAGCAGGGCTGCAAACGGTGATTTTCTCAGATGTTTCCATGGCATGTGCCAGGCGCAGAGACACACGAGCTCCGTCCAGCAGAGAGAGCAGCGCTCACTCGGGCGCTCGGATGCAGCAGACTGACTGCAAAGGCAGGAGCAGGGCATCCTCATGTTCTATAAACAGGAATATTAAACACAGAGCCCATAGGAATACGGAAAAAGAAGGGAGAGGGTCTTATAT
>VWPW01021829.1:0-82015 GCA_013389825.1 Crypturellus undulatus
CCTCTACCCTGGGCAAGTCTTCTTCTCCCGTCTCCTTCTCCTGTTGCTAGGGCCTGGGACTCTACAGGGCTGCCCTTGGTAAACACCGAAGCCAAGCAGGCATTCAGCAACTCTGCTTTTTCTGTGTTCTTCGTAACCAGGGTGCCCATCCCATTCACTAGAGGACCCACATTTCCCCTGATCTTCCTTTTACTGTTAATATATTTATAGAAGTTTTTCTTGTTATTTTTAACATCCCTTGCCAGGCTGCGTTCCAGCTGCGCCTTAGCTTTCCTAGTTGCATCTCTGCATTCCCTGACTACGCTCCTGTATTTTTCCCAGGGGGCCTGCCCTTTCTTCCACATTCTGTATACCACCTTCTTCTGCTTGAGCATTGCCACCAGCTCCTTGCTCATCCACGCAGGTCTCTTGCCCCCTCTGCCTGACTTCCTACGCACAGGGATGCACTGCTGCTGGGCGCAGAGGAAGTGACGCTTGAACACTAGCCAGCTCTCTTGGGCCTCCCTTCCTTCTAGGGCTCTAGCCCAGGGGATTCTTCCGAGGAGGTTTCTGAAGAGGCTAAAGTTGGCCCTCCTGAAGTCCATTGTTGCAAGGCTGCTTACAGCCCTGCCTCCTCCTCGTCGGATCCTGAACTGCACCAGCTCATGGTCACTGCAGCCGAGGCTATCCCCCACCCTCACATCTCCTACCAGACCCTCTCTGTTGTTAGTACAAGGTCCTCTCCTCGTCGGCTCCTCCACAGCCTGCATCAAAAAGTTATCATCGACACTCTGCAGGAACCTCCAGGACTGTTTGTGCCTGGCTGTGTTGCCCTTCCAGTTGATGTCCGGGAAACTGAAGTCCCCCATAAGAACCAGGGCCCGTGACCGTGAGGCAATATCCAGCTGCCTGTAGAAGGCCTCGTCAACTTCCTCGCCCTGGTCAGGCGGCCTGTAGCAGACACCCACCACAGTGTCTCCCACATTAGCCTGCCCTTTAACCCTTACCCACAGGCTCTCAACTCGCTCATCGTCCACTCCCAGGTTGAGCTCCATGCATTCCAGTTCCTCTCTCACGTAAAGAGATCTCTGCAGATATCTCTGCTGCCTTTAGTTTCAGTGATGATGTTCCTTACAAAACAAGGCTGTAAAATCTTGATTAAGAATTTCTGCAATTCATATCTACCAAACAGATCTGTAAGTAGCGTTTCCAAATAGGAAATGGCAAGAGACACCAATGCCAGAAATACTTAGTACATCAAGACACTAAGCGGAGGAAGTGAAATGGCTCCAGATTGGATTTTTCACATGTTGGCATCATGTGTTCAGATTACCCAGTGATTCAACTAATCCTTTTAATGACATTTTGCAACAGGCAATTGCAAAGGTGATTGGGCTATCGTAGTAATAGGCAATCCGGCTCTTGTCTGATATGGTAGCTATTTTCTGAACCAGCCTATATCTGTAAGGACATCAGTTTTGAAGTTAGCAGTTTACTGCTACAGATGACCTGTTTCAAACGTGATGTTCTCTCATGCCCATCAGATTTGCATCTCTGTTTTCCACTTTTTTCTTTTGCATGTTGAACAGTGACCTTAATGGTGTTATGACTTTACAGAACATTAATGGTATTCAGTTTGCTAGAACTCCACATAAAAATACATATACTATAAATGTGAACTTGCCATGTATTTCTGTCCATGAATAAAATATGCCAATATTTTACTCAAACAAGCTTCATCACTGGAAATAAACAGCAAAAGCATTACTTTTCCATTCAGCACTCCTTTTGAGAAGTCGACTTGTTAAGAAGGATTGGCAATTGACTGATTACTTAGCAACCTTACTGAGTCTGATAGAGTCACGCTGTGATAATGGAACTATCAATGGAGCTATAACGTACTTACATTCTGTAGACAGCTATTTCAAACAGAGCAACATTCCCTTCCAGCCCAATCCTTCCCTGCAAGGCTGGAAGCCCTAGCAAAGATTGAACACATACCTTTAAAAAAGAGCAAGTTACTGAGAGCTTTCACTCACTTATAATCTTCTGTGCTACACTAAATAATGGTAATGCCACATTTTTATTTTACTCCTTTTTCTTCCATTTAACAATAATCATTAATACACTATAATGTGTCTTACATGCAGAAAGTAATAAACATTTATTTTTCCTCCTATATACTACTTAACACTAACAGCAAAGGTAGCAATTAGTAATAGACCATGTTACATACTGCACAGCTAAAGACCAGAGCATCACAACTTCTACCAAACAGATTTATTTCTACTGGTCTTCTCAGTTATTTTTATACAGATTTTTTTCAGCAACTAAGGTTGTATAATGAGGACAGAAGTTTCAACACAAAGCTACTTATTTAGGTGTACAATACTGAGACAGAATAGCATTTGCAAAAGCACAAGAACAGTATAGTCCCAACCTTACTAGCTATATGTGTAGCAGCAAAGGAAATGGGCCTGCTTCTAGTCTTGAGTGCAAGTGGCTCAGCTGATATCCACACAGCTGGACTCTCATCCTCAAAACTGAAGCCTCATTCATGGTACCTGTTTGGAACCAACCATACTTTGCCATCAAGAGTGACTCCAAGAGTGTTAGCACAGGTCGAAACTGTGCTACATAGGAAAGAAATAGTAGTTAATAATTACATGGCATTTACAAAAGTATCCCATTAACTACCAAAATGTCATTAAAACCATATCAAGATCTTCATTTCATAAATCTAACCTTAATTATTTAGGTCTCTAAATAAGAAGCATTCTCATCGAGGTTTCATATCTAGTCCGTGGCGAGTAATTTCTAATTACCCAGACTGCAGTGCCCTAGCAGAGGTCTGCTTTCCCTGGAGCCTATTTTTCAATAAATCAATTAGCTTCTTAAATATACCTGAAAGAATTTCCAGCTCAAACACTTTGGTTTCCTTCAAATCAAACTTTCAAAAAAGACTAATCTCTATTTTTATTTCCATCTCAATAGACAATACTATACACTAGACAGTATTTAGGGAATGTATTGAAATTCACTGAGAATTTATGAAGAACGAAAAACTAAAGGAAACAATGAGAAAGAAAGCAAAAATAGCTATCTTGAAAAGGAAAAAAAATCTGCAAAGGAGTTAAAAGCAGTCAGTCTAATTTCAATACCTGGAAAGATGGAGAATCAAATTATTAAATAGTCAATTTGTAAATATCTTAAAGATAATAACATGATAAGGAAGAGACAGCATGGATTTTTCCAAGAACAAATCGGTCAAATCGACCTAATTTCCTAGTCTGACAAGCCAATAGCCCAGTGGATAAAAGGCAAGCAGTACATCTAATGCAGCCTGACTTCAGTACAGCTCCTGATGCTGTCACTCATGACATTCATAGAAACAAAATGGAAAAATATGGTCCAGATTAAATTGGGAGAGGCTGGTTACACAATTTAATGGATAGTTATTGTAGTTCACCAGTAAGATGCAAAGGTACACAAAGGAAAACTGCTAGTTTATTCTAGGTATGGGAGAATCTGCTAATAGGTTGAATGACAGTACAGACTGTATGTATGTAAAACCTGCAGATGTTACAGACTTGGCAAAGTTACATGACATTGTAATGGTAACCTTAAAAATTAGAACCATTCTGATGAACTGGACCAACTATGTACAACAAATATATAGCAAGTTGGCTAGACAACAACACTGCAAAAAAAAAAAAAAAGCCTGGTGTAACTTTACTAGAATAATAATAGCCTTTTCGCATGTGAAATGCTGATATAGACAGATGACAATTAACTGTTCGATTTGTTCACTGATCATGAGACAACTTGCAATCTACTTAAGTTACAAACTGTGACAGAGCTTCAAAAAAAAAGACAAAAAAACCCACAACTATAACACACATTGTAACTATGTATATATATATATATATATGTGTGTGTGTGTGTATTTTTGTCTAGGACATAGGCTAAAATCTCATCACAAGAGGTATTCTAAATCAGATAATACCTGCCAAGGATGATCTTAACCTCTTTAGGTCTCCTCTGATCTTTTGTATGCTAGCATCTCAGACAATAACAATAATCCCATGCATACATGAACATTCTTAGACCAAGCTTCCATGTATGTTGCATCTTTCTCAACGACATCTTAATTTATACCCTACTCCTCTTTTTCTTCTTGAAAAATAGTAAAAATTCAGCTAAGTAGAAAATAGAAGAGAATTCACATTTGTACACACATCTTAGAGTTGCCAATAATTCACTATTCCATTTTAGTTACAAAGGTCAATGTCTAGGTACGAGAGCATGCCTAAAAACACAGCAGCAACTTGTTAAATCTAGCTGGAAGATAAAATGAGTTGTGGGTTTGGTCTGCATTAAGAATTAATGAATAGACTTGACTGGAGGATCAAAGAAAATATACAAAAACCCTTCAACGAATGAGAATAAAGTCAGCAAGGAAATTAAATGAAGCTTGCAGCATTCCTCCACTTACTCATAGGCTAAAGCTTTTTGTGTATCAGAATGAAGCTTTAAGAGCTCTTCTGTAAAATTTATTCAAAAGCTTCTGGCAAAATGTTTGTACGCTGCACTGTTTATTTCTTTTCAGAGAAAGTATCTATGTTTAATTAGTGCATTCAGATGATAAAGTTCGTTGGTGATTACATGTAAAGGTGCTGATCAATTCTATGATGAATAAAAACTTACTTTGAACATACAGTTCAAAAGAAAGACCTTGTGCTAGCCAAAGAGAGGGAAAAAAAAAAACAAAAAAGAGGGAAGGCGATATTTTTTTTCCCTGCTTTGGTATCTTTTAGATGGAATATTGATACATACTGGAAACGAAGAACTGAGAAAAACGACTTAAGACTTCATGCACTTAGGACAGCTGCCATAATATCCTACTATTTTCTGACTTAGTAGAAATTGGACAATAAATCGATAAAGCCACTAGCTGATTGTTACCTGCAGTGAAATAGGATGGAACATAATTTAAAGGGTGATTTTTAAAGGGTAATTCTATGAAGCCTTTACGACACATATTTGAGGTTTATTTTCTTTTCTCTCCCATGAAAAATGTTTCAAATTTGTGTATACAGTGGGAAAAGTCTTCATCCAAACAGCCTGCCTTTGCCCCTCTTTTCAGTTGCTTCTGTTTTCAGCTGTATCATTATTATTTTGGGGAAAGGTTTTCAGATTTGCAGCAATATTGACTTTCACAGACAGATCATAGTGCAGAAGGTAACGCCTGTTCATCACAAGCAGCTCAGCAAGTCCCTGCTTGCAACATGTTTCTTATAGGCAGAATCCTGCACCCAGATGCTTCATCAATCAGACTGGACATTTTGTTTTCTGAAATCGAGGTCACAACAAAAAAAGTCTGCCCCTCTCCATAAGAAAGGAAAAATATAGCCATTTTTTACATTTTGTTTATTCTCTTTCAAAGTTTTTAAGTAGTTTTGACACAGACTTTCATAGGGTGGCTACTGAAGGACCGATCACATTAGCATTTCAAATATGTCTACACAAACTGCTGTTCGGGTGTTCCACCACTTGCTTTAACACTGTAAGTACATAAGTAAATTTTAGATTTACATTTGAAGTGTATTCCATAGTACTCCAAATCACATTCCAATGTCACTATAAAGTAATCGTATCCTGGAAGAATTAAGTGTAGCCGAAAAGACAAGCATACAGGTTAGCAGGCAGTTCACTGCTTGAAGTCTGGATGTTTTAGTCCTCTACCATACTGATATCTATCTTCCTGTACATGCATTTAGAGTGCAATATTTTGTTCATTTTTAAAAATCAAAATATAGCTTAGATTGATCCAACACCATAGTATATTTGCTAATCCCTGAAAAGAATCTAGATTTAGTAAAGATTTTTAAAAATCAAAATATAGCTTAGCTTGTTCCAACACCATAGTATATTTGCTAATCCCTGAAAAGAATCTAGATTTAGTAAAGATTCTTTTTTTTTTTGCTTTGTGTATAGTAATAGCAAGCAATAAATGACCTTTCAGTTCTGTACATCCTGAAGAATACAATTTGAATTATCATGAAATATCTAGATTGGCTTGGTTAAGAACTTTCCAGATATTAACAGGGGTGAACTGAGACCTGACAATAAGAACAACAATCTCCTGTCTGCTTAGTTGAGAGTATGAAGGCTAGTAAACAGAATTTGTTTTTCGTATCAGTGATATTGTCACTCTAAGAAATGAAGGTTTTCCTGCAATTGTGCAGACAGGTGTCATACAGATAATTCATTAACTGTAAGAGAAGAACTAGTAATTATATGAGTAATTCTCACTTTTCTCTATAATGCACTCTGACTTTATAATATCTGAAAATTCCAGAGGTACAACATTACAGACAGATGTAGAAAACAACCTCTCTTCAAAATAGCTCTTCAAAATTAATCCCAGTCTTAAAATAGGAACAAATTTCAATCTACAGTGAGCTGCAGCTTCATTCCAAAGAAAGGCTGGACAACATTTCCATGCATGAATCAGTTACATTTCAGATTAAACTGAGAGCACAACAAAGGTAGACAGTGTATAGAAGTGAAGTGACACACAAAACAATGTCAGTCAAACTGATGCTTCGGTGACATTCACTGCACTGTCTTCAGATGGCTCCGGCAAGCCGTAGACAGTTGGCTTCACGAGCGCACTACTCATCGGCCGTCTTTGTTCTACCTTATCAGACAGAATTTGCAGAGTAAAGACACAGGTCAATCCACAAGGTCAGGTTTACTTCGTTAAAAAATTCACAGAAGAGGATATTGGCACTTTTCTTCTGCATTCTCTTCACACTTAAAATCCCTGATTGCTTTTATGTTTTATAAAGAAATTGTAATAAGGTATTAGCACAAGACAGTATATAAAACTGCATTGATTTAACCAAAGGTAAGACTTAACTAAGAGTCTCATTTTAAAATAGTCAAGTGCAAAATTTAGATATTCTTATTTTGGTTTAAAACAGGTAAATATAATAATATTCTAAACTAACAAGAAACCCCTCTAAGCTGAGAACTAATAATTCCTATGACATTAAGCTTGTCCTTGCAGGCCCAAACAATTTCACATAGGTTACATTCCAGGAAAATATAAGCAGCCTCCTTGAATTTAATTGTAAAATTCCTAGTTCAGCAATATGCACTATACAAAAAGTTAAAAACATAAATCTAGCCCAACCACCAGGATGCAAAGCAAAGAAGAAAAATAATGATTTTAATGTTTAACACTTGACAGTGAAATCAAAAGTATAAACTGAAGGCAGCTTCCCATAACGATTTCTCAATATACCCAGGGACCAGTCTTTAAAATAAAAGAGGAGTAGAGAAACAGGCAAACTTCTTCAAAAGTAAAATAAAATGTTCTGTTTTAGAAAGGCTTCATCTACACACAAATTTACACCTGCTTAAATAAAATAGCTCTGATGATAAACCATTATTCAGTACTCTTAAAAGATTCTTATTCTCACTTTGAATGTAGGACCACCAGGTGGTTTTTTGGTCTTTGGGAGGTGGGGGTAAGGATGGTCTATTGAGTTTTTTGTTTCTTTGTTTTAAAATAAATGCGTTTTAGCTTCTGCACTGTGTAAATCCTGCAAATCTTTGAAAGCTTATGGGATGAAAAAAACTTGTCCTGCTTTCCAAGTGCTGAGCATTCCAGTGGTCACTTTTCCCTGTTCTGCAGACATTTCCTGATACAACTATCAACTGTGTGACCACTGGACTTGGTACAGGCAACCATCTGTGGAAGACCAGAGGAAAAAAAAAGACATTCTTTACAGCCTGCCACAAATTGGACCAATACAGTGCTCCATACGATTGGCTTAATATAGTGAAAATGTACACAAGAACAGACCAAACGTGCCAACAAATGGGATATTTGAGTGTGCAGGACCAATATGATCCTACTCAGATACTGAAATGGCAGCTGGGAAGAATGATGTAACCCCTAAGAAACAGAAATAACAAGTAAACTTAGCAACAACACTATTTTTTGTGGTCTCGAACATCGTTCCATTTGCCTACTCCAAACTATGGAAACAGTCATATTGAAGCAACAGGACACGAATGCATAAGAAACATCATCCTTCAAGTAGGAGGTTAACGTAGACAAAAATGCTTATCTTTTCCAGCTGTGAGAAGGGGCTTCAGACCAGGCAATTTCACAACAACAATTTTCTCATGAATTTCCGCCTTCCATTAGAAGCAGAAAGGGAAAAAATACTTCACAGATGAACAGAAAGTGAACATTTAAAAGATGGAAAAAATACTAATAAAATGTAGATCTTCAAGCACTTGAATTATGAAAATGTATTAATAAATATTTTTTTCTCAAAACTTTCTTCTTTAATACAAAGAAAAGGAGACTATGTCTGGTAATTTGCATCTTTCATCTATTACCTTTTCAAGTGTTGTGTCAAGAAAGTATTTTTCATTCTTTTTTCTGGCTTTTAAGAATGGTTAGGGAACATTAATGGAAAGCAATGGTTCAAAACAGCAGCAGGCCAGGCAAATTTAAGTCAATGCAACTATTAATAGGAATTATAAGAATTTAGAAAAATATCTGGAGAGATGAAATCGTCGTAACTCATTGCAGATTTTTTTTGTTGGCGGTGTTTTTTTATTCTTAATATGGCACCCAGATAAAGACATCTTTTTGTTGGGTCATTTTCAAAGAAATCATGTGAATATTAATCATATTAATGTGAAAACTGGAAATCTACTTGTGCTTTCTCCAAGGTGCCTGCTACATACATTGAGGTACATATAGTAGATTTTATTTCAACTGAGGGTTGTCTAGAGCTCCAATTCTGTTTGCAGAACCATTTGAGGTGTAAAACATCACTAGAAACTGACTGCTGCTTTTGAAAAAGAGTAAAACAAACACAGGTCATGTCACAATTCTGCCTGGCATGGATGCTGCCTACATCCAGCATAATTTCCTAAGAAAGGTATTAGCCCAGCTAACTGTATGTATATGAAAAGGAAATTGTTCTTAAAGAGGTCAGCTGTCGGTCACAACAAACAGCTCAGCGATTAAAGGAAGATACACGTCCACTTGCTAACATAATATCAACCCATTGTTCTGCACAGCTTCCCCATTCAGTACATCATTATAAACCAATATTATCTATTATACTATGTTATTGCTATCTAGAGATGGAAAACATAAATTATGCAAGATATCAATAAATAAGTGCTCCTAAATGGTCTTTAATGATAAAAACTGCTGACCTTAAGCATGGTAGAGTCAACACAACAACAGATAATTAGATAAATTCTGCTAACAGGCATAGTTCAAACAAAAAATGTGAGAGAACGATGACCTTCAAAATTATGCCTTATCAGTTACATTCCCAGAAATCACCTACATGGTTATCTGATTTATCCTTTTGGAGGTGAAATCAGTATCTGTAGAACTTCTCCTGAGACCTTCAACACAAAGTGCCCCCATCCCTGCACAGAGAATTGTGCAGTTAAACATTTAGTTTAAAGGTTATGGTGCTGGCTCCCTTGCAAGATTGAATTCCTCAGACTGAATTGGTTGTACATGGCCAGGCTAGGCACAAGCAGATCTTCATGTCCACACTGGTCATCTGAGCATTAGCAATAAGTTTATCAGAGAAAAAAAAAGTCCATTGCATATAAAATGCAGTTAAGTCTTTCAGTGAAAAGGCATCTTACAGGATGCTGAATTTCTATAAGGTAAACTACAGCTAAGCGATAACAGTGTTTGATGGACACAAGGAATTAAAACAGGTCTACTTTATATTTGTGCATCTTAAATGGAAAACCGTCCTTTTTCCAACAATACTTTTTGTCAGTCTTCTCCAAATCTCCAGAATGCATAAAGGAACTGTAGAGAATGAACCTCTTGGCCACAGAGTTGCTTCTGTGTATTTGCACACAAATTTAGATGTCAGAATACACAAATATTCCTAGTCAAAAAGGACTAGGAATTATTATCCTTAATTCTATTATTATCCTTATTCTTCAGATATATCCTCTATCATTAATGATCTCACATCAAAAAAAAAAAAAGGAAAACCTGCTGCAGTCCCGTATGTATTATGCAATATGAGCTGCAACTCCATCAATCATCTGCTGTGCTCTCTACGGCAGTTTTATAGGTTCCTGTAGCATTCAGGAATTCAGACCAGCAGAATACATAGAAATATGTAAGCAGGAAAAAAGAAAAAGGAGGAAAACAACTACCTGCAAAATTAATCATAAGTATTCAGGATGATTTTTTTTTTATGATATGACACATGAGCACATCTTGAAAATGATTATTCTTATATCTCTTTTAATAAGGTCTTTAAAGTCTTTGGAATTACTTCAACTCATGTATTTAAATAAGAGGCTACAGATAAGCGATGACTCTTTACAAGAGTTGTTATGCAACATGCTAAGACAAACGTACAGTGGAGAAAGCATTTAATTTTTTTTCCAGAAAGCTCCCTCTGCACAGAAATCCAGAAACCTCTAAGCCAAAACTGACCTTAATTCTTCTCCCTTTAGGTTAATCTTTCTTCCACCTGTCGGCCAGACATCATTTGCTATTACAAGGCATGTAAGGGTGAAATCTAAAAATATATTCTCCTGTTGTCCAGTTATTTAGCTCACTCGTCTTCCTAAATACAGGAAGATAAAGCTGGACAGAGAAAAGGAGGTTGTAATCTAACAGAGTAAACAAGACTTTTTAAAAGACTGAGCCTTTTATCTTTGTGACAAAAAATAGTGCAATTTAAACAGTTTATATTGTTCACATTCAGGATTTTGACCCAAAATAACACAAAATCAAGAACTGCAACTATCACCTCTGACCTGGTGGAGTCATTTCTCTGTATCACCATCACCACTTGGTACAGAGTCATCATGCGCTATAAGCTATCAATTAGCTCACACATGAAAGAGGTCAAGTGTTTAACCAGTGTTATATTTACACATGAAAGAGGCTAAACCTTTAAACAGCCATTTGCAAATACTACTAAAATAACAGACCTAAAAGCAGTCTTGCAACCATACATGTAATCTGGGATGCAGTCCATAGACTTCCTGTTTTAAAAGTTTGGTTCTAATTAAATGTTTCTACAGAGAATCTTTCCTAAGCTCTGTAAAAGACTTAGAAGTGCTTAAGAATTCCATTTTCTTTTTGTTTACTCAAATAATATATCTCATCTTACTCCAGCAAAAAGAAATTGTTTAGGAAAGAGCACTGAAGTGCCACAGTGTGCTGCATATCTTTATTTCTATGTTTGTGTCCTGTAGGTACTTTCTAGTCAGGCAAATACTGCAAAAGGGTAATTTGCGTGGAAATCTGATGCACAATATTTGAAGGTGTAAAAAAGTCACAAAACAAAACTAACTACAGTCAAAGAAACAGCAATAACTCAAAAGTGGAGCTGCATCATGACCAGAGCCCAGGGTTACGTGTAAGCACAGAGAGAGCAAGAGAGCCTGCTGAGTTGTGAAGCAGAATTTCCAGCACTGAAGTTTTACATTTATTATTGTTATTATGTTCTCAAATGACTCTGAAACCATTTTAACTGGTGTCTGTAAACAGAGTCATTTCAAGAGGATTACTTTGAAATCAAATTTAAATGACAAATCCAAAATCATAGACACATGAGAAAGAAATATCTTCTAGAAGCCCAGAGAGGGAGAGCCACGACACAGTAATGAGGATGGGAAGCACCTTCACCTCCAAAAATCCAGACATGATGTCAGGGAAGGGCAATATGTCCAAAAATACTACAACATAAGGGATGCAGGTCTGTTGCAGCATCAAGTCACGGAGAATGCACGGACAGAAGCCAAATGTAGCTCTGATGAGATAGCACATGGAGTTTCCGATAGAAATCTTCTGGATGGAGTCAAGAAGTTTGGGCTGTGTGTTTCAAATTGTTAGTCACTGAAATGTCAAAACTACCCACTGGTGTTGCACAGTGCCTAATAAAGCTGAGGGCCTGCTACTCGCAGCTCCATGGCCTGACTTTTACTCACAGCTCTATAGCCCTTCGCCTAAGCAAGTGCGACTGGGCTTTTCTGGACCCCCGCAGGCAATATTTTCCCCATTTATTTCTCATGGTGTTGCCTTCAGTCTGTTATTTTTTCACCTTGCACCTGCAACCCCTGAAAATGGTGATACTTCAGGTTTTCATGCAAAACGATTGCCAGCTGCATAAAAACAGCATTTTATTCTTTCTTCCCCCCCTTTTGTTTTTGTGCCTTTAGTTTATACTAGATCAAAATCAAAATTCAGTGCATAATAAGGTAAAAGTCATGTAAATACTCAAGAAATATTACTGAATAATATATTTGCTTAGAAGCTTAGCAACCAGTCTGCGTGCAACACTTACACCTGCTCAGTGTTCTCAAATCAGTGCTAAGTATGTTACCAATAGGAACAAATAATAGAAACTTTGGGCAGATCCCAATTAAAATACATAGTACTGTGGTAAAAGCACGGCTAAAATCATCACCTTCATCTTCATCCCTGTCGCTGAAGAGAGGGGAGGATGTTTACCTGAGGTCCCAATGGGCCACTTGAGCTTTCTTTCCTTTTTCTTATTTCCCCTTCAAAGTATCTTTTACCAATGGAATCAGTTTGTGCCATCAGCTGTAGATCCACTGAGTAAAATGACACACGTGAAGCTTGTCTCTGTGCAAAACTGCACTAGCGCAGGAAAAATGTGCTGCCAGTCAGCAACAGAACAAGAAATGCACCAGATCTGCTCAGCCCAGGTCTGCACTGCTAGGTGCTGTGTCTGGTCNAAGAGAGGGAAGGATGTTTACCTGAGGTCCCCGGCACTCCATCCCAATGGGCCACCTGAGCTTTCTTTCCTTTTTCTTATTTCCCCTTCAAAGTATCTTTTACCAATGGAATCAGTTTGTGCCATCAGCTGTAGATCCACTGAGTAAAATGACACACGTGAAGCTTGTCTCTGTGCAAAACTGCACTAGCGCAGGAAAAATGTGCTGCCGGTCAGCAACAGAACAAGAAATGCACCAGATCTGCTCAGCCCAGGTCTGCACTGCTAGGTGCTGTGTCTGGTCCAGCTCTTTCTTATTCTGCATCACTTCTTACTAGCTTACTGGATCTGTTCCTAATCTTTTTTCCTTTCATTTTGACCTAAAACAGTTCTTCTCTTTCATCTCACACCTTTCAATGCCCACACCATGCCTCCATTTCCCCTTGCCCGAAACCTTCTCTTCCTTCCTTTACCCATACAGCATAAGCAGAAAGCTTCAGTGACTAAGATTTTACCAATGTATTTCTTCCTCTTATGTCAGACCATATATTCATGAAAATGTGACATGTTCTTTGGACGGCTTGCTTTGAACCCCCTCCTCAGCTTTCCACCAGGCAGCACCTGCCCTGGGGCTACAATATTCTTAAATCTGAGGTGGTGTTATTTCTTCTGTTTTAAAGGGAGCTTCTGCAGGTTAATGTGTCAATGCAGCTTCTGGATTTGAAAAAAAAATCTCATCAGCAACAGCTAACACATTTGATGTCTTTAAGAGGCACAGAGAAAGACCGTTTCCATTTGTGCTTATTCCTTTCTCCCGCATTACATTTTATTGTGAAAACTAAATCTAGCAAGTAACGTATTTATGGTCTGACAAAGGCAAGCAGGAAAAGCATAAAAATGTAGGGAAAAAACAAATGCCTCTAACTGTCAAAATCTTTAAACTCTGATCTGAAAGTTCCAGGTGTTTCATCCCACAAAACTGCTTTACAGAGTACTTATAAGAATAGATTTGTCTGTGATAAAGCTGTTCATGTGCGATAATGCTTTGCAGTTTCAGTTTTCAGCATTAAAAACTTGTTTTACCAGGTTCATTCTGCAGCACTGCACTACTCTGTATGACACACAAAAATGGACAGATATGAAACACTTCACAAATTAATTTTAAGAGTAGAAACAAGATCAAAGAACACAGACCACCTCACTTTGTTGAAAGCACATTCAGGCATTAGATCACATAATCTATGTCACATTCTCCTTTAATTTCCAAAGCGGCTTCTCTCTGGCTGGGATGAAACATTTCTTACAATTTGTCACATGGTATAATGCAGTCAGACTGGTTCAAAAGATTAGTTCTTGTTCCACCAAAAGCCCAAATCATAATAACCACACAGAAAGCATTAAAAGGTGTACTGCAAAGGAAAAAAATCAGAAACAGACAAGTTAAATATTGTGGGAAAAAAAATCTCAGAAAGGTAATTAATGTTTCAAAGCCAGCTCCGTGCCTGCAATCAACCAGCAAGTGCAAAAATGAGCTCAATATTGCCTTCGAAAGTCCTGGCCCTGCCAGAAGCATCTCTGCACCAAACACTGCTGCATGTGAGAGGAGAAGCACCCGCCGGCAGCTCTGCAGTCCGAGTCAGAACAGTTTTCACTGTTTCCAATTTGCAGCGGCAAGGAAATTAGTTAGTTTTTGGACCGAGTTTTTCCCAAGTAGAGGAGAAATTATGACTGACAGTTATTGACATATTCACTGGGATTTGCATTGTCTCTGTTATTTCTGTGCACAGGGGTCCCATTATTTTCATAGAAAGGTCCACACACTGAGAAGCCACAAGGCTTCTCCTGCAATTTTTCCATTATAAGACAAAAAATAACTGTAACATTAAAATTATTCCATCAAATATTCCACTTGAAATCACATTGAATGCTTCGAACTCAGAACTTGGTTTAGGTACTGTGCACCTAAAAATCTAATAAAAATGCAATAACGGACTGTGGAGAATAGCTAGTATGAAAATATACAAATACCCAAATAAGATGAAAGAAATTATACAAATAAGATGACACTGCCAAAATGGAAAAGGGTGAAATGGTAAATTAAAAGTTATAGCTCACCATTGCTTTAAAAATAAGTTTTGTTTGCTTTTCCATAAGGTAAAGCACACTATTGCTTATTAAATGCACTAATGGAACTGCTTATTATTATTTAATTTACAAACAAGAAAAAGGCAATTAGTCACGCTAGTAAGCAATCATACGAAAAAACTCAATTTGTGAAGGAATCTTTTTAAGAAACATTGGGTTCTTTCTTAAGAAAATACACAATGCTTTATATGAACAGTTCTTGAGTAGGATATTACTAAATTATTTGAAGCTGCAAGGTTCAAAGGTCTGTTTCTGCAAATATGGGACTATGGCAGCACTCAGCTCTCTAAGAGTGAAAGAATAGTTCTAAGCTGGTAAAAGTTAGAGGCCACAGAATTTTCTGGAGAAAAGTTCTGCTGCAGCCTGGCCAATGCACATTTAGTCAGCAGTGTGGAACACAGGGAAGCAAGGGCAATTGTTCTGACCTCCATGAAAAAGTGGGAGCCGCTGTTCTTCGTGGAGCACTGGGCTGCCCTGCTCGCGTGCACCCACTGCACGGATCAGCACCAAGAGGAATATGCTGCTATGCAGGAGCTTCCTAGACGAAGGGAACCGCAGCAGGAGAGACAGGCGAGGCAGCAAGGGAGAAGACACACAGAGTCTCCATGCAAACATATTTTGCCCTGATGGCAGAAGGAGCTGATGTCCTGAGCAGCTTGTACGGAAGCTGCCCGCTGTCTCCATCAACCGAGGAGCGGAGTGACTGCGTGGCACCCAACACCGCATGGGAGAAGTAACCAAATCCTCCTGAGACGCTTCTGGCCACTGTGCTGGACACCAAACTCCAGCAGCAGTCGCTGCCGCAGCTGCCTCCGAGGCAGCACCCCAGCGTGCAGCCCCACAGGGCCAGAGGAGACCAACGGGGGAAATGGGAACGCTCCCAGCAAGTGAAAGGTGGGACACCCTGGGGCAGGTGGGGCTCAGTGGGAGCCAGCTGGTGCCGACACATAGCTTCCCTGCTTTCCAACTCTGCATCCGCCCGGATCATGCCTCGACCTTGTACTCATCATGTAGGCAGACACATGGGTGTCTCCCCACGCACTCCGTTCTTCCTTGATCACTACTAAACACTTCGTCGATGATAAAGAATCGCGATCGGCTTGAACAGGGATAGTGCTGGGAGTTTAGAGACAACGAATTATGTTTCCTCTATACAGGAGTTGTTCAGAAACACTATTTTTGTGATTTATCATATCTAGAAGCCCAGAAACAGGTAACTTGACAAGTCAGGGAACAGAAAAAGCACTGCCCCAATAGACAGGTTTCAGACCTATAAGGAAAGGTGTAACAGTTGGTACCAGAAATAACAAGCCCACAGTGGCCAGCATGACAGGCAGCGTGTTGCAGCACGGCAGCAGCCTATGCCCCATCTCTGACATACTACGTACAGACTGTAAGCACATTTATTTCCAGGGACAAGTTAAAATGGAACAGACAATTCTGGAAACCCAGCACCGGTATTGCCAAAATGCTCTGCCATTTATAGGTGGGAGATCTTACACTCTTTTAAACTCCCACCAGGGCAAACAAAAAAGAAAAGAGGTGCTGCTCAAAGTGTAGAAGGCAGAGGAGAGCATTGACAGATGAGGGTCTGTCACAGAATGTGAAATTTATTCGTGGTGTCTCAGGTTTGTCTGATACCTACCTAATACAAACAGACTTTAGGATGTAGCCAGAAACTCAGGACTCATTATAACTTCATAAGTCATAAAAGTTCATAAAAGGTTTCTTTAAGCAAGAAGTGCACAAAATGAAGAAGAGAATAATAACACCCCAATTAATAAATTATTATTATTTTTAGAAAAAAATGGTTAATTCTTTCTGATAATACCTCACAATATGCTATATTATCAATTAGATTTTTCTATACTTTCTACTATTAAATCTTGGATAAAAAGTGGGTGGGAAGAATCCTTTTTTTTAATATAAATAGTAAAGGATTAGTAAAGTAAATAGTAAAGGATTAGTAAAGTATGGTTTAGAAAAAACTCCATTGATCTGAGACCACCACAACAATAAGGCTTTGCTTAGTGAAAATTAAATAGAAATTAATGAACATGGGATAACTTGAATATTTTAGTGAAGTTTACACAAACATTTTTTTCTCTAATCTTGCATAATCAGTCCAGATCTGTTTCTACCTACTCTATGTTGCCATCATCTGGACTGTTTGCAGCAATGATGAGCTGATATAAAAGGATGCTTAGGGAAAGGTAGCTTTTGTAGACAACCTAAAAACCGTTTGCTCAGGTACAGAACAAAAATAAAGTGTAATTCATTTCTCCTCCCCACACCCCCTGCCAAATATCCGAGTAGCAGGGCAGGTTGTCACTCACAGCATCCTCACACCGCTCTTCAAAGAGACACGGAGCCATATTGCAAATAGAGACACAAAACATCACAGAAGAGCTACAGTTCCAATTAGGCTGAAATCAGCCACTCTGGGCAATAAAACAACAGGAGGCATCACAACATCGATACCTGAGAAATACTGCCACTTGTTATCTAACCATATCGCTCACTCTAAACATTACCCAGGAGATTCAGAGCCAGCCTAAACACTTCAGAAACCATCCAGAGCCGTATGGCACTGCATTCTTTCATACCTCAGGAGTAAAAGTTAGCCAGAGCCTTCTGACAAACTAAAATGATTTATTATCACAAAGCAGAACTAATGCATTCTGCTTTACAACTCTCCTGGTAGTCTGGCAGAGATGTTGCATTTATTACCTACAGTACATAATGCCCACTGCAGAGCTCTGTATTATTCATAAGACTGGCTTTTTTGTGCCATCATAATGCTGATAAATTATGAAAAAATGCATATTTTATTTCAATTTCTAACATATTTTGGTATACATATCAATCCATCATGTTGCTGCAGGAAAAATAAGCATTATTGCTGGCAGCTGTTGACATGTTCACCCCGACAGAGACAAACAAAAGGGCTGCAGAGACCGTCCTCACTTTGTCTACTTTCATAGCTTAATTCTTCTGGGTTTAATATTTGGAAGAGGCTGTGGAGATATGTCAGTGCTACCAGACTCTGGGAACACTGAGGGATGGAAGACTGCAAAGGGTTAAAAAAAAAAAAAAAGTGATTGAAGATGGGAAGAGGTATTCACATTTTTTAGTTCAAAAGCATGGAAAAATTCTGCTAACAGTGTGTCTCCCTGAGATGAATTTCATTTTCTAGACCAAGGTGAGTTTAATTTCTAAAGGAGCTGACATAGGTGGTGCCGAATAACATATCTACAAATACAGGTGGAGCTGAAAGAAAGCTAGCAGGATTATTGCAGCTTCTTTGTCTGGCAGTGGTCCATTTCTGCCTTTTTTCAGCTGGAGATAACACAAGCACATACCCAGGAGGGCTGCCTCCTCCACTGCTCATTAGTGCTGATTAAAACCATTCTTGCTGAAGTATTAGAAAAATTGAAAATACAACAACCCTCCCCTCAAACCTGTTCACTTATTCACAAATACATTGTCTGTACTGACAGACAGATGTGAGCTGAACTACTTAACTTTGTCCTTATTATTAGATCATTTTACATGGGTCTTGACCTGATGTTAACACTCTGTGCCTTCCAGTGCAAGTAATTTTACAGGAATAGCCCTGTATATACCACAGTATAATGACAGACAGTTGTAATGTTCTTCCACTACTACTGTTTACCACTGTAATACATAAGCCCATTGCAAGCACATACATCTAAACAGTTACCCTAAAATTATCAGCTCTCATGAACCCAAAGAATCTACAATTCATAGATTACCTTCCCTTTTGGGAGCCTGAACTCCTACTATTCACTGCCCTTGCACTTTTCTTTGTTTTGTTTTTAACTTGAAACAGCTACTAGCAAAATGCAACATGAAATACAAGTCAATTTTATGCTCCTTAATTATTACTCATTAAAATATTCATTACTAATATTTACTGAAAGATCACAGTGCAAACCTAAAAGCAAGACCTCTACTTTAATCTGTGGCACACACACAGTGTATGTAAGGTGAGCCCTTTTATCTGCACACGAATATTCTGTGTGAAAGGCCTATGTCTGACATATGGTCACAGCTTTCAGATCTATGATACCATTAACATAATTGGCTCTGGAGCAGATGAAAGGTTGTTTGCCTTAAAATCCTAGCAGCGGACTAAAGTATCTAACTAACGTCCACCTTTTAGTCAACGGCCTTTCTAAAAATAATGCAGGCTCTCCCTGTATAAAGATAAATTTGTATCTCACACTCAACGAGTTGCTTAAATCGTTAGAGGAAAAATTGATTTCCTTTAACAACTGCTGCCTGCCCAGCCCTGCGCAATGGCACCGGTCCTGCCAGCTGGCCTCCAGGACCACAACCTGCTCCGCAATGTGACCCCTGTTCCTTGGCAGCCTCCGTGGTGTCTCCAGCAGTGGGACCTTGTCCGCCACAAAATCACTGTGTGCTGGGCAAGCCCAGCAAGGCTATTGCCCCCCACCTGCGGCGCGCCCTTCGGCCACCCAAAGGACACGGTCACCTCCTGCTCCCAAAACCCTCACTGTGGAAAGGATGTAGGATATTCCAAGGTAAAGTCAATCACAGCAAAAGTTTCATAACTGCAACCGGCAGCAGTAACCCACAGCCTACACAGTGAGGAAGTACGCTGGGTTCACCAGACGATAAATCAAAACTACCGATAGACGGAAGGCAGCACCTAACGCCAAGCTCCATCGCTTAGACTAGGACATCCTGCCATCTGCTGGAGAAACGTGGCTCCTTGGGAAGGCAACGGCAAGGACGGCAGCCCTGGGAGCGGGTACCGGCTCCGGCCCCGCGTCCCAGCGGAGCGGGGAGCCAGGGACCAGGGCCGACCCACAGGGGAGCTCAGCGGGCACAAGTGCAATATTCAAAAGCAATTTGCCATTAAATAGCACTGCTGATCTGTTTATTCTCATGCACGTCACGATTACATATTTTTAACGCTGGCCTGTGGAAAGAGGCATATGTCTTTATGCATATGCATATGTCATTATAACGTAACTTGCATGCTATAACTTGAATAGCATACACAGATGAAGGCATATTTACTATCCAGCATGATATGTTGGACATATCATTTCACATAATAATATTATAAGAAATTATGCTATTTAACACTGTAAACATTATCCACCAAGCTCATTTCTGCAAATTGCAAGATTTTTCATTATTCTAAAAAAAAAAAAAAATATTTCAATACCATTGGAAAGAGTTGGTGATACAACTTATATTCATTATTTTTCTTTTTTTTGTGAATTTCTTATTTTGGTATTTCATTTTTTTATTTTTATTTTTACTTTTCTACTTATTAAAACCCAAGCTGCAAGTTTCAGAAGTTCTCGTAGCCATCTCAGCCTTCCTTTTTGTTAAAGCAAACTTCAAGTGACAAAATTTGAAAATCTTTGCAGAAGAGAAAAGAAAAACAGCTTGAAAATAAAGTCAGGGAATGCCCCATAGCTCGGAGACTAGATAGCAAGTTTTGCATCACCGCTATTGCCAGGAGTGACCCAACTTCAATGCAGCTGCACTGCTGTAATAGTCTCAGTGAGTTCGGTTTCTGGTCTGTGACTCTCCCAAGCCGATGCAGACAGTAGAGGGCAACTGTAGCACGCTCTGACCAGACTCCCCACTGGATGTGTGAAATCCCGTAACACTAAGGCGGTCAACACCACACATCTACAAGTCAATTTAAAATATATGTTCCCAGGCTGCATCGAAGACAGCCGTAACTTTTAGTTGCACAGGTAACAGACATGCTGTGATAAATAACACAGGAAAATCTGCCAGAGTAACTGCAATGCCATGAATTTCCTCCCTAATGATATTCCTCTGCAAGGGAAATAGGAGAAGAAATCCCAGGAATGGGGAAGGCAATTCCCAGACGTTCCAGATCTACAGTCCCCGCAGTGTGGGCAGACGTGTTGCCCTGAGTCAGCTGCACTATGTGGAGCTGTGGGTCCAGAGAGGAAGGAGGACGCCAATACACTCTGTACTTGTCCAGGAGCATCTTGCAATCAGAAAGTTGGCTGGGCAGGGCGGAGAGGACTAAAAAAGTGAAGGTAAGCAGTTTTGTTTAACAAACTCTTGCTAAAACTGCAGCAGGCGAAAAAGAGTGCTAGCTGTGCGTGCTGATCTACTAAGGACTGTTGGCTTAGCATTTTATTCACTACAAAAGTAGTTTAAAATGAAAACTTTCCCCACTGCAGCAGCACACATAAATTTATGATCGGTGAAGGTAACGTGCCGTTTAATGAACATAGTGGCAGTCCTCAGTTGATTAACTGAACATATATAGGTGCTTTATAACTTAATAAAAGTCTGCAAGAGGCACACAAATCTTTTTGCCTGTGTCAGTGAAGGCATGATGTCAGAATACTCAGGATTTCTACTATTTCTTAAAACACTGGAGCCTATTCAGAAAAATGTACCATTAATTATTATGGGCCATGCCTCTGAATACATACATACATATCCTTATGCAATATGATAAAATTAAAAATAATAATAAATATACATAGTAGGTTACAAATAACCTGACAACACAGAACCTCAGCCACTTAACAAATCTGCTCCAAACAGAGCTGCACAAAGGGATTACTTGATATCCACTCTGAAAGGCAGCCAACTACAGGAAAAAAATGTGTTTAGCTGCACAAGAGAGTTTAGCTGCAACAAGAGTTTAAAAAGCAAAACAGACTGGGGTGATTAAGAAGCTGAGCACAGCGTAATTGCTCGAGCTGGCATCAGTCCATGGTGCTGGGTTAGCATCTCTGGTCCAGGGCAAGCAAATTGCAACTGGACTCCAGAGTCCAGATTTCATTTCAGCTGAAAACTGGCATTTCCAGGCAGAGTGCTTCCCTCTCATTAATCTAGCATGGGCTTCAAGGGAACAGACTGCTTAAACACAAAGTTTACATATTACGCAAAAAAACTAAGTGCAAGACAGCAGTTTAAATTTATTTTTGCATCTCTATTTCAAAAGGAATATGCTGAAGTTGTGCAAGTCACTAGCTCCTGCATTCATGCCAGCATTATTTCAAACTGCATTTCAAAGCACTGTCAGTAAGTAGACAACATTTTACCAAAAAAGAAAAGAGAGAAAGAAAAAGGTGCACAACAGTGCATCACTAGGATAAAAAAAAAAGACCAACTTACTGGAAAAAGCTGAAAGCAATAAATAAATACAGTCTGCAAATACATTCAGTATAAAAACAGACCACTAACCAGGAAAATCATTGTAACTTTACTCACTTGGGTGGCCCAGACTTCTTCCTGCCACTCAGGATAAACCGATCACATTCATTCTCTAAGCTAAAGAGAGTATCACACTTCCACTAAGTGACTGATCTTAAACTATTGAATTTCCTGCCCTTTGAACCCACGCTAGACCCCTTTATGACAAGTTAAAAATAACCAAAACAAGAACCACTGTGTCCAACAGTGTTCCCACAGAGACTTTTTAATACAGAAAATCTCTGAGAGCCTCTAGTGTACAAGAATTATTTACACAGTTAGGAAGTGGTTACATACCTGATTGCAAAAAGAGTGCGTTTCAATCTGGGACAAGGGGAACAGAGGTACGCGTTTCTCCTCTACTTCCTTCCACAGCATGTCAAAATAAGTAGTTTCATTTTTGTAAAACATACTTTTCTCTACACTGTGGTTGGAGTTATCCTACGTACCCAGGCATATTGGAGCTCCTTTTCCAAATCTGCCGCTATTTACACCAGTCCCAAGACTGCAACTTTCAAACCAAGACAAAAGATGATATGACTTTGACGTGATGTTTTATTTACATTGTAACTGCGGAAGGGCAACTTACTACTTTGGAAAACATCATCCACCTAGGAGTTTGCTTACCATAGTCCTCACAACATCTACCACCACGTCCTTCTCCAGAATTGTCACATAACCCTTTCTGTAAATTTCATATAAGGTAAGTCTCATTAAGTTGCTTTATCTCAACTTTTAAACAAATATTCTGGAGGTTTAATACACCTTCATGGGTAGAACCACACCAAGGACCAAAAGACTCTGTTAAAAAAAAAAATCTCAGCAGCAGGAATTCTGAATGATCAAACCACAGACCACTATGAACTTACCTATTGCAAAAAATAAATAATAATAAAAAACACTATGAAAGACAGCAAAATAATAGGCAGAAGCTGTAATGAAGCTTCTGCAGCTATAGATTTCATCACTCTTTCAAAGTATTTCATAGTTAGGCTCAGTTGATGATACTGATGTAAAATCGTGGGAAAAAAACAAGTAACATAAAAAACTCATTTACTGTATAAATATTATTTTGACATATTAAAAATAATGCAATTTGTGAAGGGAAAGTACATCTGGAATTAATGTAAGGAAGATACAGAAGACCTTCAAGCTGCCTTTGGTACTGAATGCATTTTGGATGTTGCAACTGGTAAAATAAGTATATCCAAGAGGATGGTAACTCAGAACTCAGTAAGAATTTCCTCTTTTACGATGGACTTCTGTTTCCTACCTCACTTGCTCTTACTCTGTGCATGGTAGTAGTTCCTTTATATGTTTACAGATGTGCTTTGAGCAATAAGGGAATGCATAGATTTTTGTAAGTGATCTGCTTTAAGAGGCACTTAGAGCAGTGACCCCTTAAAGCAATTTCAAATAATTCCAAAGATTTAACACTTGTTTGATAGACAAACAGCCTATTATTGGCAAGTTGGTTATTCTTCTAGTGTGTCAATCAGGTCAGGCTTAAAATCAATAAATGTCATTTGTCAATTGTGTATCATGCAGCTCCGGTCTGATTATATTCATTAAGAACGAACAGACTACTAATGGCATGGCATGCATTGTAAATCAGGTTATAGTGTCAGGAAGCAAACAATCTTACTACAAAATAATGAGCTTAAATTCTTAGGTAAGAGAGCTGTGTAGACAAAGCTCAGCTGTAAAAATGGTAATGGATTACAGTCTTTAGTCTAAGACGACTTTCATAGATTTTCAGCCTAGGAAATCCTGGAACAATGTCGCCTTAAGTATTTCATCATTCCACATTAGTCACGAGAGGAAAAGTAAGCCCAATAGAGACCTTCTTAATAAGAAATCAGATTATATCCCACAGTTTTGTCCCACCATCATGGACTAACATTTGAATAGTGGGAGGGAGTTATTTCACCTTCAACCTCTCGCAGTCTTCAACAAAAAATTAAAAAAAAAAAGCTAACCAAGTTATTAAAGTAACCTTTAAATGTACTTATAAATCTTCTTAGCAATGAGAGCAGATGAAAATCAATGCTTCACATGAGTTATCTTAAGTACTACGCTGCAAAATGGGCTGAGGGCATATGTTCTATTTCCATATTTTAGATACTTCCAAAATGATAACTATGAGTTTCACTGAAGAACAGCAAAATTTGTTTCCAGTGCAACTGTAAAGGAGGCAGGAAGGCCCAGCCTCCCTTCCACTCTGCATTTTCATTAACTATCTGTATTACAGCTGCAACTGTGAATTGTCACCCCTGATTTATATTCATTAATCACAGCAGCAAATGCATGTGAGCACTGAATGGGGTTCCAGGCTGCACTCTGCAAGTGTGATCAATCATAGCTGATTGGCATTCTCAGTCAAACTATATGAGAATGTGAAAAAACAGATGTGGGTTTGGAATGAGAAAAAGGAAATGTAGGGCCAAAGGGGTAGAGTTCTAATTGGCATAGCATAAATAAATGCAAAAAAAAAAAAAAAAAAAAAAAAAAAGGTTGAAAAGCCTTTGAGTTTTGAGAAAGGAAAACCCAATTATGCAGAAGCATAGAGAAGTCATTTACAGCATTCCAGCTATTTTAGTGGTGGCTATACCCAAGAACCAATTAAACAAATGCTGCTGAAAGATTGCCAAAGTTCCCATTTTTGAATTGAATTATTTTTGAATTGAAATATTATTGAATTATAACCACTGGCTAAAGCAAAGACTTAA
Organism: Crypturellus undulatus; assembly: GCA_013389825.1. Taxonomy (NCBI): domain Eukaryota; kingdom Metazoa; phylum Chordata; class Aves; order Tinamiformes; family Tinamidae; genus Crypturellus; species Crypturellus undulatus. Next base: position 24,884 of record VWPW01021829.1, read on the forward strand.
TTGATTCAGTCTATTTTCTACTTGCTACCATGGAAGGAGAAGGGAAGAGAATGACATTGAAAATATTTCAGAATTAAAAGAGGTCTTTAAGGCTCTTCATTAATGCTAATTATAAACTTCCACAGATCTACATAGCACAGACATTCTCTTTGGCTCTACAAGATACCAAATACTCGATCAAACAGGAGGTAAATTTGAGAAACGTTGTGACCGCTCACAGATTTATTCAACTGAGAAATTAGAACACAAGCTACAGTACAAACTGCCTAAAAGTTGGCAAGTTTCCTAGTCTTTTTCAGAAAAGAGTGGTTACACATTCTATCTTTTTCACATACTCTGTGGTCCATTGGCTTGATCTTTCCAGACATTGTATACTCTTCTCTACAGCACCTAGAGGATAGGGTGACCTAAAATTTCATCTGATATGGCAAAGTAAATGGTAAGTAACCTCTATCAGTACTGCTGTATTGCTTCCCAGTAATGAGTTTAATAGCTTGTGTCAACACTGACTAATATATGCTCGAAATCCTTAATTTTCATCTGCATCTTGCTATCCTTTGGAAATTTGAATGCAAATGATATAAAAATTATCATATTGCTGTATATAGCTGAACGTTAACATGAATGAATTATTTATAAGACATGCCAAAGACTAAGTGATGCTGATTTTTAAAATACTGATGAGACCCCATAGAAAATCAGCTTTTGCAAAGTCTGTTTATGTCAGTGTATCTGACCAAGAAATCAGACTTGAAACATTCCTGTTATGCAAACTCTGGCATTCTTGCCTTCTGTTCCATATTACTCATTATTATATAAAAAAAAAAAGGCAGAATTCTCCAAAGCAATGTGTAGAAGTTCCAAGCAGTAGAACAAACTGAACATTTTTGGCCACTCAAGGAGAAGCATAAATGCCTACTAAAGAAAGAGCCCTATTTTTTAATAATCTAGTCATGTATTTAGACATAGTGGTCTCTCCCGTAACCTGCAGTACTTTATGCTTTATGACAATTATCAAATGACTGGTTTGTTTGTTTGTTTGTTGGTTTTTAAAAAAGAAAAGGGAGGGGAGTGGGGCAGTAAAAACATGCCTAAAGCCAAATGATAAGGTTATACTCATTTTACTGAAAATGTACTTTATTTTCAGTAATTTTCAGTAATTTTCAGTGAGAGAGAATAAGTTTCATTGCATTTACACATCTGTCTATATATAAAAACCTAGGACTAACAAAGACCTAGATAAAACGAAAGCCAGTCAGGAGGCTTCAGAAGCAGAAGCCAAAAAACATTTAAGTCATCCTTTTTTTTTTTTTTCTTTTCTTTTCCAGTTGGTCAATATTTAGAACATTTTAGAACCAAAGATTTCACGATGCATGTTACATAAATCTACACACATTACATAAGATCTACGTATCCAGTGTATCCATGGGAGAAGGAGACTTAGGTCGGGGCTGAGGCCAGACTTGGCCCAGGATATGTGGCAGAATATAGTTAATTAGTGCATGGTCAGGAGAACAGACTGGGCTCAAACTTTCCCAAGCTGTAACTGCCAGCAACCCAGAGCCTCTGCTGCGGGTCTTTCAGAAAGAAATGTTTTATGTGGCACTTCTCATCCTGAAGACATTCTCAAAAGGCAAAAAACCATTTTCTTTGCTGTTTTTGAATTACACTGGAAATACTAATGAAACTTGTCATAATCAGACAGACACCACATGGTTACTCTGGACAGCATTAACTTTGTTAACTTCTGCCCTGTTTAAATTCCACCATTTTAGATGAACTGAAAAAAAAAAGAGAGAGAGAGAGAGACGGAACCCTTGATCTTGTGACTGTAATCAGTTTTGCTGAAGGCAGCATATAGAGCAGCAAAATGTAAATACAGCCTAAATATAGCCTTCCTTTACTGTAGTAGCTGATGAGTATGCAATAACCATCTTTTAAATTTGGATTAAGCATCCTCTCCTGCCCTCCTGACCAATGTGATCAGGGAGGTAAATTTTCAATCAACTGATTATCTAAGGGATTTAATTAACAAAACATTAGCTTGAAAACATCACCCTGAGCCTCTTTAATGATTTCCAATAATCAAAAAGAACAAAACCACAAGACCAGAGGTAAAAATTCAACTATAAAAAAGATCTGTTGATGTCTCTGGAATTTGTGAAGTATAATTTCTTCTGTCTCCTACAATATCTACAAATTCTCTATAGTGAATTGCCACAGATAGTAAACAACCTTGTGTCTAGATTGTCACCATTTGTTGCAAACTCAAGGTTTCTTTCTGTAGATCTAGGACCCAGAAACTTGAAAAACTGCCCCTTTCTCTATGGATTTTCCAATATTGATGGAAGCAGAGACCAAGTGAAGCACAGGGATAGACAGGGAGCTCTCTCTGAGAGCTACTACTACTCCAGTTTGCATTTTCTCACACCTTGATCATAGGGAGGAGGAGGATCAGGCTTGCTAAATTTTAGAAGCATGGAGCATCCCATAAGAATCACCTTTTAATCACTTTTTTTCCTTAGGTGTTTTGAGAAAAAAGCATCAGGGGAGGCAACAGCTGAATGTGGCAGGAAGAGACAGGAGAAAATGCTGCCGTATGAATTACTTTTTCTAATTCTGCATAATAACCTAGAGGTGTTCTCCCTTGTGATGGATCTTTCATTTTGTATCATGTAATTCCCACCTCCCCCTCACCGAAGTTTGAAAGCAGTGATTACTACCCCACCTATCTAAAACAGAAGCAATCAACATCTATGCTAACACAAACAATTCAAACAGAACTGCAGCTTGTTCTTCAACAAAAGACTTCTCCCTCACCCCCCTCAGTCTTAATCATATGGAAAAGTCACTTTTTCCCACAAATCTACTCACAGGGGTGGCCCCAGTAATGTGCCAATGAGGCCACCCACTTTGCGCTACTTCAGACCAGAATGTGTGGCACAGGTAATATGATACGAAATGAATATCACTTCTTGACATCTCTAAATATCATCACTCCCAGGGAGTAATCTTGTGAATTAGAGTGAAACAGCTGAGCTGTTTTTCTGTTATTATTGTTGCTGTTTTGTTTTTTCTTGCTTTTAGTTCCTCACTCTACCTGTGATTCCAATTTACATCAGACAAAAATCCAGGCTCATCAGTGTGGGATCAGCTTCCTGCTTCTTGGGCTTCAGCACCACCGAGGACTGTGATGGTTTCAACGCTTCTGAAATACATGGCAGGGTTACACGGCCAATGAACATGAAAAGCCACAAAAAATGACTGACATGTTTTACAAAGTAATTTTTTTACTTCCAATCACTTAGACATGGCTCATCAGTCAAACACCTGACAGCTGACTGACTGTACCATATTTTCCCCTGGTAAAAGCCAAGCAGTTTATTAACATTGCTGATCTTTATAAACTGGGATTCTATGTATTGCATAAAAAACATGGCTGGTCCCACCTGTTAACCAGTCTACAGGTACCATCTTGAGTTTTCCCTCCTGGCACAACCCTGAATGGTTAACACACCTCTAACCAAGTTTTTCTTGCTCAAGAGAAAAAAACATAGAGAAAAGTGTTTTTTTTTTTTTTCTGAGATATGGCTTTCTAACTTCAAATTACCCTATTTTAATTTCATCAATCTGGAACATTTAGCTGCAGTGATGTGAGAATTTTGATAGTACTTTCATTATAGGAAAATTATACAGCAATTCTACTTTTCAAAGCTCTCCCAATTTTTGAAGTGCTTCTCCCCAGCCTCAATTCAGAGACCAATTCTGTGGCAGAGGGAATGCAGTAAGTTCTACCCTTTGGAGATGCTTGTCCAACAATTAAAGTCACAGATGTGCCAGCAGATTTCATGTCCTGAGATGAAAAACCAGCTGTGTCATCAGCTGTGTGAAGATGACCACAAAATACTGCAGCTCACTGTCCTTGTCCCCCTGCTTATGGTCTGAATCCCCAGTCTTCAAGCTGTGCCATGAGGATCCATCTCCTCAGCTTGACTTCTGGGGAGCCAAGGTGTGATGCAGTTAGGTGCTTTTGGGCATGGCAGACCCATCTGCTCATAGATCAGCGTGCCAGACTGTCTACCAGAAAGTAGACCTGTCTACCTCCTTTGATAAAGTCTTATTTACTTCAAAATCCATAGGTATTCAGATCCATAGATCAGTATTTGTGGAGCACGTGTACAGAAATGAAAAGTGCTAGAATGAGGTTCTCAGGTAAACAGCACTGATGTCTGTTGTGGTTAGATACCACATCTAAAGCTACTTCCAAAGCAAAACACTGGAGTTACATGTTCCTTTCCCATATGTAGTATGTATAGAGCCTCTGAGAAACACATACAAACATTTTCATAGTGGAATCAGTACTAACCAGAGGGCACTGACAAAAAAGGCACCGACAAGAAAATGAACAGCTTTAGGAGTATTTTTATATGCTGGCTCTGTACATGGCTGGCTCTGAAAAAAAAATAAAGCTTAACACAAAAACAAACCTGGAGACGCTCATCAGTATATAGCTAACAAAGACAGACTCATTCAAGTTTGAAATTTGGATGGAAGCCCTAGCTCCACTTCAGTACTTCAGAACAAAATGAAAAGCTCTGCAGTCTAACTCTATAGGGAATAAGCACCGACTGCTTGCTGCAGAAACTAACATTACAATACACTTCATTTTACAGTAATCAGTATTACAAATTTATTTCATATTTACAAAGAAAAGTCTGGGGTGTTTTATTACCAAATTGAACTTTGTAGGCAAAGATGGATTCTTTTTTCTCAATTTCCAAAATGAAAGTTGTGCGTTAAGCAATAATGCATAAATTGTCTGTGCTTATTAACTGCAACAGATTTTCCTGAAATGTAAAATTATATTATCATCAAGTACTACCTCATTATGAGTGCCATACATTCTCCATGACCTCCTCCTTCATAATGGATATCTTGTAAATTACTTTAAATGTTCACATTCACACTTAGAAAATTTATCAACCTAAAACTTCTCCAGAACTGTCTTTGATGTCTGCTAATCACATCTGCACTTTTGAACCCTTTATACGAACCTTCCCAATATGCTGACTCCAATTAAATAAGCTGCTTTCCTATCTGTCAAGGAATGAAAATATGAAATACAGCGTTTGTTTGTCTAACTCAGCATAAGAATCACCTTATCATATCAGACCAAAATTTAATCTGAGTATTTTCTTTTCAACAGTGTTTGCTAACGTATGCTTACAAAAAGGAGAAAATATATAGCAGTGTTTTTGCTGGCACATGTCCTCATGCTTCCAGCAGTTATCAGGAGATTTCTGCAAGATCAAAACATATCATGTTCAAAAACATGCCTTACTTCCACAGTGTAGGCAGGGACATTACATTTATAACATCGTTTACAGGATAGTATTTTGTCTAAAAGCTAAAATTGGAAAGTTCCTTCTCGGATTTAAACAATTTACGAACACCTTTCTAAAACCAGAGAAAGATCTTAAAATAAGGGTATTGTAAGTTCGGGTTCTTAAAAGTAAATTAGGGCAGAATTGCTCCTGAAATCAGTGTAAAAAAAAAAGTTTCTTTGTTCCACTGCTGATGTAACATGCACCTTGCAGTTAAAACAGCTCTTAGTTTTAAGAACAGAAAACCAAGTTCAACCTTGTTATCAAAAATGTTGAACCTGCTCTTCCTATCTAGCACTCAGTCTCATTTTCTCTCATTGATGCCTTCTTTCTGAACAGACCAATATCATATTGCCCTCTAATGGATTACCTGGACAACTGCACAGTGAGGTGCTTGCTTACTGCTCAAGGGGTAAATGAGGTTACACTAGAAATGGATAAAACAATATTGTTTTGCTTCCACTTGTGTTGAATGTTATTTTAGATTTGAATGAAAGTCAACTTTTAGAAAGTTGAATTGTCAATCTATATAATGCACTGCATTAAATTGCAAAATAAAATAGAAAGGGTGCATACAGCACATCCAGTTTTCTAAATCATTTCAGATTGCAAACCAGGTTTGAAATGTATAAATAGCCAACTTCAGCAATAATAGCTATTTTAGCAGTAAAGTATACTACTAACAGCTAAAGTATAAAGCTAGAAGCTGAGCCAGCAGAAAATTTCCATGTTATATCAAGGGACTACAACCCAATTTTTGTGTCTCATTAACTACCCCCAACTGCAGACAACTTGACCACGTCTTATACTCTGTCATTAATAGAATCAAAAGAATCATTGCCTTGCTCTCAGTCCCTCCCTCTTACCTCCCCAATCCACCCAAAGGAAATGAAAATGGGAAACACTTAGTTTCATAGTACTATTTTTTTTGGGAAAAAAAAAAGACTTTGTAGAACACAGACCCCAATACACCTCTAAAAAGTATATCTTAAGCAAATACAAAGGATGTATAGATTCACACTGTATAACTACTTGAAGAAAATCTGTTATTGCCTATGCAATAACTGAAGATTTCCCTCATTTGAGTATAAATACCTTAATTAAAATACCATAGTGTGTTTTAAACCAAAAAAAAAAATCTCACATTTCACTGAAATAAACACATTCCCTATATCCAAATGCAGCCTCCTGGCTGGGAGCAAGGGGGAACTGACTGCCTAAAGGCACTCCATCCTAGACTGCAATAAAGGACTTGTGTTATTCCAATGAAAGCAAAGATTTCCTGCCCTATACACTTCCCTTATTCCACATTACCAGCAGACCTTTGCTGGATACGGCAGTCATCCTGAGAGGAACGGCAGAGAGCTGTGGACCATCTAGGCAAGTGCAGTCAAGCAATAGACCTTGCTGGGGCCTCAGCAGGTCCCCGGGCATGCCGAGAGGCTGCTTTGGCACTGCCAGAGATACAGCACCACACTAAAAACTCACCTTTACGTATGCACTGCTGGGTAGCCTCACAGTGGCATTTGCACTGGCACTGGAGATCTTCAGAAACACTACCAGAACTTTTCTGCTAGCATCTATAATACATATTATATGCAATAAACAATATACTGTTTATATACAATATACAATTGTTTTATACAATATACAATTTGTTTATAAACAGAAAAAAAATTCCACAACACCCTAACTCCTTAAGATGATACACCTTCAGGCAGGAGATGGGAGGGGTTGGTTTGTTTTTAAATACACATTAAGGCTGCTCCAGTGTTTATTTCTGATTATCTTTCTTCTCAAAGGATTTAATATCCAATGTGCATATTTCACTAATGACAAGCAATAAACAGTGAATGGGTTTCCACTGAATATAATATTCAATATAATAACAGAGTAAGAGAGAGCACAAGTTTAATCACAGTATCCATCATCACACAGTTACCTATCTTCATTCTGAATACTGAGATTATCATTTGTGAATATAAATCTTTTATCTTCAAAGTTTGCAAAATAAGATCTGGCAGATACGACAAAAGAAAAAGGGGATGTAAGTCTCTGAACCCATCCATTAAGTTGGAATCAATGATAACAGTTTCAACTGCTTCCTGGGATTAGAATAAAAGGTTTTCAAGGAAAGACAAAAAAAAAGAGTATTTCTAAATTGTTAAATTCATTAAATACAAACAAAATATAGACAAGTGCCAGCACAGTGGAAGAAAGAGACCAGCTCAGATTCACACCATGAAGGTAAAACAAGTTATAGCAATAACTATGGATTAAAGCCTTTTGAGTAATCATCTTTTATTTGATTCAAGAGTTAATAGATTTTGATGATATCTTGGAAAAAATGCATTTTGTTCCTTTGTTCTCATAATGAGGTGCAAGTTAATTAAGTCAGAAGACTCAGGTAGGTACAAACAAACATAAAACAAATATGCCTTTCTGATAAAATCCAGCCAGTGTACCATGAAACAGAGGTTTCCAGCTAAAGCTGTAACAACTCACTGTGGGACTTGTTCTTTAAAGCTTACAAAGGTTAAGGAACTCCAGAAAACTTACATAATTTCAAGTAGCAATTCCTGCCTAGTTCTGGTTGAACTGACATTTCAGCTGCAAGTATTGAACCCAAACTAAAATGACAGAAAAAAAAGATATTAAATTGGCTTTGCAGTTTCCACCCATGAACCTGGGACTAACCTATGCTCCTGAATATAATGACTTCTGGCACTTTTGTTCAGAAACAAAAGTGACTTTTAGACCCAGACCACCCAGAATCTACCTACCAGATCAGGGTAGAAACAAAGAATAATGAAGCTGGTATATAATTCTATATCCAAGTGCTGAAAAATGGCTTTTCCCAGAGGAAATTGCATTTCAGGAAGAAATATATTTCTTCCATTCTTCTCAAAGTTGTCACTTAGACTAACACTAATGGAACCGTTCCTAAATGACTAATGTTTAAGCAGACAAACCAATTGATTAATCCAAACCAGGTTATTGTAAAAAATATTTTTAAATTAAGAAAAATATGCACTGATAAAGACAGGTAAAAACCTAATCTCATTTAACAAAAGTGAAAAGGATTGCAAACAAGGGAAGTTATTGAAGCAACAAAACTCCACTAGGAGATGGCACGTTCAGGGAGCTTCACAGGCTGAAGGAAAAGGTTGGCAAGCAGAGAAGAACAATGAGAGTGAACAAAAGATTACACGTGCTGGGCTTCAAGATCTATAACATTATCCTCAAAGTATGTTTGAGATTCAGCACAGCAAACACCATAAGAAAAAAACAATACCTCTAGAATAGATAAAGCAAGACAGATGGATCAGCTTTTAAGAAAATAATTCCAAATCTTGTCTCAAACTGCAAACAGACCACTCTTTCAACTGGAAGGATAAACAGACATAAATATCAAACAAAAATAGATTATTTGGTACAGATTCCTCAGAGGGTGGAGAAAAATCAAAAAGGAAAAAAAGAGTAAGAGTCGTGAGACTGGTTACGAGTGTGATGATGCTGTAGCTATGTGACAACGTTGTAAAATAAAGCAGAGAAGGCTGAGGATCTTTGAGCAATTCTGTAGAAATGGAACTGGGATAACATTCAATCAAAGTCAAAAGGGAAGACTCAAAAACATTTAAGAATAAAACATACTCTGAGACTTGTTTCACAAATAAGATGGGAACTATATAATTTTCTTGTCTTTAAAAAGATGTAATCAAGGAGAACCCTTCAAGACTCCTGTGTCAGGAGGGATTTCAGATGATATTTCAGCCGTTTAGCTTCCTTGTTATTGTTTTAAAGATGTGATTCATAGATCTTTAACATATCAATCGGAAGCAGAGATGTTTATTTTACAAAGAGTAGAGGAAGCCATCTGACTCCAGCAGAAATTGTGAAACAGGTAACATGAGGAGTATTGGCAAATAAAGTAAACATATCGAAAGAATACTTTTCCACTCTATTATCTTTCAGTTAGAGTGCCTTTTGTCTTTATTTTTGACAGTAGATTATTCTCTTGTCAATATTTCAAGTTCTTTCAAACTAAAAGGAGAACTCTAGGAATGATTATGGTTTGTACAGCTGTACCTGATCTTGTTCAAGTTTGGGATTGCTTTACTCATAGAAATGCTCAAATTCACAGAAATGTTCAAATTAAGCCTTGGATTTTTTTTCCTCCAAAACAAAATAGGATGGTTGAGTGAAACAGGATGCAGAACATGAGTATCTCTAAACAAATTGGCGACATTTTCATTCTGAGAAAAATATGGATGGAGAGCTCACTGAAAAAAAAAAGAAAAAAAGTACTTCATTTCCATGTCTCTATGAAAGCTGCCAACACAAGCGAGTGACCTGCACTAACTAAAAATGTCAGGGTGCTCCTCGGTGATAGCGTACTGCACGATCACACGTGGGTTTTCTGGAGACCACCCTGCTCCCCCAGAGCATGCAGTAACGAATGGAACATGAGCAAAGCAATGAGGGTTCCCAGTTCATCTAGAGGGATGAATCCATTTTACATGCATAAAACGAATCATGTAAGTTTGATATCAAATTTACTTCTGCTTTAAAAAGGACAAGCATATTTACCAAGTTTTAACAATAAAGGCAAGGCAGGACTGGATCTTTTATCACAAGCACTCATGTCCTACGTATGGGAACTGTTGCTCAGGAGAAAGGGAAAAAAATAGAGAGACAACTTGATCACATGACTAGTAATTCATGCTTCTCACCAACTTCTACAAGCAATTATTTGGCAGCGTAACTATGAGCTCAAATAGAATACTAACTGTATCATATATGAACAGAAGATAACATCCCCAAGATTGTTAAATTTGTATATATTTCCTCCTTTTAGAAGTGCATTCCTCCTCCTTTCATCTCATTTCCTGATTTGTATCTAATAGTGCTAAGAAAAAAATAGTCTGACTCCATTAATTGCTTTAGGACCTCATATGTAAGCCTAGTCACGACATAAGAGGGTGGTTTTTATGCTGCTTGTTCTAAATCAGAGATCTCTTCCCAATCTTAACCACTATCTTGACTGGAAAACAGAAAAATATCTATTCAATCAACAGCTGACACTGAAGAGTCATTATGGGACAGGCATACGTTAAAGATCATTAATTATATTTTAGGACCGTAATTCCACGGAGCTAGAAGAAACAGTTTTAACAGATCAGACCTGGAAGGAGCAACTTGATCTGGCAAACGTTCTTGCAAGTCTCAGTCAGCTGAAGATGCAAAGTTACCTCAACAGGTGATGAAAGATAGATGACAGGAAAATAAGAGCCAGCAGTTATATACCTGAAAGGAGTTGCAAGGTAATCAAAAATCTGTGCATGTCTGAGCTGGGGACAGGAGGTGGAATCTGTTGGTGACAAAGCAGTACAGAAAGAAGGAACCCCAATCTTTTCTAGGCATATCTCCATCTATAAATAGAAAGCCTTGGTTTTGAAGCTGCAAAGTTTTGAAAAATCTTTTCACACATTTTAAACATTAAGATTTGAAAATATAGACAAAAGCCTTCTGTTTCCTCAAATCCAGTTTGCAAGAGTATCAGCTCTTGCAACTCTAAAAGCATCAAAAATATCTGCCAAAAGTAGTGCAAACTCCTCCTCTCCTACCTATAGGACCAAGGCCTCACGCTCACCTACCAGCCTTCTGCTTATAGCACATACACTAAATGCATTTCCTATTTCTCTACTTTTCCCATGTAATATAAGTTTAGGGGAATAAATTTGGAATTAATTCCTACTTAAAAAAATGGGAAAAGAGTTCCTCCTTTTTCTTTTCCATTCCCATTCTACCCTGAATATTCACTGTATCAGTGTAAATGCAAAGGACATCCAAGTCTTGCAAAGTCATTTTTGCTCCTTTTGTTTTGTATCTTTCTGCAATTATTTGTTTTACATCGATTTTCTTATAATTATGATAGGTGCTATGGTACTTCCTCTTTTCTTTTTGTATCATCAGAAGAGTTTCCTTTTTGAACTCCTTTCAAACTCTCTGCCCTAGTAGAGCAAAAATATAAAGATTATTGCCTGTATTGATGGCATTCATTGTGCTTCAATATTATTCTGTATCTTGGCTGATACTATCTTTTGGTTCTGCATTTGCACAGTGCCCAGCACAAAACGGTGCTAAGACTTCAGTTCCAAACAACTGACATCAGAGTAGTAAGAGCAATTCCTCTGTTCTGTAGCAGCACCTAAATATGTATTTTATTTTCCAAATCAGTCTAGCTAGTGGGAAAAAAGAAAAAAAAGACACAATAACCTTAATAAAGAAGAAGAATATTCCTAACTTGTAGAACTACTACAGTATTTTCTTACAGAAAGTAACAAACTACTCTGAAGCTTAGTATAGTAACTGATGCATGTAGAAAGCCTACAAAGAAAAAAGGGCAATGTTTGGTGGAAATGACTTCGCCATCGTACAAAACTATGCTAAAGCTATGTTCAGCCAGCTTCCAAACACTTTGATAATTAACTCAGGTATCTGTTAAAGAAATCTCTGCGTAAGTGGGAAATCTCGTTTCAATGCATTCATTTACATGGAGTAGGCATATTTATGGCACAGCAAGGAAGATGTTTTTAAGGTACCTGTTTCCAACGGAGATTTTTTTTTCTTATAGTTTACTTAAGTTAATACCAATGAAATATGAAGGAAGCAAAGAGAAAGCAGACATGCACATTTAATGGAAAAAAGTGGCAACAAGTATAAGTCTATCCACACTTACTATACCGAATTCTTCCAGAAAGAGCCCTCTGGGGCTCACAGGCAGTGATATGCCTGAGCAGGTATGTTTTGTTATTGACAATGAAGAAGTGTTAATGTATTTATTATCCCTGAAAGTGCTAACATTATTAAACTTCTATATGTGCCAGCACTTCCTAAAGGAGCAAACACTGGCATTCTCTACTGATGTTTTCTTCTAGTAAAAATTAAATTTGACATGCTAGATACAGGGTCTCCCTTTATAACGGAGGAAGGTGCTCAGCTGAAGTAGGGGTTTAATGTGGCTCCCAGCACGGAGCAGATACTTTGCTGTGGGCTGCCCACTCTGAAGTGTTGCTGAAGGCACTGCATGAAAAAGAGCTGCTGCAGGCAGGTTTTCACCCTGTGATTCAAAGGCCTAACCACTGGAGACCGGGGGAGAAAAATCTATATCATTTATAGTTAAAACTCTTAAACCTTCATTAAAGCAGAAGACAAGAAAATAGCTGTCATACAATTAACATTTTTCCTATTGTTTTATTTAGAAGCAAAGAGTATTCTTCAACATACTTCATAGCAACAGGAAAAAAAAACAAAGCTTTTCTCAAGAAAGCATTATGCAGACATCACAGACTGGTTTTGAGCAACTTTGAGCTATACCTAATTAATCTGTAGAGCTGGCAGGCACAGCAAGAGACACACTCCTCCTGTTACCCTGAGGAGCACCGTCTTCAGTCGCCAAAAGACCTGGTAACTGATATTCTCAGCATGGGCAGAAAATTTTCCACTTTCAAGTTATTGCAGATCTTTTAGTTTGAAAACTAATAGCAGTAACTCAGGAAAATCTGTCCAGCCTAATATTGAGGGTTCAGTTGATAAATGGGGCTTGATAAATGAAGTCGCTTTTTCCAAATGGACATGGATCAATGGGTGTATGGTGAAATCATTACCCCAGATATTTTTGCAAGTTGCAGTGTTCCTAAAGCTATACCAGAATTACAACAAATCTGGTAACATTAATAAAAATATTGTTAAAATTTGTGATGGAGTGAACGACCTGTCAACTAATGCTTGCCAATAAAAGTGACCTCACATCAAGTATGTCTCACTGTTTAAAGGCGTTCAAAATACACACACACATGCATATAAATATATATATCTCAATCAGACAGACTATTGCTTGGTTCCAACAGCCCTATATCATTAGTCACTGCAGCTTCTAATATGTTATCTCCTGTTTGCAGCAATGGCTCCAAGTGACCTGGCTGTAAATTCATATTATTAGCTTTTCCATGATTAAATCAGTTAATATAACAGCAGTAATTAATCCCACCTTCAGACAATTTTGGAAATAACTTGTAGACACACCCATCCAATGCAAACACTGAGACACAGCAGTTAACTTTTATCACTTTTTGTCAGCAGTTTTACTACCCCTTCAAGTTACTTATGAAAGGACTTGACTATCTGGAGCACATCCATCCAGCAATTTTGTTCTCCTTAGCATAGTTTGCCCTGAGGATACAAATTCTCAGTAAGGTATTGGTTCATCAAGAATATGCAGCACAATGCAGCAAACCGTCATTTACCATCCTTCTCATCATGCTGCAAAATACTTCTTTCAAATGCAGTTTTGTCAAATTACAGTGACTTACCCTGGTTTGTGTTGCTCTTCCTTACAAATTCTGTCCGCTTCACTTTCTGGCCATGAATACCAGCCCTTGTTCAGGCAACATATACTATAAAGAGCAAGTGAGTTCGGATGGTACATAAGACAACTGGCAAAATGACTTATAGCCATGACACCGAAGAGGCAGCACGAGCCTCTTGGCAGCATGGCACTGTAGAGGCATCCTGAGGAGGGACCACCCTTCGATCACTCCAGGAATTTCCAGTGTCTCGCTATGCATACATGGAACAACATGTTAGATGTAAATTAATAAAAACGAAATGTCAGAATCAGATCTTCTAGAACACAAAGCCAACACTCTGAAAGAGGAAAATAAGCATGAGAAAAACAAATACCAATACTTATTTTAGAATGCTTATGTTGGAATTCTAGAAACAGTGTAAAAAGCTAAGCACCTTAGCAACACAATACACCACCATCTGCCTCTCTGATCTATCCTGACAGCTAAGTGCTGTTCCATTATCTATCTATCATCTGCAGTGTTTAGCCACAGCATTCACTGCACAAGTGGGCACTGACTTCTTACATCACTTTATATCCCAAATTGTCTTAACTTTTATCTAGAAACAGCATAATTAGCTGACAAAAAATGTTTCCTTCAGCTTGTTCTTGTCATGTTAAAGCAATTATTACTATTTTCTTCACCCCTTTTCTTCAGTCCAATTCCAGTGAGAAATACTTCACCTTATTTGCTTTCTAGTTTGGGGGATACCAGTGCAAGCTCATCCACTGACCTTGCCTATCACTGTGGTTCAGAATATTGGGCAAATATGCTGTAGGAAGCATCATGCCACTGGAATGATATAACCAAGAGACATGGTGGAAATCAAACAGAGTAGAAGTCAGAAGTCTGCATTTTCCTTTGAACATCAGAGACATGAAACTACGGTGACATGCAGGCCCCCTTGATGTGGATAAAATCCCGCAAGGTACAAAAGAGGCAAGTGTGTTATTTCTTTCATACAGTTGGAAGAAATATGCCAAGATGGGCTCCAATCATGTCAAGAGTTTAGAGCTGCTCATCTGACGGTGCATACAGGAGAGGGGAAAACAAAAGAACAATGAACTCAGCCAAGAAAAATAAAGGACATCACTGATGAATCAAGACTCCATAAGGATTTTGGACAAACAATATTGTTTAACATGGCTCATAAAGCATTTGGACTGCAACACATTTTCCTGCAGTAAGTGCATAAAACAAGTTAATAAAAATGAATGTCAAATAAAAGTTATAAAGTAAATATTTAATTCAGTGCTGTCTTCACAGCATACTTCTATTGTGCTCATAAAAGAGAAACCTTATCGATGTAAGGCTTCTGAGTTAAAGTCACACAGGATACATTTCCTCAAGCTATTTAACAAGATACAACTGTAACTAGCTGCCATCATTCTAAAACTACAAACTATAGGTAAGAGCATTTAAAATAAGCCAAGCTCTGGCAGCTGCCATCATGGTGAGCAGATCCTGACATTGTGGGGCCTTGCATCTCAGGCGATCAATTAAATTCAGGAATAGAGGCCCATCAAACACAACAACAAAAACAACAGGTACACACAGCTAACGACCAGAGAGATGCACTTCAGCCAGCAAAGTCTCACAGGAGAAAACTCTGTGTGAGCATGCTTGTGGTATGATATGTACTTTACAGCAGGTATGAAGATGGTATTTCTAGAAAAACAATTATTGAAATCTTGAAGCACCAGTAGGGCTGGGATAAGGAAAGTGTGGCTGAGTGTCTAAGTTTCTTTTTAAAATTCCATTTAATTTCCATAATTGGAGTAGGAAAAACAGTTTATCTTGAACTGCTGAATTAAAAGTCATAAAACCTACGCTACCTGCTTGACAGGAAAAGAATTCAGCTACGCTTCCTATTTTGCAAGTGAATAGCTAGAATATATTTTAGCTAGAATTTAGCTAGAACATATTTTAAATGGTCATTTTTACTTTTAATTCAGATCAACACTCTTTCCTGTAGGGAAACAAAAAAGTGAACTGAGTGTATATTAAAACCATACAGCTGGATCATCTTAAATACTGCAGCATGACAGTACGAAACAGATCACGCAAGAGACTGTACCAACCCAAGTCCAGCCCCACAATCTATAAATTATAGCAACTGACATCAATTTATACATGAGTTGATCACTTCTATATCCTCATACTTCACATTACTAGGAGCTTTTCTTACTAAGAAAACATTGATGAGCAAAGCTAAGGAGGAATACCTAAACTGCACTCTAAACATCTAATGGGACAGAAGAGTCCCACCAGCTCAGTAGGTCTTTTAGAGATACTGCTATAAAATGATTGCAAAGAAAGAGGCTCTGTTTAAGATGAAAATTCAAAGGCGCAAAAAAGAATATAGCAAAACTACATTTTACTTCAATGTGATTTAAAACAAATGTTTAAAAATATTGTGAGCAATTGCCCACAATTGCCCCATAAAACATGTTTTGTATTCACACTGTGACATATAAATACTCCTGCTCCATTCCCCAATGAGCAATAGCATATAACCCAGCTCAGGGCTACCTCTGAGCAGACGCAAGTCACCTTGAGAACATCAACCAGAGATATACCGCCATTTTTCAGGAACATCATCTTGATTTTGCTATACTCTGTCAGAAGGGAACTGTGTTCCAGATCTAGCAGTTTTATCTAATTATTGCACATCAGGTGCAATGCAGTCCGCACCTGGAGACAAAAAAGCTGCATTTGTTAGCATAAGTTACTTGAAGCACCTCTATGTACTTGACAAATACCTTACATACTTTTATATTGATTGGACCTGCCTTTGTTTTAATCCATATAATATATATATTGCTACACATAAATTACATTTTCCCTCTTCGATTCTGAGGCATTTTTACATGAACATATGCAAAATTTTTTTCAGAGCCTGCAAAATAGTTATGTCAAGCCTAGACAGACAAAGACTAGTAGTATCATAGTACAACTTTCACTAGCAGTAAAATATAATACATGCCGACATGCCATTAAGAAGTTATGCACTTGACAGCAGTATCTCAGCCTGCAGAAAGGCTTCTCTGCCCATTCCGGAAACACCGTGACTTCATCCCGCTTCCCGCAGCCGCCTCGCGTTACACTTGCAGCGGCGCGCAAAGGCTTTTGCGTGGACTCTGCTGTACCATATGCAAACTCCAGATGTGATCATCTGCGAAGCCTGGGCTACACAAGGCTAACTTTCCAAAGGACGCGTCCTCGCCGCTACCGCGAGGTGCAACCAGCTCGCATCTTTCTTCATTAAGCAGCCTGCTTCGTTCAGGTCATTTCCTGCTTCGCACTGGCTGCCTAAAACAACAGTCCTGCACACATCACATCTGTAAAACCTTTCAGCACATGGATCAGGGCCAGCCTCTGCTGCAGCTGAAACACCCAGCGACTGCGCAAGTTCCCCGAGCTCGTGAGCTGCAGCCTGTGTCAAAATGTGCACGTTCTGCAAGCAGAGAAGTTTTGTTCCTCCTTCAGAAGGATCCAGGCTTCTTTTTAAATTCTTAATATTGGTAAAGGCACTTAACCTGCTGCTACATACAGGTCAAAGCTAGTGANGTCAAAATGCACACGTTCTGCAAGAAGAGAAGTTTTGTTCCCCTTTTTAAATTCTTAATATTGGTAAAGGCACTTAACCTGCTGCTACATACAGGTCAAAGCTAGTGATTGCAAAAACATTTTAGATGAAAGCTTACTAGAATTGAATTTTATCTATTTAAAAATTTATTTAGTTTAATGGTGATAAAACTAGCTTTTACGTGAGCAAAACCTCTCTATATTACTTTTTTAAAAAACAAACAAAAATCCACAAGAAAACAACAACAAAAAGCTTTTTTTTCTATTACAAACAGCCCCTAATCCTTAAAAATTTCTATTAAATAAAACAGTAGTTAATTTATACTCAGTCGGGTCTTGTTTGTGTATTCATCTGTATGAATCATGTTGGTGATAAAGGAAGAAAAAACAAAAACAAATCTAAAACTCAGAAAATTGCAGAACATTCAGGTTCACATACTTCAAAAGAAAAACCAGGCAGAAGTTACAGCTGGGAAGTGAAGTATGAGAGGATAAGATGAAGACATGTTCCAAATCTGCTGCTTTCAAAAGACTTTCCCAGGGGCCCAGAAAATTGCCAGGAGGCAGATTAGTGCCTAAATCTTTTAAAAGCTATCAGCAACAAAAGGCTACGCTGGAGCAGATATGGGGAGCACTCTACCCTATATGTATAGGACATAGCACATCTTACACGTAGGCACATTGCTCAGTTTATTTATGACTAAAAATTTATCTAGTTGTAACAAGGATAATCATTCAAGCTTTAAGACAACTAGCAAGAGCTTCAGAGCCTCTACAAAGCCATTGATTCATGCACACAGGGGAAAACAAAGTCAAGACTAAACTAGAAATACTGCAACAGGGAATTAAGCTACGGACTTGGACAGTAATGAAAGGCAGAGTGATGAACACCGACAAAGCGTGGGACCCAACTGCAGAGAACTGGAAAGCAGAGCTCAGCTGTTTGCTTGCCAAGTGACATCACACAGGTTACACAAGGCCCAGCAACAGCCCTTATTCAACCCAAATACACGTATGGTGGGAGGAAGACTAACAGCTCTTGCCTGATGGACTCCCCTCCTGGCCTAAAGCAGCCATCGTCTTAAGAAGGTACCTGGAGATAAAACTTGTGAGATGGGGCTGGTCACCAGAGTAAGAAGTGAAAGGTTTATTCTGCACTGCTGAAAGAAGCCCCCGCATCCTGTCCTGTGTGCTTGCCTCCCAGATCACGCCAGGAGAAAATACCAACCTGCTGTTCGAAACCTTTTGTTACTTCACTCAAGTAAAATGTGATGTTCACCTGGTAGGTGCTGAAGAAGCCTGTAGGTTTATCACTCCATTGTTGACTCTTACAGTTCAGTAAGTTTGATGAAAAAGCAAATAGCTTTCTACTTACAAATATTAAAGAGAGAGCTTCCCCTCTTTATATGAAGGATCATTCATATTCTAGCTTTTAGGAAGGCTTTAGAGGAAAAATAGGAAGCCATAAGGAGCTAACAGGATAAAGTGATCAAAGTGTTAAGAAGCTCTTGGCTTTCCTCCTAATTTCCTTGCTTACCTCTATTCTCTCCTAAAATTCACTAGGTTTTCTTGTGAAAGTGTTAGAAGTAAACAGGTAGGGAGTATGATTAACACTAAACTATGAACAATAATGGGAGGGCAGGGAAGGAAAAAACACAGGAGAACAGTTCAAGAAAAAATAACCTGGAAGGTCCCAAAGGCTATGAGAAAAAATACAGAGGCTAATCAGCTCTGTGTCCATGCAAGACATTAATTATTCAAGCAGTGAATAATTAAAGATCCAAAGGACCAGCATGAAAAACAATACAGAGATTAGAAGAAAAAGTAAGTGGCAGGATCTGATATTTGGTGTTATCATTAGATATCAGTGTATATCATTAAATATAGAGAGTGATAGTTTCTGTATACAGAAGTCATTCAACAAGATGTTTGGGGAACAAATTCTGTGTACTCCTGCTGTGCCCAAGCTGAGCGCTAGTCCACTACAGCCCCAGCTGTAGCTGAAACACCCACCACGGTGGCCGCAAAAAAGCTAGGGGAGGACATGGAGATGATACACCCTCATGGCCATGTGAAGGAACTCAAAACCAAGTTATTCCTAAACTTGGAAGTTTATTCCAAGTTATTCCAATCCGAGCTCTGTGCTGTTTGGAAGCAACTAATGTTATGCACAGAGTAACTTATCTACAAAGGTTACCTTACNCACCCTCATGGTCATGTGAAGTAACTCAAAACCAAGTTATTCCTAAACACAATCCGAGTTCTGTGCTGTTTGGAAGCAACTAATGTTACGCACAGAGTAACTTATCTACAAAGGTTACCTTACCAGGTCCACCCAGTAGAGTAGCCCCAAGAAAAATGTAGAGAGGTTACAAACCTAACCATCAGGGACCCAACAGCTCTGTTGTTCCCTACATGGCAATGTTCCTACAACGCCGTGCTGTTCCCAGGACACTGCATCACACCACGCAAGTCTGTCGGCCAATGATGTCCTCCTAGGACGAGGAAGACAAAGGACCAAAGCACGACCGCCATAGAGAGCCCTGTCACAGCCCTTCTCGCTCGCCTGGGACCTGCTGCGTCAGCCAGCCCGAGCCATCCATCCAGGGCCCAGCCTCGTGAAGCAGGGGCCGTTCCTATGACCATGCTGCTCACACACACACACTATCAATGCAGGGCCAATCCATCCTGAAGGGCCAATCCATCCTGAAGTGGATGCATGCTTTTTAATCCCCCCTACCCCAAGGTTATCTCCACACTACAAATTATATACTGTATGTTGAGAGATTCCTTCCTTTACTGTGTCCCCCTTTGACACTAAATACCAAGTCCTACCCAAAGCAGAAGAACTCAAAACAGGATTCCTATTGTGATGTGTATTGCAAACAGTATTTCTAAAGCTATCCTTCCAAGGTCTTGTGTGGGCAGAAAAGGCCAATATTCAATAGCACCAAATGCAAGAAACTGCTACTAGTGTTGGTATTTATTTGGCTTCTGCATACACAAAATGAGTAGGAATAAAAAGCAGCAAGGGAGGGTGTTGTTGAGGGAGAACACTTCAAATTACATGCTTATAAATTTGGAATCTGAAGCAATTGTACAAAGAGAAGAAAAAAAATCTCATGGACCTTGTATATGCTTTATACATCACCAGCATGCTCATGAATTGGCAGAAACACTGGTTTTGCTTCGGAGTCTCTATCACATCTGAGGCACTACTACATACCACAGTGGAAACTGAATGACAACATGACAATTAAACACAAGCACAGCATGTAGACTAAAGCTGCCAAGAAATTTTCAGATGTGAATTGCCAATGTAGCTGAACTAATCGCCTTTAAAAACACATCCGAATATACCTAGAAATACACCAGCAACAAGAAAAATCAGGGGGGCTGATGTCAGGCAAGAGAAGGAAGAGTCATAACGAAGCCAGCACTTTTTAAAGAAGTGGTCAACAAGAAGAAAAAAGAGTCCAGAGGGAATGCAGAGCATCAAGGTTTAGCAGGATCTGAAACTGCAGTAAACCAGCAGCTGGCAGGGGTTAATAAGTAGCATATTAATAGGTTTTCCCAGTATAGAGTCAGAAAATAGCATAAAATAACATTACAGTGTTGGCATTTCAAAAGAGGGTTAACAGCTATTCAATGAAGCCCTAGAGGGGGGATATGAAGGGCAGGGACAAAATCCTGGTGGAAAAAAAATACTGCTAGAACTGCTAGGCTTAGGAAAATGAATAGAATCAACAAACCACAGCAGATCAGACAAGTACCTGCCAGTATCTCCTAAAATGATCAAGTAATGGCCAACCATAGACACCATCTTTCACCTCAAGCTAGAAAGCAAATTATGTGACTGTAGATACTGTTGGTGTCTTTACCTGGAAAATTTTATAGCACAAGAAATCTCAAAGCAAAGACAAAGAATGAGTAACTTTCATTCCAAATTAGTAAGAGTCACTAACAGGAATAAGTCACAAAACTTGACTAGTAATTCTTGCAAAGGAAGAAAGCAAATAAAATAATAAGTTCCCCTCCCCCCACAAACACGATTGCAAGATTTTGGTATTGGGGTTTCCACCTTTCATGATACAAGAATTTGCTGTTTGCCTCTCCATGTTTATGGGGAAATGCTCAGGCAAAATAGTGGTGACTGCACAGAAGGCCACAGAAAACAGGATTTGAACAATACAAAAGTAAATACTGTTGCAGGGACTTCATTTACAATACAAGCAAAAAAAACCCACAAAATACACACACACAAACTTCTGGATTTTTAGTTGTTGGTAATAACTATGTATTAATATTAATCGGTGTCTTTTTGCACTCGAATATGTAAGCTGATTTTGTTTGCTCCCTGTGCATCAACAGACATGAGGTGCATGGTATGTGTACTAGTAGCGATTAATTGCCACGATGCTTCTAACTTCTTCATGACTAATAAAGATAGACATACTTGCTGTCAGAAGTAAAGAACTGGCATGGAAAGTGCCTAAAATATCCTCTGACAAGTAATTAAAGAACTGGAGCTGTCTTTAGGGAAAGAAAAAATGGTCAAAGATCTACTCCAGAAGATACACGCTCAGCCTTTTCTATAGGTGTATCAAAAAAACAGAGCAAAACAGGAATTAGCCACTGAGTTATGAGGATGTTGCAAAAGTAACAGAACACCTTGAAAACATCTAAATATAAGGTGAATCTGCTAAAGAATCCAAGACACAGCAGGAACTCTCATCCCTTTTATGCCTTCTTATGGCACAGGGCACACAAATATAGCCAGCAATGGGAGAATAGGAAAAGGCAGCTCACTTCTGGGCCAAAATGCCAGGATTTCTCAAATTATACCCACAGGCTGAATTTACCAGTAGAGAAAGTAGGGTAGAAAATAAGTCAAATTTAGTTCCTCCTTAGCACATCGCTTCTATGTGAAGAGTGTTCATGTCTTCCTCCCTCTTCTTGGCTCCCACCCATCACCTCCAAAAATCTAAGTTGTGGTCTCTCTACATCTTATTCCCACACCCAATTTATTAGTGATGTATTTATGTAATGTTGTGTGCATGTCACAACGATATCCAAGGGGATTTGTATGTCTGCTGTAGTTACAGTTTCTATGTGCTGCCCAGATTAATAAAAGCTCCATTAAGGTGTCCACTCCAGATCTCTTTGACTAGAGAAGTCACCCTGCCTCACTGGATAACCCCCATTCAGCAATGGCTACTGCTGGAATACATGCATAAAGTTTTGGATTTAACTACCTGCAAAAGCTGAAGGCACCAAGAAGTCAACCTTGTGTCATCAGAGAAAGCCACTGAAATCTCTGGGCAATGACAATAACAGATATTCATGATATACTTAAGGTCTGAAACAGAAGAGGATTTAATTTCACTTTCAGAGCAAGTTCCCCAGCAATGGCTGCAATACTGGCTAACTGACTTGAGACTGTGTTAATACAGGATCCCAGATTCCTCAAAGTAATATTTCCTGTAAGTATAGAGCTTCAGAAAACACAGAGACTTCCAAAAATATTTATGTGCTCCTCCTTTTTCACTCTGCTGAAGCTGTTGAAACCTTTGAGTGTACTACAGCTTTCTCTCCTCTCCAATTACCAAATGTAAGATAAATATGTGTTAGAAGGGACTGCAAAACCATATTGTTTCGGAATATTTGGCAAAATGTCCTCAAGTGATGCAAAGGAAAGCATCTCTCCCATGTAAAGGCAGATCCACAACACTAATCCATGTCAGGGTCCTGAAGGCGATCTCTTCCAAAACTGGAAAGAATTACCCAAATTAAGTCCAGCAGAACTGGAACAACATCCACGCTCACACCTGTATGTCTCCACCAAAGACGTACATATACAGCTCTATTGGCTTCCAGCAGCTCAGACACAGAGGTCTGGCTTCACTATTACGCTTAAAGAGGATTGCAGAAAGTGCATGGAAAGAGGAAAGTGACAGATTATGATAGTCAAGATATCCTGCCAGGTAATGACTTGCACAGTCTACAACAAATGTAGAGGCCTCTAAATGGCGTGCTACACATGCACGACTTAGTGCAGTGTCCTTCCTCCAGTACAGACCCTGCCACTATGGGGCAGCTTGTCCCCAAGGCAGAGATCCTTCACACTGCAAAACGGCAGCCAGTTCTTGCAAAGATCAGTTGAGCTATTTTTAGTTTTACTTCCCCTCATCTCAACTGAAAACTGGTATTGTCCAGCTTAGGTGATGGGAAGTGTTTAGAGTGCAAATACCATCTATACCCTTAATCTAAACACATCTTTGCATGTTTGCCTTCTCAGCATATCACTACATAAGTTATTAGCTCTTTAAAATGTGTGGTCTCACTTAATCCATGAAAACCAGATATCCTATCTCATTTTCATGAAAAAGTCAAGTTTCTCTAATGGTTACTCGTGCTATAATACATTTAACTGAGATAAAGAAATAATCCTAAAGGAGCAATAGTTAAACATACACCAGACAGTAGCAAATGGCTTCAGGGGGACATTTCCTTTATGAACACTGCTGGCTTTGAGTTCAGCACAGCTACTTATCATTTGATTGGTCCCCCTTAATATAATATTTATTTTCCTGTCATTTTGATCCTTTGAGATACATGAAGTAGAAATTCTTCGATGAATGAAGTTAAACAGATGTTGCTGCTTATTCTTCAGTGTTGAAAAACTCTTTTTGAACTGAAATGAAATGGATGTTAGGAATAAATTCTGCAGTTATGTTAAACACCAACAAAGAAAAAGTGCCTTATGGTATGGTAAGGATAGAGGAAAAACCTCATGAAGGGCATTCAGTGGGATAATTGTTATTAGGCTTAGCAAGTGTTGTTTGCTTAAACATTATGTGGCTAGATGTGGTTATCTTTTTCTTTTCTTTAAAATTCTGCTACTGAGGGTATGAAACGAACAGTTAAGAGTTGCAAGGAATTTAAGACCCACTAAACATATTTCCTGGTATATCTTCAAATTATGATGTATTCAATAGCCAGTTCCTCACTCCACTGCTTTTCTGGTAAACTTTTTTATTTATTTCGTTTTATTTTCATAAATCTATGGCCATTCACAGAAAATTACATAGCAATAAATCTTTCTGTAAAATAACCATATGCATACGGACACACACAAAAAACAGGAGAGTTTATATTCCTCAGTTCCCTCACCCAGAACTATTAAAATGATATATGGCAACTAATCTTGTATTCTGAGCACTGTTTTTAAATACATTTTTCTTCTATCAAAAACTGCAAATTATTTTTTCAAGCACAACTAATGAATAGTTAATTGCTTTTTGCTTTGTTCTTCACTTCCAGAATTGACCTGGGGCATTTTGTTTCTTTGACAAGACAGATAATAGACATTTCTTTAGGGTCGCTAACATCTATCACTGTTATCAGGACAGGAATGGAGATCTTTCATACTGGTCTGATGATACTTAAGGCAAAAAGCTAACCATGTGAAGGGGCCTCAAGTTTAATGTTTATTTAGTACAGGAGATGTGAAGTTCTACAAGAAAAATATACACATTCTCTTAGCCTAACTTTAAAGGTTCAAGACGGCCAAGCTGAAAAGAAAAATAAAACCTTCCAGCACCACCTTTCTTTTTTTCTCTGTTCATATGTTCATATCGGTAGCTTTGCTCATGTTTAAAATCACATGCTTTTGGTCTTTTAGGTGTTTTGTTGTTGTTGTCAAACCGACTCTTGAAGTAGTAATCAATTTTAATTAAATGTGTAAGGTGTGACTTCATGCAACGTTTGCAGGCTAATCAATAAATATTGTTGGCGGAAATCAAAAGCATTCAAGTGGCCCCCCGTTGGAACTGATCACCAAGTCAGCAGAATAGGGGTCTGCAAGGCGGACCCATATCACCAGACTGATGTTTAGGGAAAGGCAGGGGCTGTGGAGAGCATATGGACCCTGTTATTTTAACATGCCACGATGGGGAGAGTGAACTGCTCTCCTCAGCAGCTACTCCAGTCAGACTCACTTCTTGCCTGCTGCCACGGGCCTTTCCCAGATCCCCCTGGACAATTTGCCTATGTCTCTACAAACATAACCATCTCCTCACTCCTTACACAAGGAAAGGGAAGATGATTGATCAGCCTTCTCGAAAGAAAAGAAATATCCTCTTAAACATAATTCCAGCTTGTTTTCCCACATCAACTGACATTGCTTATCATATCTTCATGGCTCATGTCTACAGCTCCGAAGACTTCAGAAAACTCTAGAGATCTATGCTCTCCAAGGCAACATTAAACCAAATCCACAAAAGTGATACATGGAAGGAAGAACACAATGCAAAAAAAAAAAAAAAAAAAAATCCTTAACAAATATTAGCTTTAAGGTAAATAAGGTAAATAAGGTAAAGCTAATATTTGTTAAGATAACGTAACTTAACAGTTCTATTTCAGTACTATGAGTTACCCTTTTATGCTTCTATAGATCTATTTTGTGCCATCTCAAATTATGGTACAAACATACAAGCAAATATTCAAAGAGGAATAATCTCAGACCAACAGTTGTTCAAAAGACCTCCAATTCAGCAGTCCTCAAATATTATTCAAGTTTTTTTTTCCAAAATAAAATCCACCACATTCTCTTTACAAGTGTCAGTGTAGATGCACAGAGAGGAAAAAAGTGCGCAAATAACACAGCTGTACTCCTATAGCTGGAAAGCCATATTGTGCTCTACGCTCATACACAAGATAATTCTGATTTTCCTCAACTCCTGAGTACTTGAGTTTTTAATTTAAGTTCTTTTAATATAATAAATGTGTAAATCCCTCCTAAAAATTGAAAAAGAAACTTAATCCCCACCCTAATCCCATCATTTGGTTTCATGTACTTCACAGGGACAATATAAAGATGACATTTTTAGATTTATTACTCATTAATTTGTCTTTTGCAGTAACTGTAACCAAGGACATTTGTAGGCTGCTGAGCTTCATAGGGTCAACAGAAAGGAAAGGAACACACACTACTGGAAGGTAGCTACTGACATCCATGAAGTGAAAAGATTCAGAGCCTTAGACTCTTTCAAATGCCAGGAAGAAGGAATTTTAGGTAGATTTAAAAAAAAAAAAGGTTTACTTTACTCACAAAAGTCTACAGTTTATCTCATTCAGCCTGAGTTCCTGCCCTACTCCTTCATGACTACTTTTTGTCCTAGCCCTATTTCCTTACTTAAAGCAAAAGCTCTGAGGGATAAAACCCTTCATAGCAACAAACCCCAGTAATAGAAGATAATGATGACATAATGGCCATAAAATTACTTAGCTTCAAAACAGGAAGACCATCTATGACTAGTAGACAAGCAAAGATCTGGAACAGCTTTGCAATGGGAGTACTACAGATTAGTTGAAAATAATCTTTTAATTTTGGAAATGGGTCTAAAACCAATTATAACCTGACAGCCTGAGTCTAGACCATTGCTATCTAAACTGCCTAGTATTTCCAATGAAGAGTAATACTCAGCTATTCAAAAATACTGAAGATATTGAATTTAACATCACACTTATCAGGATTCTTCTCTCCTTCCAGCTGATTGTAGTTAATACCAGGGAAGAGAGGAAATACACAAAATAGATTGCAAACTCCTCTAATATATCTTTAGAAGTAGAGACCAATTCAGACTGCATAGTCCGTCCTCTGCAAGGAAGACATCTGTGCAATCATCAGGAAGACACTCTGGACAGGTGTTCCTGGAAAGGTTTCCCTAGGGTAGTGCATTTACACAACCCTCTAACTTCTTTCAGCTTAGGCCAGTGAGGTCACTTACACAGACCAGTAGCTGGCTTCAAAGCTGATGGCTGAAGCAAGTGACAGCAACGTATCCTTCCTTACCCTCTCAGCATGCCCACTCCAATCATATTTACCAACTCTGTGCTCACTCACATTAATTTTTATTCTCTTTGATGGCAGAGACATCCTGGCTCCATCTGCCACAGGGTTAAATAACCATCTCTGATTTCAGTAGATTCTCTGAACTGCAAAACAGGGTCCTGAACCAATAAAGGCTTTCAAAAGTTTTTTTCTTGTTTTTCTTTTTAAAAATCCGTTTCCAGTTGAAGGCAAAGAGAGCTTAGCCTGAGCTTCAGTCAAACCATAGGGAAGTTTCTATTCTCTACATACTTGCCGATCAGTTCATTTTTTCATACATTAATTGACAGATCATACATGAACAGGTTTGAGAGCTATCAAATATCCCACTGTAGATGATAGATAGATGGTTCTGGTTCTGTCACACAGATATCCACCAACTATCTAGATCACAGAATCATAGAATGCCTAAGGTTGGAAGGGACCTCTAGAGGTCATCTAGTCTCAATGTTCATGTATTTCTGAAGTACACAAGCATCAGTTTTAACCTAAAATATGAGTAGGGAGAGCAACACATAAAAATCACTCATGGTTTTTGAAATGGAGGCAGCTTGACATTTTCAGTGAATGCAAAGGCTTAATTTAGTAAACTGCTTTCCATGACTATTTTTCACTGAAACAAAAGTTATATCCATAGTCTCAAAGCAACACTTTCATTAATCATCAGCACTATCACTCTGATTATTACACCTCATGAATGAGTCAACAGGAGCCTATATATTACCCATATGTCAGGCATTCAGAGTTTTCCAGTATGTGCTTCGTAATGGTTAATGCTCCAGGTGACCACGCTGGATTTGTGCCTTTTGCTGCCCACTTGACTTACCTCCCTTCTCAATTTTCGTTAGTGATAACAGTGAAACATTGCTGGTTTATCTGAAATATGCTCTGGATGCTATTTAAACTTAATACATGGATACTATTTAAACATAATACATACACACACTAACTATACAAAACACGAACCTTGGTCAGAGTGATGGGGGGAGGAACAAACACACATCTTCAGAGAGGTCAGAGATCCTTAAGAGACCCTTAAGGGCAGTTTTTCTTTATTAAAAAAAAACAGCTAGTAAAACACTTATTTTACTTTCAGCAATGCCTCAGAAATCTTTATTTTTATCCTTTCTCCAGCCTCCTCCCAAAAGGCCTAGACACTAGACATCCTGTGAGGTTAACCAGGAAACTTAAATTCTTTGGCATTAGCAACAGCAGTCTACAGAAAAGCCGCTGATTTCAAGGTTATCAAAGGGCTACAAAATGAAAATAGACATATGGGTTTAAATATGCTAACACAGTTTTAGAAAAACTATGACAGGAAGTGTAACTGCGGCAGTAGGATGTCAGGGTCTGGTGCAGATACACCCTGTTCAGCAGTGGGAGAGCTGACTGTTAATGGTTGTGATGTGACCAGAAAGCCACCAAATGAATCCACAAGAACTACCCTGTTTGAAGCCAATGGCCCGTCTAGCTTGAGGTCCCTTTTCCAGCCAACCAGCAGCAGTTAGTAAGACAAGAAGATAAAAATAGGGCAAACACACACTGTTTACAGTAGAAACGCAACTTTTTCATTATTGTACCTTATTGTTTTGGCAGTCAAGCAAAAATACATTTTTAAATATATACACACACCCATATATGTATAAAGGAACTAACACAAATGTCTTTCTTCAGTCCTGCCCATATAAACCCAAGCTCATTCCAGTGTTCTTCAGGAAAGAATGGCACAGATGCTTGGTAAGAAAATTGCCAGGAGACCTGCAAAATCTTATCAAGAATGGTGCAAGAAAAATGCATTACATAAGTAGCTGTGTAATGATACTTTTCTTAAAGGAACAGTCAAATCCAATTTGACATGATGAGCCATGTGAGACAATTTCATTTAGACTCACCAAAAAATAACCTTCATTTTCAGTTTAGATGAACTTACCCCTCAGAGAAGTAAGTCAGAGAGGGAACTGATTTTTTTATTCTCCATTATTACACTAAGGAAAAAAAAATCTATCAAATTGACTGATTAGTCCACACCTGCAAACTCAATTAAATGAATAAGATATTAAGTTTTCAATTCAGCTGAAAATACATCAGAACAACAAAAATTCCTTTTTAATTATGCTCTCAAAAAGGTTTTCCTTTGAAGAAAACAGTTTGAAGAGGTCAAGCTGGAATATTTCTGTAAGACAAAGAGGTAAACGTGTAATTATTTAAGCCTGAAATATGTCATTAACCGTTCCAGAGACTCACTGACTGCACAGTGAGACTGCATTTTCTTTGGAAGACTTAAAGTGGGAGACTTTAGCAAAAAAATTGGACTCTACTGACCACATGGGCCTATCTTCATGAATAAGTCATGAAACAAAAAAAATCATGCAAAAGATAAAGGCAGCTCACACACACACTTAGATAAAAACAAAGATATTTCAGGAGAAAAACACAGAATTGTCTTGTTAATTAGGATCCTAACTCAAACCACATTCTTACTTGAAGGCAACTACAAAATGTTATTTCAAGTACAGGATTCCAGCCTTTTTCTCTTTGTTTCCTTATCAGAAAAAATAATCAAGCTATTCAGATAATGCCCTTCTTATCTTTTTTTGTGTGTGTTATCTTCAGGTTTAAAGTGTTTACAAAAAAACATGTAGTCAGTCAGTCAAACTTTTGACCCAGAAATCTGGCACAGTTAATTATATTTAACCCAAAAGCACCAGCATCAAACTATGAATTTCCTTTCTGTACCGCAAGATCATTTTTGTGACAAGTGAACAGTAGAATCATGATGAATGACTGCCACTATTCAACAGACTGAAGAGGGCCTGAAAATGCCTTATCTGTACTCTCGGGTGCAGTAAGATAAAAGAAAGGGTGGATAATAACCTTTCATATTCCCCTCAAACAAAGGCTTCAGTCTGTCTGACTCCACACTATTATTTCTCTAGTCTTGGCTATTGTCTGTTCTCACAACGTTTGTAAGAAAGAAAACAAATTTCAGACATGATTTTTGGCTCATTTTACAAGACTATAGTATCATTAATGGCCTTCTGAATAGTTGACAGCATAACAAGTCACTAAACTAAGTTGCAATGATAAAAAAAATTACAGATGTTACCAACACATAAATAGGTTGATACTAGCTTGCATTTAGAATATTCTAACAAAAATTTCTTGTAAAAATGCTTAATATAAAGAAATAGGGTTTTATCACAGTAGCTGAAAACTTAACAAAGCTAGTCGCATAACTGAAATTCTTAGGAAAAAAAATCACCTTGTGAATAAGGAGTTGGGACCATATTTCTTTCATTCTGATCTATAAAGGGGATCTGAAAAGCCTTTCCCAGTACCATTGTTTTCTATCTTTATCTTAAACATGCCATCTCTTTTCTGCCTTGCTTTTAATGACTTTTAGGAACAAACAAAATAAAAATTACTCAAATCTAGTAACTGAAAGGAATGACTTTTTTAAAACTTTCAGAATTTACAATAAAAAGGATTAGATAGTCTGTTTATAAATGAAAAGGTGCATATGCTTAAAGATGAACAGAAACATACTCTTTTTCCCTACACCTTAACCTTTATCCTTTTGCCTTT
This sequence comes from Crypturellus undulatus, assembly GCA_013389825.1. NCBI lineage: Eukaryota > Metazoa > Chordata > Aves > Tinamiformes > Tinamidae > Crypturellus > Crypturellus undulatus. The sequence continues at coordinate 55,744 of VWPW01021829.1, forward strand.
ATGATAACATATCATTATAAGAGCATTTGCATTCTTAATGCTTGGGGACCCCAATTTTCAAAATAACCTGAGGGAATTATTTAACACTGAGACTGTTTATGTCCTAATGGCTTTGGTTACACTACCAAATGTAATGATTTTAAATGTGATGCATATAAACGTGCAAGACCAGGGTTACACGAACTAACAGCACATGATAGTCAGGACGTACAGAGAAGTCAGAGCAGCTAAAATCCTAGAGCAGTTTACAGTGGATATCCACATATGTATGCACACACACATTTTGAATAGACGATGCATCCATAACACACACCCACATACCTATAGAAACTATTGCATATAAATGCGTATTTTTCTATAGAACTACTAAAGGCTGGATCATTTTGTTAATACTTAAAAAAGAAAAAAAAAGAAAAAATAAAGAATAAAAAGGAATGTAGAGCTTGAAAAAAGCTTATGTATTGTTTGTAGCCAAAGGCAGAATTGTTTCTCCTCGATAACCCCCGCAGATAAGGTTCATAGTGGGAAAGAGGCGTTTTGTCAGTATTTGCTGGTGAATAAACTGTTAACTGGACAGGAGCAAAGAATTAGACAAGTCTAAACAGGCTTGCTTTACATACATGACTTGAGATTTGTGATTGTTAAGGCTACTTAACCTTTAAAGTTGGTATAAACATAAATGTTGTAATTATAATTGTACATCATACAGACAATCCACCTGTTCCCATTATACTCAGGATAAACAGGTCACCCTAAATACTTGCATTATCTTGCAGCACTAGAAACAGAAGTCCTCTGGTTCTGTGTGGATCTAGGAAATTGATACGTCTTTTTCCCAGATATAAAAATGCTTTAGAGCTCCACCACGGGCCAGACTGCAGGGAGCAGGCACCCCTTGAATACCCCCTGAGTGCCCAGCCTTCAAGCTAACACTCTGGAGCCTCCTCTGCAAAATGACCATAACTATTCAAAAAAATGGAATACACTGCCCCATTTCAAACATGGACACTTCTCTTTAGGAGCAACAGGTCAAGCTGCCAAACTGCACTCTGTGGTTCAACAACCTGTCAGTGAAAACCAGCTACTCGCAGGTATATAGATGGGGTTTGGTGGGTCTCTCCTGGTCTTCCCGGGAGACCCACCCGGGCCAGGGCACAGGATGTGATGGCCTGGGGCGTGGAGGGTGGTGGTCATGAGGGCAGCTGAGGAAGGCCTTGCCTCACTGGCATTAATTCTCCCATTCCTTCCTTCCAAAAGAGTTTTGCTACAAGCCACTCACGATCCCATTGCTTATCACTGGGAAAGTCTGATTCACTGAGTGGCAAACAGCCTATTTCTGCCTACCCCGTTTCCAAGTGCCTGCAGGCAGACAAGCCCATTTTTCTAACAATTTCTAAAGGACCCCTAGGAACCAAAATTAACCCTTGTTGCTGCCAGGGAGTGCTGGCCAAAATGAGCTTTTTTTAAGGTAATATATGTAAGATTAAAATCCTTATCTTGATTAAGAGTATAGAACTATTAAGTATTATTATCTGGACTTTCCATGGTTTTAATATTTGCAAAATTCTAATCAGCCACAAGCCAGTATTAAATAAGTAAGTGGATTAGAAGTATCTGCCCTGACAGAATCAACAAACAGTAATTAAACATTATTACACATCACCTCTAGCCTCCTGTAGCCAACATTATTAAACAAACAAAATAGAGGAAGCAGAGGTAGAGAAGCACATCCATATTATGAGTAGGTATGGATCTTCATGAATTGGAAGAATGAATCAGGAAAAAGAAATATCTATACTGCTTAAAGACAAAATACATGGTGTTAAGGCTCTGATCTGGCATGCAGATCAACTATAATTAATATCTTACTCTTAAGAGAGCACAAGACATCCCTGCCTTCTGAGCATAGTTGCAGCACTTCTATTTGTCAGGTGAGCTGTACCTGTCACCAGGCATGCTATGCACGCCCTGCTTTCCAAAGTCTGCTCTAGAAGTCCCTTGGCAACATGAAAGTCAGGTACTAAGGTATGTGAAACAGCTTGTGTGTATATAAATTCATACATCCAAATAATTATGCACACTCTGTTGCCAAAGTGGAAAAAAGTTAATTTTTCTTCACCGTCATTTTCAAAACAAGTCTCTGAATTCAACCAAATAAAAATCCACAATAAGGTATGTGTACTTTCAATTCTTGTATCTCATATTTAATTTCCATAAGACAAATAATAACAAGCAGTAATGTCTGCAGAAATATTTCCCTTGCAATTTTCTAATGGAAATATTATTCATAGAATAAATACTTTTTAACTGAAAGAGCAAACTCATTAATCAAGAATAAAGTCTTTAATCTTTCAGTGTAAGAAAAACACGAGTAAAATTTATTACTGTGGTAATTTGGGGTTTAATCACTAATGTGTCATGTAATAAAGTCCTGGAACTCTAGACAGCTATAAAGATGTTTCTAGTTTTGTGGGGGAGTAAGGAGAAGATAGTATTTTGGATTTTAAGCTTTTTTTTTTTATCCCCCCAAGACTGGTTTTCTAAGATAGAAAATAGAGGTACTAAATTGCGCAATTATCCAGGAACATTCTTACGCTCAATAAAATACATCATCTTCAGTATGTAAATTTATTTCCTATCTCTGAACTTTAAGTTATGTACTACTAGATCTTGTTTTTCTAGTATCTTCTGTAAGGCACATTATAATATCTATATTGCACATCAGTTTCTCCACTATTTGAATCACAGGAAAGGTAAAATTATACCTCCAGTATAAAATTATATCTCCAGTAACCCAAGAACAGTAGCAAACTGTCCACTACTGCAAACACCTGTATAGATTTATATCTATATATATCTATGTATACCTATCTATGCCAGTGGTATACGCAGTACACTACAACACAGCAATTGTTAGTGTTGCTTTACATGCCAGTGCCCAACAGTGTATGAAAAAAAAAATTAGGCAGAGTCAACATTTAACCAGTCGTCTTCTCTCATTTATGTCCTCCATGTCTTAGTGCTGCTGTTTATCATGTATAGTAAGTTTGGGGTATTATTTTCAAAAACTACTGTGGACGAGATTAGTAATAAAATACCCTAGCTTGTCAATGGGCATCAGCTATGTCTGCTCTCTACTGGAGATTTATTATTCTTTGATTATGCCCGGTAAAACTGGGGAGTCTTACAGTAAGGCAGAACTCCTACCCACGCATCAGCAAGTGGGTTGCCAGCAGTTTCCATGGACCTCAAACAAGTCATACGATAGGTGTTCCTGGCAGACAGACTGAGGCATACAAGAAACCCTCCTCACAATTTGATCCCACAACAGTGCCCACATAAACTTGACTAATGGAGCTCCTAACATGATCTTCTGGTGGCTGATAGAGGTCATATGAAAGTATCCACCATGAGGTTCTGACACTTTAGAGATCCCCCGGTTGACCTGGTGGTCAGTGCCATATATAAGAAGGTAGATCTTAATTTCACATTTCCGAGCTTCTGCATGTCAGATGATAGCTTTTATCTCAGCTCTAGATTATTGTACCTTAATATTTTGCAGTTTCGTAAACCAGGAGATATCGACTCTTCTATTCAAGAGGGATGTGATGACCTGAAGGCACTGTTAAGATCCTTAGCTACAATTCAATCTCTGCTATTTTGTCTGAGTATTTACAGAGAGAACAAGAAAACAATATAAGTCATAGCAGTTTAGCCCTTTTCGTATATTTTAAATTATGATTCTAATTACCAAAATCTTACTCATTGGCATCTTGAAGATACAAGAACATGCCATTAAAAAATATTCACATGATTCATATTCCTGGATGGGCAGGATATTTAGTACTTCACAAAAGTCAGTGTGTAGAAAAACCTTTCAGCTCCAATTGTTTGGGATAGAACCCTTTCCCTAGTGTGTCATTCAGAGCAATAATCTCTAGATTAGCTAAAAAGAAACAGGCTGTAGAGAACCTCCATATATACTAGCTATTAAAATATTACCAGTTACTAACCAAGATAGATACCTCCTCCTGGCATTGCTTCTAAAGCCTTTTTCACTTCCTGTGCTCTCACTGAGCCAAGAAGGCCGGGATCTGAACAAATTAATAATGTAAAGCATTAGTATGTGTAATGTTTGCAACGCAAAACCCTGATGGCAGTTCATGCAGAGCAAAATACTCTTTGGTAAGCAATTAAACTTACGGGAGATAAGCAGAAGACAAGAATTGAACTCATTAATTCCCTACATAAAAGCTCCAGATAACAAACATGTGAGAATGGCTTCTGCAGGGAGCCCAGCCTCACTCCTCCTCCCTCCGCAAGCCCAGCACGGCCCCTGCTTCCATTTCCTGCCCTGTCCTTCGGAGGACTACCAGCTGCTCCGGACTTCGGTCACCTGGCCCTTTACTTTTAATCTCTTCTTGAATTGCATTATCAAACATCTGCAAAAAATATTACGAAAGCACGTCCCAGGGACAGCTTTCAGATAATTTCTGGCAACTATGCAAAGCAGAAAGCTTTTGCACCAAGAATATAAGCACAGCTGCTGTAAGATGCACAAGCAGGCCAGGAAAGGGAAGGGAAAAAATAAAAGAAAGATTTGATAGGTAATTTCCAGGAGGCAAAGGCAGGTATAATGTCAATTCTTCTCCATTCAACTATCTGCCGTTAGCAAGCAGTGATCTGAGAATTACATGAAAAACAGAAGTGACTACAGATATAGAAGGCAGCAAAGTTTAAAATATTTGCTGTATAATTTTACAATATATATACAATATAAAATGCAATATATACAATATATACAATACAATATATACAGTATACAAGGAAAATAATAAAACTGTTCTGTATTGTCTAAAAAGCAAAATCAAGAAATATTTCCTAGAGTAAGACTTCAGGTTAATAAAAAATATAAAGTTTCTTTTCTGAGTTTTAGCCACTTATAATTCAATGCAACTTAGTTTTTATTGGCTTAACAAGATTATATTTACTTTGCCAATACATTGTTCCAGGATACTCAGATTCTGAAAGAGAACTGCAGATCCAAAATAAACTTCTTTAATCAGCAATGCTTTCCCTGGCAAACAGGAAAGCCTCTTCTCCTGCAGATTGTGCGTACATGGAAAGAGGCAAAAACCATGCAATGTACCTCACTGGGAAGAAATAGAAACATGACCCTGTAGATAGTTCTCGTGTTTTTGCCAAAAGAATATTTGATCTGTTTATTCAACAAAAATCTACAGCGTCAAAGATCAATCTTCATACCTAAATACTTTCAGGTCAGGTATTAACTGTCTAACTTAATGTTGTGAAAGAGGAAAATTCATAAGTGTGTAGAAAGACATCAAAATATGTTTAAAGGTCAACCTCAAAAATGTTCATGTTTAATATAATAGCCAGTAGTTTTGTTGTTAGAAGCAATCACAATCCCCTAAGGTGTCTCTTCGGCCCCAGTTTGAGACTCAATCCCAACTCTCAAGTTCTGCTCACAGTGAAATAACCTTCCCACCTTTCCCTTCCCAAATACCCCGGTTTCTCTTCTTTCAAAACCCTCTTTCTTCCATCAATTATTTTCATGGCTTTCCAAATTATAGCCGTCATTCCTGCAGCCTTTCAACATCTCAAGTTCAACCTGCTCCTTATTTCCCTTCTCCCTCTCCCAGGCCAACAGTATCTCTTTAACTACCCATGACCTGCTGCAGCTATTTGGGCTTTTCTTCTGCACTTACTCCAAATCATGCTCTAGCAGAGACCTGGGATGGAGGTAAAACAGCCAGACATGGTTTATAATAAATAAACCTCTACAAGCAGAAGAGGCTGTTTCCAGCAAGAGGGATATGACAGTCTTGAGCTACATTTAGCATGGTAAATATTCATCATACCAAAAAAGATTTCTGCTTTACAATTGCTACTCTCAGTAGCTGGGAGACCATTATGCTTTTGACACTTACTGTCTGGAAAATACGGAGTAAAACTGAAAAATATTCACTTAAACTAAGTTTCTTGCATTATCACCACTAAAAACAGTAGTCACAAGTTTTTTTTTTTGTTTATCTAACTACCTAGTTTTTATTGTCACTTACTGTATAAAATCTTCCAGCTGTGATTTCAGTACACATTGTTGCAGTTATGGCTATTCAAATCTGTAGCTGAGTCTTCACTTCATGTTTGCATAAGGCCTTCAATTATTGTGGTGTATTTTGTATGTAACAGAGCCATATTAAACAGTTCTGAGATGAAAAAGTATCAGTTGTTCCTCTTCAGATGCTTTTTTCTCTATAAGTTTTAAAAGCAAGTTCAAAGATTTAGGTTTGACTGAACTTCATCAGTGCCAGGACACTGGAAAGCTATACCTGCATGTTTATTTATACTCAGAATCATCATGAATATATCAAAATATTTTTAAGAGTGGTAAAGTGTTTATGATCTACCTCAAGATAACACATGTGTAGCCAAGCAAACTGCAGCAGATTCTGCACAAGTCTCAAATACCACAAATTTACATTCTAGTGAAATTCTTTAAAGGTCAATACCAACTAGTAGCCTTAGGAAAATACACGCGTTCTCTGTAAATGGGCTTGGCATAACATTGAAATCAATTGGCGTTTTTTGTGCAGAGATCCCAGTTGAACAGTCTGACATAAATCTTCAGGGATTCCCTTCTTTACTTCAACAAATATTTAAGAATGCCTTAGGTTTAGATCACTCAAGCATACTCTTAAATAATGTCTATACCATTGCTGAGTCTAATCAGTAGCAACTTCTTCAAAATAAGTTATTTAAAAATACAGGACATGTGTACACAAATCCACATGCCATCTGTACTCCATAAATACTCAGTATTTACATTTTCATGTCAAATTCATCTACTGTTGACAGCTTCCAAATACGAGCACTGTTTCCCTACTGACAGACTGATCATTACTTTTCATAGAGCACTGTGTACCTTAACTTTCTGGTCCTCTGATCAGCCACACCAAGGATAATGCCATTTCCTTGGTGTGGGTAATAACAGATAATGAGTGACTCCCATGTTCAGAATTTGTCCCTTAGTTGTCACCAAAAAGAAGAGAATTAACCATGAAACTGCTGTCTTAGTTTTGAGCAATCAGACCTGATATATTGGTTTACCAGAATTCTACCTCTCAGTTTAAAAATCTCACAACTGCTTGTAGGTACATTGTTTAGTAGGCTTGGTGGTGATGGGTTTACAGTTGGACTTGATGAAATTAGAGGTCTTTTCTAACCATAATGATTCTGTGATTCTGAGGACTGCTGCAGGAAGAAGTGAGTATATGCACCTAAGTTTTGCTTTGCCTTTTTTTTTTTCTCTGAACTACATGACAAAGGAGGAAGGAAAAAAAAAAGTCATCCTTCACTTTTTTCACCTTGATGAATGATGTTTCTTATTGCAAACATACTGTACAAGTACCATGGTTGGAGACAGAAAGATATATTGCAGTATTCAAAGAAACAATCTGCAGCTGAAAAAGTTTCCTCTGAAATGATTATGGTTTCAGACCATGAGAAGAGACTAGTTTGTCACTCACAGCAGCTTTCATTGCTTAATCACTTCCAAGCTTCTGTATGTAAAGCAAGAGCCTCACAAACTGTGGCAGTTGCTTTCTACCCACAGGAAGACACAGCTCACAAATTATAAGAAATTTAAAGTAACATCTTAAAAAGCTCATCTTAACAGCCATTTAACATCTCAAGTTGGAAAATGATTGCAACGGAAAATTAAATGCTATTCAGAGTGCACAATTCAAAAACATGCAAGAAAAAGAAAAAAAAAGAGTTTAATAGATAAAACTTCAGGTGTTTCTTTTATACTACCCCTTTGTGCCTCATTTCCTAGCCCTGTAATAGGTTACTATATGAAATAAAATATTACAAACAAAATAATATTCTAAGAAAAGCAGGATTTAAACTGGTGTCTGAAAACCACCATACTGAACTTTAAACGTGCTTCACTTGCCTTTAATCTGACCCATTTATTTAGATTGTTAATTCATGAGACAGGATTATATCTACAGTTGTGTTTGCGCATCCGCTTCTACAGTCCTCCTAATCTTCACTGCAGCATTTAACTGCTACTTCATCACTATTAGCAATAATTTCATGATTCACTATAGCTTTATGTAGCAGGGATACAGAAATATTTTAGTATCTCATAATTTATAGTGAAACGAGTATATTTTGTGATAGAAAAAGTTGTCTGCATTCATCTAATACAAGAAAACACGACATCTTTCTAAAAGCTAACAACTGCTTGCATACAAAACTTTCAAGTCTCTATTAGCATTTAAACACCCACTCCTCAAATTTCAAATTCAGAAACAGACACAAGCCTGCCATAAACACCAAAGGGAGACAGAGGAGAAAAAAAGAAAAAAAACCTTTCAAGGCATTTCTACAGGCACCATATCCTTCCAACTGTAGTTTTTAATACCTCCCCACAGAGACATCCTCAGAATCAATGTATCTCACATGTGTGCATCTGAAAACCTGATACGCTTCATTCAGTGAATAAATACTCTTATTGAAATTGTGAGTAGAATCATCCAACCATAACCCATTATGGATCTTTGATGTATCTATATGAATTTATTCTAAGAACAGGAAAAGAGCATTTTGCATGAAGCAACTGCTCCATCTTGTAATTTCTCAGTATTGATTTCAAGTAGAAATTTATATACATTAATAGTTATTTTAATCCCGCTATGAGAGATTTAATTTTTTTTTTTCCAAAAGCTTGACCACTGTCTTAGAAGACAGTATCTTTTATCAGAAAAACTAATAAAAGATATTCCTGTGTGTCCTGTGTGCCTTACTTCTCCATAGGAAATGCTTCACCCAAAAGCAACAAGCACAGACTAAAATTTCTTACTTGCATCAGTGAGACAATTGATGCTGTTCTCTTGCCAAAACACCTCCACCAATATCTTAATCTTTGCACTGACTGCTTCTTCGAACAAATTCTGTCTCCCCAAAGGCTGACAAAAAAATTAAGCATTACTGCACTGCTTGGATGAGCACTTTCAGTACCATTTCTAACATCTGCATCTTCACTTACTAAAGCCCACCTCCAGTTCCAAGAACAGCTATTCATATTCCTCTAGAAATTGCCAAAATACATCAGAGTTTGCTGAATTCTAAAAGGCTCAGTGAAGGTTCAAACTAAGATCTAGGAAAGGCTCTCAGCTGTCATGGCCGTTCACGTCATTTCTCTACTACAGCAAGGTTAGCTAAACCAAAATAGGGCATGAACTGCCATCCTAGGGGATGCAGACTGATTTTTCAACAGCTGTGTTCACTATCCCAAAGATACAGGAATTAATGAAATCAGATATGACAGGAAACCAGCCTCTCTAAGTGATTTCAAAGTTAGTCTCTAAACAGCCAGAGCTTACTGGAGCATTTCAAATTAAAACGCTTCTCTTGATAACTCCTGCCAGATCTCAAGGACCATATTCAAAATTTATCAATTTGAATAACTGGAACATGGAACAGGCTGTACATGTTTGCATTTTGTTTTGTTCTTCTCACAGAAAATAAGATGGAGAGAGCCAACTTTGCTGAAAATAGGTGCCTGACTCATCTTTAATACCATCAGGATGAGGGAATTCTTAGAAACTTCATATTAGGCAAGATGAATCTCATCTTTAATGCCCAGTGTACTGCAGATTCTCTGAGACTGTCTTTAGATTGACATTTCTTTACTTCAGTCTTTTCTACACTGCTGAACACATGCTTAATACTGAAAAAAAAGTAAATATTAGGCAGATGGTTTGGCACAGGAACATTAACATCACTTTTTATTGTTCTCCTAATTAATAACATGGATTTGTCATCACACAAAATTAGGCATTTCGACCAGGAACAATACTAACAGCAATCTGACACTGAAGACCAATCCAAACAAAGACCTGTAAATGGAATGTAAGCTTTGGCCAGTCACTTACTGTCAAAGCAAATAATAGCATATCATTTGGGAAAAGTCAACTCACGTAAAATTAAAAGCGTCAAAAATCAAATATTTGATACAATTATAGTACATGCGATCTATAATTGGAGTCTGGCATTTGGTGAGATTCTACCACAAATTTCACTCTATCCATCCCACTACTTGAAACCACATCAGCTTTTATAAGACTTTCACATCTAGATATATCTGAAACAAACCAAAAATTATTTAACAACTGGCTGTAGATTTTAGATTTCTCCTTCCAGAACATATCTATAACAACCGGACATATCATATCTGTAACACTGTTGCCAGATGGAAAGTAGGTTTCTTTGGGATGGTAGAGAAGTCAAGTGCTGGGACTTGCGCACTAAACTTCAATTCTTGTTCAGAAAACAGGAGGGTTCTTGTTTTGTTTAAGTATACAAATTAACAGAAGAGACAGGAAATGGAGGGAAATGCATCTTATAGTGGCAAAAATAACTCAAATTGCCTTCTGCATCCTCCTCTGTCTCTACTGATTAAGAGAGAAAAATGACTAGCTGAAATAGAAACATTTAACACATATTTTGTCACAAAAAAATAGAAGCTTACAGAAAACTAGGGTTTTGATAACTTTTTACTTTCCGATAAGAGACTTAAATTAAAATGTACAGTTTCCCATAGACTTAATGGCCTAAATATAATCACCATTTACTTTACTGAATATATTCCAACATTTTCTCAAGGAGATTTTTTCAGCTTCCTACCACAAACACATCTGTAAATCTCTATCACAGGAAGGCCTGAGCATTTCCATTCTGGTGGAATGGAAATGCCCACTGCCCCACTACACATCTGAGACCAAAGCTGACCAGTACAAAACATGGGACTTGCAACACCAGTAACGAGTTTTCCTCTGCATTTTTATATAATTATATGTGTACACACACTTTTCATCTTTAATGATTCTTTTGTAAAAAACAGAAATGTTCTTCAGTCAACCTCTGTCTACTCTTTTTTAAAAATCACAGTGAGAAGTAGGAAAATCAGAAAATTTTATCCAAAATATTTAAACGTATTTCAAGTATTTTTGAGTAGTATGAAAAGCTGGTATTTTTTGAAATTATTACACATGCTCACAAGGAAAGATTTCTGCTTGCCTAGTCTTCCTACATTAACTAATAATTGTTTTATGATTTTAACACCATTTTGTAGTCATTGGAAAATAAACTTCAGTTAACTGCCTCTCAGAATAGTTTTCCATTTAACCCCCCTTAAGAGCACATTAAAAACAGTCATATGGAGCACTTGGAGAATGCAGACATTAAGAAAACAGCAACGGAAGAGAACTGCAAGTGAGAAAGAGCTGCTACACATCTGGCACTAGCATAAGGTGTCCAGTTTGGATCACAGCTCTCACCCCTATGAGGGAAATGAAGATTCAGCTTTCTGCTCCAGACTGCTATGTGTTGTACCACTTTAAAATGTAACCAATACATTCAAGAAGAGCCTGAAAAGCTCACTGGGCGCTTTAAACCGTCCCTATCCTCGCCTCTGCTTTCCAAAGCAGCCTACTTAAAGTTTCCTTTCATCCGCAATTGAAGAGAGCTGCTAGTGTTTCTCTCCACTGCCTGACAACGTTTTGAAAATTCACAGCCTTGTACTCTATGGATTGCCCTGTATAGCACACCCTTTAGCAGGTAACTAGTTTTCCTAGTACCTTCCCCAGCTGCAGCAGAACGTGGTGGCTACATGCTTATATATTTTGTCATGACCACAAAAAACCTTCCATCCATCACATCCACTGCTTCCCTCCTTCAAAGAAAAGGGACAGTTAATTCACTCGCCTATCCGAGCTTACTGAGGGAAAGCTGCTTCCCTCCACAGAGCTTTCCAGACATTTCTTGCAACTCTCTCACATGCATACTGGTTAGATTTTTTTTTTTTTTTTTGTAATCAACGTTCAATGTAGCAGCCTGAAAGAGAAATGTCAACACATTTTCAGAAGTGTCAGATTCTGTGTACATGTCACAAAAAGCTTAGAATCACACAATATCCCCATAGAACTGATCTAATAGGCGGCAGCTCAATACTACAAAGTGGTGTAACATATCAGATTTTCCACAGTTACCAGCTACAGTTTATCTAATGTCATAATAGCTATGATGGTCTAGGATAATTGCATGGAAAAAAAGCAGACCTGGAAAAACAGAGAAGGCTTCAGTCCCATAGACTTGAAGGATTAGTTTGTTCAGTAATCTCATTTATTCCAACTATATCCACTGGTCTGATGAAATACATCTCTACCCTCTACAAGTCTCTCCTGTTTTTCACCAAATGAAAGAGACAAAACAAATATCAGGAGGAGACAGATGAACGTAAAGATCATATTCTATATCCACTTATCCTAGACCTTCTCCTATATTAAACACTTGCTTCTAGACTACACAGATTTTTAATTTATCCAATCATAAAAAAGCAAAAATTTTCCAGGTATGCAGAATAAAGCAATATTCAATTTGGTTTTCATATTTAAAAACAAGAAAAACGACAGGCTGTCACCAATTATGAGTTATGTTTTTCCACAATTTCCTCTTTTCACTCACTGTCACAAGTAGCAATCTTGCTACTTGAAGACAAAAATATTGCTCAAAAAAGTGATTATCATACTATAATATAGGTAAATTTACTATGTAAACAAACACGGCAGACATGACTTATTTTGTCAACAATATTTCAATAAAAATGCTCTCCAGAATTATTTGAAGAGGCAATTTTTATAGTCATTTTGCACTCCTTAATGAGCAAGGATTCAATCAAGCTGTGTCTACCCATAATGTTGTCAAATTATGTTTTACTTCCAAACAAGAAATACATAATCTTTTTACTACAAATATTAGCAACAAATGTGGTTAGCTTAATATATTTGATTTTGATTAATATAATTTTTATTGATAGTTTGAAGAGACCACACCTGCTCTTGCAGTTAGCAAGAAACTTTCCCTTACTGTTTGATTTTCAGTGTTGCAGAACCTTGCATTTTAAAGGTGAAGCTTCCAGACAAACATTGGTTTTCCATTATTATTCAATTTTTCAAGGCATTTGTAAAGTACAGTCCTGTACCTGCTTCTGACTATCCCTATTCACTGGTTTTAAGGAGGAAGATTTCTAGGTTCAACACATTTCCACATCTTTCAGCTCCTTAGAAATTAGGTTATTAATTTTCTAAGGCATGAATAATGACTTCATTCTGAGCATTTCTGCATTGGCAGACACTAATGACTTTTTTCCATTCAGCCTCTGATTATAGAGAACAATGATTAGCTACTCCCTACAAATATAATTAGCTGATTAAGAAAAAGGGCAGAGGAGATCAAAGCTCTTGGAGCATATAGTCTTTGGATTGCAACAATCAATTCGGTGACTTAAGAGGATAAAACACTGCATTCACACAACATATGTAAGCTGTCATCTCCTCTAACTGTGCAGCTGTCTCAACCACAATAAAGAACAACCTTTATGAAAGGCTGAAGAAGGCTCTCACTTTCTGAAAACACTACAAGTTTCTGGGGTACCAGCAGCGTGTGCTGTGGGATGCACAGCTTCCTCAGGCTTCATTAATTTCTAAGATACAAACTCTGTGGTCTCAAGCTTTATCAGAGCTGTTCACAGCTGGCCTAACCATTACTTATTCCAACAATTCCTCATCACATGAATCTCAAAAGGTTGCCTCCCTCTGATCAGCGTGGCAGTGGTGTCTGAAGCTTTAAACTTTCTATTCACACAATTGATAAGGTTAAGTAAAGTTATCAGGAAATGCCTTTCACCTTATCACATCCTCTAAAGTTCACCAGACTCTAAAGTTCACCATTTTAGCCCATATTGACTATGTCTAAAAGACTGAAGCTCCCATCGAACTGTCAAATATGAAACATGAGGCTATGACTTCTTCAGAGGAAGAGAAAGCCTCTTTCTCAGGCCTGATCCCTGAGATCACACACACACACACAAAAAAAAAGCCTTCATCACAAAATCTCATCATATTCAGTAACAACACAGCAGTAACAGTAACAACATTTCTATGACCTTGTCTTCACTAACATAAACAGACACCAAAATGCAAATGTGTATATAGGTAATTATTTGAGAAATTCCTAAACAAAACACTGCTTTGCATATGCCCTTCTCTTCCCGGGAAGGGGATGAAAGAAGCAGCATGTGACACATGCTAGTCGTGTTACTTAATACATTCCTGAAAGTGCTCACGAGCACCTCTAAGACCTTGCATAATTGAGAACTTACACCAAACCTTCAACCTCAGCTGCACATGAACTGCATTGCTTGCACTGCTGAACGACATAGGGGTACGTGCATTAATGTTCCATTGCTTTAGAAGGTTCCCTCTAAAGCTAAGGAAAAGAAACAGGAAGGAGAAGATGACGTGCAGCAAAGGCAAGCTCAAACACAGCATTTAAGAAAATGCTGAGTTTTAACTTGCCAAGTTTCTGACACGTTTTCCCTCAGGGTTGGGATTAGACACTTTATGAAGGAGCTGGGTGTAACTGGGCCTCCACACAATGCCTGGGGGTCTGTGATGCACGGCAGCTACAGCACAGCATCTCTGGGATTTTGTAGGATCTTAGGTTAGTCAGCTTTTCCACGGGTTAACCAGAATCCTTCCTACCTAACTGCACAGCTAACTTGCCAACCCAGCTGCTGCCTCGCTTTGCAAGCACAGCACAGATATAGCTTTGCTCTAGTTCCATCCTACTTTATATCTGTGTTCCATATGGAAGTGTATCTATATAATCCTCTTTCACAATTCAGTTCCTCTATTTCTACATCCCTTTCATTTCTCCCATCCTGCCTATTTATAGGCAGGCATTAGAAATCACCCCAGTGTGAATATGGTTGGTGCTTTGTACTCTCCAGCTGTAATGGTCATCATCCCCCTTTTTACTTCTTCCTCATATGCTCTTAATCTCTTCCTTCTGCTCCCATGGTGATCCAGCTAAATTAGAGATTCTCCGCACTCGGAGCAAGGAGAGGGGGTTATGCACACTCACATGCATGCAAGCTCCCAATGTCTCTTCGCATCCCGCTGCTATCATACCTTATCTAAGCCACCTAGACACGATGCAGCAGAGTAAGAGTACCTTAAAAGCCCATACTGCAGCGTAATATTCACCACTTCCACTTAGGAGGCTCTCTTGACTCCTGTCAAGCTGGGTTACAATTCAGAAGAGCTCCCATTCTGCTGCTTCTGCAACAGCTGCCTTGTGCATTGCCACAGCCATCTCCCCCCCTTTGCTTACTAGGAAGCCCTTGCACAGAAACACCCAAGCGTGCACAAAGGTGCAGTACACCATCCAGCTGCCTCTCAAAACTGCTGTGACTCACAAACCATTGGCTAGAGAGAGCTGCTGGAGAGGGCGATATGGCCGTTATCTCCCGAATATACCAATTCAGCAAGTAAACCAGCTGGAGCATTTGCCTGTCAGCCACTCTCCTGCCACGGGTTTGGCATTTCAGCTTTCACAGATAAAG
Organism: Crypturellus undulatus; assembly: GCA_013389825.1. Taxonomy (NCBI): domain Eukaryota; kingdom Metazoa; phylum Chordata; class Aves; order Tinamiformes; family Tinamidae; genus Crypturellus; species Crypturellus undulatus. The sequence goes on from VWPW01021829.1 coordinate 71,240, forward strand.
GCACTGTGAGCACACGCATTTCCGCAAGGAATGAGATAAGTGAAGCCTAATAGAGCTTCCTTCTGCTAGGGAAAAGCAACCTGGCATTTTGCTTGCATGCATGCTTGGTGGTCTGTGAGAACAAGCCCAACGCACAAAGCTAGATTACAAACCTACACACGTGCACATCTCTGGAGCCAAGGCCACAGTGAGTCCCTAAGGTAAAAACTTATCAATTTTCAATTCAATTCAAATAACAGAATGCTTTGAGATATTGTTTTACATAAGTATCAAAACAGTATTTTGCCCACTAAGGAATTTAATACTCTTTTCAATTAAGTAAGGGATCAAATATTACATTTCCAATCATAAAAGCCATTATTAAGTATTATCCTGTTACACAAAGTTCTCTATATCTTAGCTACTGTTTTGTTTGATTTATGCCTCTTCTTTAGGACACAAAATATCTTATGAAATCATATTAAGATTTGTGACACAATATCAAATACAAAAGTATTTGTATACATGGGAGAATGGACTATTAAAACATCTCTTGCCACACAAATATAGAAATTTGAGCTGACATGTAAGGAAAAAGTCTCTTCTCAACTCAAAATGGTAGACACCACATTGCTATAATTTTAACTACTTTCTCATGGAACATAACCTAGTTTCGCAAACACAACATTTGCATTTTAGTTCAGTGAATAAAGGGGAAAGTAAGCATGTCTGAAGAGGTGCAGCCAGTCAGATTCAAACTACTGATGTTTGGGAACTTGAACAAAGGGCAAATTCCGGCATTCCAGGTGCCCAGAGCTGGATGCCAGTGTCTTGTGCAGAAGGCACCTGAAGCACCAGTCGTCTTCCCTGTCTACACGAAACCCAGCCTGCACACCCTTCTGAGGCCGGGCCCCAAGAGCAGTAACCAGCTCTTATACCATCATAGCACAAGCAAACACAGGGAAACAGAAGACCCCAGCTACTGGTGTTTATACAACCTGGAAACTCATATTTTTCTTATCTATAAAAGCACCCTGACCACAGGAGATCCTGGCTAAAGGCATTCTCTAGTTGCCCACAAAGCCAAGAACCACAAAATCAGAAATGTATCTTTCAGAAAAAGAATCATATCAAGGCACAAAATTGACATCACGCAAGAAAGAGACAAACCCGCATTTGCTGGCACACGCACTCACCTCAGGCAGTGCTGGTACTCTACATCCAGCTCTCTGGCACCAGCACTTGTTTCATACCAGATTATCATTGGATAATCCCGACTCTCAAATGCCTGCCGGCACGTAGCTGAGCTTCAAGAAGATGGGTGGAGACTGGTCTCACGTAGCATAGCCTCTGCCCTAGTAACAGGGGATATTATCTGGATATTTAAGTGCAACCCTTTTCAGGCAGGGCAGAGGCTGCAATCCACATCTCTTGCTTCTCTGTGAAGTACTAGCACTTTCTGTTAGGCAAGAAAGTTGTCAGGGAGGAAGGATATATCCCATCTGGCTCTTAAAGCTTCTTCAGGGAGCTGACATAATTCAGGTGTCCACAAACCTGTATCTCAACCGGTGAGGGAGAGGGGAAGAGAGGCCACAGGCATTTTTTAGATGTCGTGTAACCCTGCTATGGATCTTTCAGACTAATTAGGAGGTATCTAATGAATGCAGGTGCCAGACATTATGAACTTGACAAGGATTTAGTAAAATTTAATATACATAAGGCCATTTGGTGGTGATTCAGGTATACATAAACCCACACTGCTAAAATTGTCTGTGCATCCTACACAAAAATTTCCTTGAGTGACCACCCAGATCTTGCTGCTCACATCATGTGCAGCTTTGATTCAAAGCCATCCCAAATTTACTAGCTCTGATCCCAGCAAGACAGTTTTTAAGCTCACTATTTCTACCACCATCATCTGACAGCGGAGCTTCTTAGCTAAACAAACATGACGACTATCAAAGATTTCGCTTGAGCAACATAGCGAGTGTAATGATGGAAACATGCAGCAGATAAAACATCACAGGGCTGACACACAGCAAAGTCAGCAGTCTGGCAATAGTTAAAAAGTTTCTGTGTAGGCGCTTTGCAGATGTACGTTCCTCCTGCCAGTATAAGCCTCAAGACTTTTTGTCTTTATTGAAACTGGCTTTGCTGACATGCGCTTGAAAGCTCTTGTGTGTGTACTCTCCAGAAAAGTGAAAAGAACAAAGGGAAACAAGGAATAAGAGATGAAGCCTAATTTATTATATACTTATGGCGCGCAGGCTGCATAAACAAAACACATAGTCATAATACATATGCATCCATCTCCTTTTTCAAAAAGACTTAAAGACTAAAATTTTTTCTCTTCTTCTCCATCATGTCTGTTTCTCAGCCATCAAATTAATGAGAATCAACTGACTGAAATGCAAAAGGGCCAATATTGTCATTTCATTTGAGAGCAAAATAACAGAAGCCTTTGCCATTCAGAGCAAGCAGTAGAAAAATACTTGGTTCTTCCAGATGACGATGTGCTTGGATTTCTTTTATGAATATTTGATCTTCAGCCTAAGACTCTTTCAAATGCACAGAAGATTTACACTGATGTTTTGTTATTTGGCAAACTTGCTACAGAAAGTTCAGCCATGAGTTTAGAGCTCTGCTTTCTGTATGAATTAACAATAGCTCTTTTTCCTCAATTTGATCAACTACAGCTTTTTTTTTTTTTTACAAATTCATAAATTCCATCTGGATTATAAACTGTCTTGGTCATGTACCAGCATATTTCACTTGGATAGCACAGTCATATTTTGCATGACACTATGACTTACACAGCAAAAGAGAACTTGAAAAATGAAGTCACCACTTTTTTCAAAAACTGGGCTTAAACCAGAGGAGATGACATACTGATTTATGTAAAATATAATATTACACCTAAAAATAAGAAAAAATATATATATTTTAAAGAACTATTTCTGAATATAAGCTTACACATCACTGTAGGCTTCCCAAGGAAAGCACCACCACTCATTGCTTGCACTCTTCCAAAGGCATTAGCTAATGACTACCCACAGGATATTAGTGTAGCTAGAGCTCTGGCCAAGGGTGCCACTCATATGCAAAAGCTGAACTGACTGCAATTTTCCTCCATGCAGAAAGTGCCAGTTCCAGTGCCACTGCTCATAACTATACGTATATATATATATATATTTATACACACATATACATATATACGTACATATATGAGGCAACAGGGAAAACATTTCTGTGGATTAACAGTGTTGCTAAGGATCATAGCTCTGTTTTACACTCTGTCTTGAGAAGTCTATTAGCATTGGCAAAGATGAGCAGTGACCTTATTCAGGAGGTAAGATTTGCATGAAGTGTGGTGGAGATGAAATGATGCGTAGTTTTAAAACTGCAATCCATTTTCAACATCCGTCAGAAAGATACATCCAAAAGTCAGAGATCTGATGACTTTATATGACTGCCCATATACAAAGCTTTTATGTGGGATGTGACGAGATCTGGTGACTTTATATGACAAGTCATATACAAAGCTTTATGTTGGGTGTCACAAATAGCAGTGTTACATCTAATTTTATGAGATATTTTTCTACACTATGTGATAGTATTTCGTCCTAGAACAAACTCTGTGCTACGTTAATTTAAGGAGCTAGGAGCTTCAGATAAAAACCTCTGCAAGGGGCAGAAGCCACCAACTTCTGGAGGAACCTGCCACGTAGAAGTAATTCATGAAGGAGAGTTTATCCTTGATGAAAGTTTATCCTTGAAAAACTAATGTTTTTTTTTCTGTCTTCCAGTGAGTTTCCTGAAGGACCATGATGCCAAAAGAACGACTTGTGCATGTCACTGTCCCAGTCCAGCTTATCACAGCATAAACAAACAATTCTCTTCTCACAGATGGATTAACCTTGAATAAAGAACATAAAGCTCCAAAAAGACCTGAAATCCTGTACTCTTCAGCTGAACGGTGAGCAGCGGCAATCTCCTGACAGCGTGCTGGGATACAGGATACGTGCGGCTGTTGCCCTTCACCTCTCGCAGTGCAGATCCCCTTCCACACAGACCCACCACAGCTTGCCAGGCCACAGGCATCTCTTCAGGTTCCCGATCATCCACTAAAACAGTTCGCTCACCTGGCAGTAAAGCCCACATAAACTCCAACATTTTCCTAATAATCCGAAGAGCCCTCATTGCCCATACTGTGGGTGGGCTGACTTCAAAAACTTTCACTCAAGCCACTTATATGGCATTTTTACCAAATGTCTGTATCATTTTTATATAAAAAAAAAAACTTAAGAAACAGTTTCTCACCTTAGAAATTATTTGCCACAGCTCCTACTACACCGCAATAGATAATNTTCAAAAACGTTCACTCAAGACACTTATATGGCATTTTTACCAAATTTCTGTACCATTTTTATATAAAAAAACCTTAAGAAACAGTTTCTCACCTTAGAAATTATTTGCCACAGCTCCTACTACACTGCAATAGATAATGAGATACATAAAGTGAAATGCAGCAATAGTTGTCTGCCGGACTCCAGCGGCCAGTGCCAAGCTACCATGGAATCCATTTGCTGCACCAGCTTACACGTGAGATGGTGAGATGGTCATCTGGAAAGCACACAACTCGCTCTCGTCAACCCCGTGCAGCTAACATTTGTTAAACATCTGATAAAGCACTGAAACGAACTGCCTTCTTTATTTAGCAACGTGCCTTGAGAACAGATTTTCTCCTGATTTAATGCGCGAGTTCTGTCCATTATCCCATTAGCGACACCCTGCTAAAAAGAATACCCAGAGCATCCCGCTGCCAAACAACTGGTTGAAATAATTAGATGATCTTCAAACATCAAGTTTTAATTACTGAAAAATGGTCTCCTAAAATACTCATCTATATCAGGTCACTGAATGAGAGAAGAGAGAAGATGACTTTTTTCAGACTGTTTTTTGATGATAATTATTTTATTCTACGAGAAAAAAAATGCTCACAAAACAGGAACAGATTTTACTATTTCCATGCTAGTGCATTACATGATGGGGGAAAGACTTGTACTGATCCTGGTCAGTACAATAGATGACCTATGTCTGATGATACAGGAGGAAGCACAGCCTCTGTTTGGCTAAGAAGTTTCAAAACATCCCTTACCAGCACCATCTCCAAAAGTGTCCCCAAATCACAACAATAATAGCTCCAACACAGGACACCAACTCCACACTAAAACTGTGAATTTATATAGAATCATTTGCCATTTTCTTAGGTCAGCAACGAAATACATTTTGACTGCTAGTTCAGTGCCTACAGTTTGCCTTGATAAAATTACCTTAATCTGAGACCAACACCCTCATTAGTTGTTAGAAAAAAAAGAACACGCTTTCACATCTGACAGATGTTTGAGCAGTTAATTGTATAAGAATGATGTTAACACACGCCAAAAGAGGAAAATTACAACAGATTTAGTGTAAAAAACATCAAATGGATGATTAAGCTGATAATACCACAGAGTAATGCATTGTTTCATTTCTTACCTCAATAATCTTGTCATGAATTTTCAGGCCTTCTGCTTTGTCTGCAGGTCCATTTTCCAAAATTTTTGACACATAAATTCCCTCAGAAAAAGATTCCTCCTGATTGTTCTGTACCAGCCGATATGGAAGTTGTAAAAAGAGCCACATTAGTGCAAGAAATGAGATGGTTCTAAAATCAACAGCAATGAAAAATGCAAATCCACCTGAAATATGTGGCTGGCTTTTTTAGCCAGGATTAAACTCCTTGAGATTTTTTTAACTCACTTAAAACAAAATAGTCATTAATCAAAAGGATAGAATTAATGAACTATTCTGGCATTTTTGACAAGATTATCCATTTACTTCTGGTTATTTTAGTCCAGATGAGACATGAGGTGCAATGGTAACCAGATCCTTGTTAAAAAATTTAAAACAGACCTCAAAGTTCACAGCAGATACTGAGTATTATGTAAATGTACAAAGACAGTCATAAGAATGGAAATCCAAAGATCCTCAGAAAGGAAAGTGATCTTGCAGTAGTGTTGCTTATTAACTTTTTCCTAGATTTGAAAATAATGCCCCAAGACACAAAATGACATTAGTTAGCAACATGGAGCAGTGACAGGATTTGGTTGGAATTGGTTGACCTCATAAATCTTGTTCACATGGGAGACTGAGAGTTTGCTCAACTGTGAAATATATAAAAATCAGCTATGGACAAAAAGAGGACCTACTTCCAGTTACCTTTACACCTTTTTTAAGAACAGCCACACAAAGGCCAAATTTGAAGCTGCTAATTTATCCACCACCGCTGGAATGATATACCTGATGTTGCTGCACATGCTAAAATTATTTAATCGCATGACACAGCACAGTCCCAAACGTCCAACACGGAGTTTTAAATCATTATTAATAAAGGAATAATGTCAAAATAATAACCTATACAGCTGTAAATAAAGAAATCCATTTTTTCGGATCTTTTAGGCTTTGCATAGAAGTTTACATGATGCTCATTTTCCTTCTACAACCAGTGAATCACCATTCAACACTGCAACTCATGTGTGTATAGATTTCTAGGAATAGGTCCTATGCTCTCAGGAAGAAACCATTTTATTCATTTTCTATTGAGAAAATGATAAAAATATAACAAAAACTAGAGCCACTAAGAAAGGTGCTTTGCAATGTATGGCAAATGCCCCATGGAGGCTCAGACCAGACAGACTTCAGTTCAAGATTATGATGTTGTAAACAATTCTTGTTTTCCTTTGTCACTGAGGCACATAATCGCCAGAGAAGAAGCAAAACAAACTGAGTAGTGGCTCCAGAAATATTTTGAAATGGCAAACAGATCTCTACTCATTTGAGCAGTGACAAATGCAACTGTGATAAAAGAAGCATAGTAGTCATTAACCAAAATGCAAAAGGAACAATAAAAAAGCTCTTTCCTGTTCTTTCCTTTGACTCTGAGCATGTTAGATGCGACCTTAATACTGATTATCTAGGAACTACCAATCAAGCAACTACAGTGCTATTCACAAAAAGCAAACACCACGAAACTGGGTTTGTGAATTCAAGGACTCAAAAAATGCCAAGACTCAGCTCTGTCTCAGAGCTCGGGCATCTTCTTTCTCTTCAACTCTCAGTGTTGCTCAGTCGTGGGCCCTGATCATCTCCTGCTCCTGAGCAGACCAGTTCCCTCCAGGAACAGTGCTAAGAACCTGCATACAATTATGACTTACTCTTTAAGCGTCCAAAATAGTTAAGAGTATTCACTCACAAAGCCTCATGGCTTATGATATCAAAAATGTTTCTCACATACATTGAACTGCATGAAAAACTTCAAAGCAAAACAAATGGCATCCCCCCCTAAAAATTAAGGGAGCACCAAATTCCCTTTTTTTCCTGCAAAAACTCTGAATTTTTCCTGCAGATGTAAATAACAGAATTCACCTCGCAAACCAAAATAAAGATTGTTTGGACTTCTCTACTAGCATATTCAAAGTATGAATATTCAAAGAGTGTATTTTATCCTATAGTCTCCTGTTGTTTCATCTTTCCACTGGAAAATCTAACAAACCCTTGCTTTGGATTTCTTGAAATATGCATCTGATAACTGCTGTTCTTCATATTTACCCACAAGGAGCAGCAATTCTGCACAGCAGACAGTAAACTTCTTTGGCTTTAGTGCTAATCGGAACAGACTATTTGGCACCACTAAATACAGCTTTAGAGCTATATAAATATATATATAGCTTTATATATAAGTATATATATAAAGCTTATATATAAATATAGCTTTTAGTCATTGCAAAACTAATGTATAGGGGCACATTCCTCTGCCCAGTAATAGCAGGAGGTTACAGCTCTCCAACTCAAAATAAAAACAACTGATCAGTACATAATAATTATCAAACATTCTAATCAACTATTAATTTTCTAGTTCAACAGGTTTCTTTACTCTTCATAAGTAATGACAGTCCTGATTAGTACTTTTAGAAGAGAAAAAAATGCATATTCCTATGCACACTCTAGGACTTTTAATGAGCCTTCTAAAGCTAGACTGATGATTTGTGAGGCTAGATTAATTTATGATACAAGATCAATGAAAAACTGTATTTCAGCTCAAAAAGGAATAAAAATTGAAAGCAGACATTTGAGAGCAGGACATGTGCTTAAACTATCTCAGCTAGAGATCAAATTTTCATGTCTCCTTAAACAAAAGCAAGCAACTTTTCCAAAGGTCTAAGGACTTAATCCTGCAACACTGTCCCAGAGATTTCCATTGAGCAGTCTGCATGAATACATCTTACTCAGGGGAACACAGTGTAGATGAGCCTAAAGTTTTAGAGCAGAAACAAGGGGGACCCCTTTCATGAAAAGGAGAATCATCCGATTCTCATATGATTAGGTCTTCAAATGTTAAATCTAATTTTACCCGCTAAATATGCGGTTCTTTAACCTATGGTGCTGATTCAACACTTACTGTCATCCAGAGTAACTCTTTTGCTACTAATGTACACAATAACAGAAAATGTGGTTAAAATGTAAACTATGTCTGTTTTTCTCTTTACCTGATTGGGTCGTCCTCCTATAATATTGAATCCCAAGGTATCATTTTCTCTGTGCAGCATGATGGTTAAAGGCTTTGGTTCTCCTCCCTAATAAGAAAGAGGTGAAATACTATTAAAGAGCATTGACTCAAAGAATATGTTAAGTGAAATCACTAATGCATTTTTTTTTTTAGCTGGAGGATATGTAAGGTAAAGTTCAAAGGAAAATTAGGCTGAAAGACTGAGAGCAAAGATTTTGTGCTGGAAAACGAACAAGTAAAAAGAAAGATCTGTGTCTCTGAAATGTAACAGGTAGCTAAAGTGACCGATTATTTTAGGTGTTGATCAGAAAAAAAAAAAAAAAAAAACATGCTTTTACTGGTAGGTATGCTCCGTACCACTGAAAGGCTCCAAATATCTGTTAGTCTCTACAAAAAAAAAAAAAAAATACTCTATGTGTATGAGCGTTTAAGACATTAAGCACACAGGTGAAATCCTCAATATTATAAATTCCAGATCCAAAAGCCATATCCATACAAGTTTCCTAGCAGCTTATAGGAAAAAATACAAAGAATGAAACCCAAATCTTTATCCCAACGTTTTACGTCTGTTCCAAGTAGGAAGAGTCCAGAAAATATCTCCGCAAATATGTTTTTAGGTTAAGTTTAAAATATATAGCAAGCAATCAAAACTAGTGATGCAATCAAAATTAAAAACAAAAAAGGGGGGAAGAAAGACACTTCCTCCTTCAGAACAGATAAATAATTTTCTAAGTAATAAAATCAAAACACAACCTGGAGGCTTAAGTAGAGTTAGTTTCCTTAAATTGTCCACATATAAAAATAGTCACATTTGAGGCAGCATAATCCCCACCAATAAAAAAAGTATTCACTCAGTACAGTAAGGCATCTGTGTTTGCCATTCTGCATAAACTGGTTGATTAATGCAAATTTGACACCTAAATATATTATACATGTCTAAACATTCAAAATACATCACATAATGTCAAAGTCCACATTTTATTAACTATGACAGTGACATGTTTTATCGTGGCACGATACAATTAATTTTAATGAAGTACTTTTCCACTTTATTGATAGTTTTTCTTCCAAGTGCCTGTTTTGCTCGTTAGCCTGGTCTCCTGCGAAAGGCATTTCCGCGAGGCAGAACACACAGCAGCATCTACCGGTGGTGTCCAGCTATGGCACATACTCCAGAGCTGCCCAGGAGGTGCCTTCATGCCGGCCACCACGCGTACGCGTGCCAGTGCCCCTCTAAAAAGCCAGATCTCTCTTCTCCCTTCTGCTGGCCCTGCTTTCCTCACCCATCCCACACGTTGCATCCTGGCTGGCCTCCATCCTTATCGCATCCTCCAAGGGATGGAGCGGGCACAGGAGCGCCCCTTCCAGCCAGCACCTTGCACCTCGGGGACCAGCTACGCAAAGGAAGTCGGGCAAATAAAGGGAGGGAAAGATGAAGTGTTAAAGTCTCCAAGCACAAAGTGTCTCAGTGCCAAGGAGCCACAAGCAGCTCGCACCAGGGACTCTTTACAGCTATGCCCCTCTCCCCATTTCACGTGCAGTGGCAGATGCTTAGCATGTCGCTGTACTCCAGCAGTGAGCTGGCTGCTCACATCCCTCCCTCCTGCTTCCCAAGGGTCTATGAGAGAGTTTTCGCTTCCGAAAGGTCCATTAAAATTGAAGGGAAAAAATATCTTGAGTGGAGCTTAAATCAGCCCTCACCAACCAAGAGCACCAGACCCTGCACATCCAAGGAACTGAAGCCTGAGAGAGCAAAGCCCTCAAAGCACCCAGAGCCAACTGACTGGTACACACAGGAGCTGATTCAGTCTGAAGGACACAAGTGCCCATCCAAGCAGTGTCACTGCATTCGATAAAAGGGAACAGTGCCTCACGGTCTCTGCTGTCAATGCTGGCAGCTGCTATTTCACTCCCCCAAATGCAATAGACTTTTCTGTCTTTTCACAATAGTTTCCAAAGTTTCTGAAGATTTTTTGCTCCAAAGGGTTTTTTTTTTTTTCCTTTCCAGGCAACTCCAGAGCTGCTCACACAGAAGTCAGCCCCGCAACGCCCGCCTCGAGGAAGCCCGCACCCAGCGCACTCCGAAGCGCTGTCCCCTCCCCGCTGCTGCCCCGCGCTCGCCCGGCCACCGCGGCCACCGCCGCCAGCCCCGCGCTGCTGTCGCGGGGGCCCGGCTGCGGGGCGCCGTG
>VWPW01021830.1:0-11772 GCA_013389825.1 Crypturellus undulatus
GGCATTCTATGATTCTATGATATTTTAACAGAAAAAAACAAAGAATAAAAGGAAAACAGGACTGGAAATAATCTCCATAAGTCCTACCTCATTACAGGGTTAATTTAGACGCATCCTCATCATGATGGGCACCCCACAGCTCTCCAGCATTTCAGTACCTTTTTGTGATGAAAGTTTTCCTAGCTTTTCTTGTGCAATTTAAGGCCCTTAGCTTAAATCTATGAGCCAGCATAAACAGGAAGAATAGATCCCTCCCTCTCTTTTGCAAGAGCTTTTTGTTTGTGAGGAACTCCATCATGTCTCTTTTCCAGCCTTTTCTTGTCAAGACTACAAGTCATTCATCATAGGACATACATATGTTAAATCTCTACTCATTTCCATTTCCCTGAATTCTCAGTCATTTCATATTCTTCTTTGGCAGTGCAGTGCCTAAACTAGCCACAATACTTCAGCTGGAGTCTACCACCATTGGGTACAGCAGAAGGCTCGTTTCACACATCTTGCAGTCCTGTTTAGAAATCCCAGTGTGGTGTTTTCTTTTTTCTTAACAGGGTGGTAGTGTTGACTCGCACTTAACTTGTGATCCAATTTATCCCGGTGGACTCTTTTAAGAAGAGATGCCACCAAGCAGTGGTTTTCCATCCTGTATTTGTGCAGCTGATTATTCCTATCCAAATGAAGTATTCTGCATTTATCATCCTTGAATAGTGTGTAGGCTGGGATGAGAGCCCTGGTCACCCACCCCGTGGAACCTTTGCCAACATTTTTGGGTGTCTTATTGCAAAATCCCCAACATATACAAGCCAGCTAATACATGGAATTTTTCAGACTTTGGATTTATGTTTTTAGAAGGCATGGGCAATAAGGATGAGCACTGATTCTGTTAGCAAATACTTAGTTTATTATGCAGTCAAAGAGATAAGAGAAGACACTCCCCAATTTGTGTTGTAAACTCCATAAATTACGGTTTGTTTAAACAGAGATTAAACCCAGATGTGAAGCAGGCAGCATTAAGAAGAAAAAGACTTGCGCTGACATTGATAAAGCCTTTGTAAAGTTCCATGACGTCAGGCAGATGATTAAAATTTTAGTCAGGGGAAAGATCTGCGACATTTAAAGATTTACTTTGTAGTCTCTTCCAAGGCAATCGCAATCGCGATTTCTGATGCAATGTTATAAAGGACTTGTGAAGAAAACATCTCTTTCCAGCATTTCGTAGAGAGATGTCTTTTTATAAAGTGCTTAGCTCACACTTAATAACCAAAATTAAATAATCAGATTCTCAGTGTTTTAATCTGGAATTTTAATCTGGAATTTGAGAATATATGAATATGTGTATAAATAAAAGTATTTCAAGTGTGATTCTCAGCACATTTTTATATTACTGTTTTGCTGGTAGACAGAAGTATTCTGCTGCATCAGCAACTATGATATAAATTGATAGATTAATTAAATTTAGCATATTTGCTTCAATTTAGAAAGCCCCCAAAACATTACAATATGTTCTGAGTTTGCTTCCATAAATACTGCTTTTTGTAATCACTGTTCAACTATTCTCTGTCTAAACTTAGTAGAAGAGAAACTAGGCCAGATGCTTTAATTGGAAAGATAGTCTTATATCCTGAGCATTTAGATCTGCCTCAAGCCTTGAATTCTGGCCTGCTGTAGATGCTTTTATTAATTTCATTTTATTTTCTCTAAAGTCCCAGAACTAGACCAAAAATAACTTTGAAGGACTAGTCTTTATTGCTAAAGCTTGCATTTACTTAGAATTCCATCTCTTTAAAATGAAATTTCCCTTACAAGAAAATGGTTTAAATTAAGGTGAAAATGCTTTGTGGAAATCAATATTTCTCAAAAATTCTCAGAGTTGTTTATAGTTAAGGTTATGTTGCAGACTCAAAGTACCATTAGTTTCTTTGATAGCTACATAAGCACAGCAGACAATAGTCATAATTCTAGTCAGAAGGGTGAGAGGAAAACTGCAGAGGAAAAGCCTGCCCTGTCCAAAATATTTTATTCATAAATGACCTGAATATAGGTACTTTCTCTGCTGTCTGTACTCCTCCTAGTATTAATCTAACATAAAAAGTTGGTTAACAGCATTGCAGAAGGGTAGGCCATAACTCAAAACAAAGAAACACACACATACAGTCTAAAAAATTCTGCTTGAAGAACAGTTTGTCTGTAACATCCTCCTAAGCATTTATCAGAAGTAATTTACTGAACTTAATGTTTCATGGGTAGACAAGTTATGTTGTACTATTTTTCTTCTCCTTAGTTACGAAGATAAGCTAGATTTAGTTCTTTCTTCAGTAAAATTTACTAAGATTCATAGATAATACACTGATGGGCAAAGTAATTCTCAGACCATTTTCTATTAATCTACAAAACTGACTAATCACTTTGTGTCATGGCTTTTCCTTATTTGTGCTTGTCAAAATGCACTCAGAGAAACTATTCAAACCCTTCCTAATATTACAGTTTAAGTGATAGCTCTAATAATTACATAGAAAAGGTAGAGCAAATTATAGTTTCTGTATCTCTGTATAAGTATGAGGAGATCTAACAGGTGGTTACTTAGAAAGGTAACGTTTGATTTCACTACCAAATAGTAGACTGCTGCATCAAGAAAATAATCACCAACAGCAGTCAAGTTCTGTGGTTTCCTCTGCCCTTGGGGATGCTTTTTTCCTGTAATAGTGTTTCAGTCATTCTGCCTCATTCTCCTCAGCCTTACCTCATGAGAAAAGACTTTGAAGGATTCCTTGAAACCCTGCCTCGGTGCTTTCTTCATAATCGAGAGCATCACTTCATTCCCATAGGTAACATTCTTTCATCTTTATCCTTTTATTTTCCAAAGTGTGCACTTGTACACTTCGACTGTTCTCCTTCTCTGCTTCATCTGAGACTTCATTTCAGCAGTGTACAGCATCTGTAGGTTTGTGTGTTTGATAAATGAAATGTTGTGGAAAAAGTGTTGGAAGGAGCCTGACATGGGAGCAGCGGAACTTACTGCTAGAATCTTCCTTAGGTGTTTTTCCTGAATCATCAAATGAGGGAATCACCTAATCACTCAGTAGGTGAGATCTGTCAGGAAATGCAGGAGGTCAAGACTAATTTTAAGAAGGCCTGTGAATGAGAACCCAAATTTCAGCTCTATTCAAGTCCCAGTCTAAAATTACAGCTATTTCCAAACATGCTCTGTGGGACTTGCCTCTGTGTAGAGAAAGCTCTGGAAAAGACATTGCAGCTCCAGCCAGCAGAAATTCTGCTGATTTGTTTGCAGCACTTTTGGAGAGCGGCTTTTAAAAGGTATGTCTAACTGCTCCTTACCTTCAGTTTCTTGTTTCTTGTTCTGTTTGAAAATACTTGTAGGGATGTCCACTCTGCAGGTGAAGGTTGTCCAGTTCTGGCTTTTGTGTATAAAAATTTTATGAATTATTATAGGCTCATTTCTTCCATATATTGGCAAACTGTTGTCTGCTGCTCCTCCGTGCTCTATTTTTTAAAATGGGACTTGCATTTACTCTCCTATACCTTATTTTGCAGCCAAGCAGTTAACAAATCACTCACTAATAAAGTGAGACCAAAAGTGTGTGGAATCGTTTGTAACCAAAACACACAAAATAACCCAAAACACAAAATTTCCTGTGTTAGGAGTTAGCAGAAAAACTCACCTTTATTCAAAACGAGGAGACATGCCTAGCATAAAATAGCGCGTTTTGGCTTTTCAGCCTTACCCAAGTGTCTGTTCCCATATGTAATGCAAACTTTTATGGCAATTTTACACACATTTCTAACTGTACAGTCAACAAGTACTGTCTTTATTGCACTTTTTCCTTCACATAAAAATAAGTTGAGATGTGGGATTTTCTCTCCTGACAAACAAGTAAAAAAAAAGTAAATCTGCCTTTACAGCAGTCAGAATGGGAAAATAAAAATAAAGAAGGCAAAAACCTATTTTGAAGAATAACTTTCCTGAGAATGAACAATAAACTTTTCATATCTGCCGCAGTGTTTGTCCTTTCCTCCTTCTCTCTTAATTCCTGTAAGTGCTTCCTCCCATGTATTATAGCATATATGCATCTACTTTATAAACATATGCTTTAGCTCTGCAACGTTTATGGCTTCAGACAGTACATTCAACACATGCTGTAGCTTCTGCTGGAATTGCCTCCTTTACTTTACGGGGCTTTGGATCAGGCTCTTCAAAACGGCCTATATATATATATATACAGCTGTTTGTACCTGGTTCTTGAGAGGATCAGGCACTTTCTATCAACCAAATCCACTGGAGAGCAGACCTACCTAAATGGCAGTGACAGCCTCAACCATCCCATTTAAACTGCTGTTCCAGATCTGCCTTAGAAGGCTGAGAGGCTGAGAGGCTGAGGCAGATCCAAATTTTGTGACTTCAACACAGGCTGAATTACAATAACAGAACAACTGTGAATTCTCATACAAGTTTGTTACATGGCAACTAAAGTCATTATTTATAGTTTTTAGCAGCCTTGGAATCTGTACCTGGGTTCTGCAAACACAGAAGGTCTGGGCTCCTTCCAGAAAAGAAAGGGGAAAAAAGTCAATGCTGAAGGTTAAACCATATCTAGCAGCCTCCTAGGAAAATGTAGTATTTCTCCTGAGGCCCTTCTTGACGCTTTTGACAGGGTTATAACAGAACCAATTTAGTTTGAACAGCAAAATTATCTTCCTAACCCCTGTGATGATTGGGTTACCCTGACCGCCCAGACAGCCCAGATGTGTCTGTACTAAGCTGGTGATGCTCCCCTCACCTGTACTACAGCAGCTGTTTTTTCCTGTTGATGGATGGTTTATGTTTTAGCATCAAGCTGCTAAAAAATCAGTTACTCTTCCTCAGTCATTCAATAATCAAATATGCAGCTCATATCACTATCTGACTGTTAATTTTTGGTTACAGATGCAGCTTTTTAGGGAAGTTGGGTCAGACAGAGACCATATGCGCAGCTGTCATTTGACATTAAGTTTTTGAGTTCTCATAGTAAGGGCCAAGCCTCCTTGTGAAGTAGTGTCAGCACTAAGAACAGAATTTCTTTCCTCACCGTGTCTTCCTTTCAGCACCTTCTTGTGTGTTTTTTTTTACCATTGACAAAGTTCACTTTTTTTTTTTTTTATTCAGGAAAGGGCTATATCCACCCTCCATCTGTGAGCACTCGTGTTTTCCTTCTTTTAACTTCTCTATGTATGTGAGCTAACGGGGGTAATAGCTGCGATAGAGCGATGTCACGCTGCGCTCAGGCTTTCCATGCAGTCACCGGAGGGCTGGTGGAGACCCGGCGCTGCAGCTGTGTTCGGTGGAAGCATTGATGGGCATGGTTAATCCCACTCCCTGTCCCCTTTCTGCACCCGCCGGTTGGCCGACATAAAGATTTCCCTGCATATCCATCTGGCAGGCTGGCTCTGTTCTCAAGCAGCAGAAACAAGCCTTGGGTCTACCAGGGATCTCTTGGTGGACAGTAGGTAGACCTAGCTCCTTCTGCTTTGTCTCAAGGATGGAGGAGTCACAGCGATCCCATCTCTCTGATACCTTGGCCAAGGTTTGTCTGTGATACAGGTCATGCTGTTTCACACAGAAAGCAAGCAAGCAACGCCGGGCTCTTGGATCAATTGCAAAAATAAACACCACCAGTCAAGCCCACCCGGCAACAAATCATGAGCAGCCTCGTAAAGACGCTTTACAGTCCCTGCGGGACATGATGTAAGTGTTGAGGGGTCTGAGCAACCCCTCCTCGCTCCGTCCCGCCTGCTCTGGAAACTCCACGTGTGCCCCGCAGGACACGGTCCCGAGGAAGGGAGCGAGGCCCGCAGTGGGGGCAGGCCAGGGCCTGGGCTGCTTCTCAAGCCTTGATGCTTGCTGTAGGGTCCTCAAAACCAATGTGGACGGCAACGACTACCAAACACTTGCGTGAAACATGAACGTTACCCTCACAAATACCGCCATGTAGCAAAGCGATGACGTTGTGACTTTCTAGAGGGAAGCCAAGAGGGCCTCGGCTATCTTCATCACAATTATATTAGCATTCCTCTAACTAAGATCAGATTGTTATTTATTATACAACCTTTGCATGTTCTAGACTGTAGGAACAAGTAGCATCTATCTAAGGAAATTGTTGTCTTTACAAGCAACCTGCAAATATCAGGGAAAAGGGCCGGGTACACAACCATTAAGAAACATTCTAGGAAGCACCATGGAAATGGAGCACCTACCTGTATGTAGAACTCAATTATTTTTGCTAAACTAAAACTTAATAGGTTGATTTGAAGGTATGTGGATAAAGAATGGGATTTTTTTGAGCTTAGAAGAGTTGTCTAGAAATGGTTCTGCAGTAGTGATCTTTGAATGAAGAGTATGTTCTGTTGAATTTTGTACATAAACTGCACTCTAACATGCACGAAAAAACTTTTCTGATGCTCCTTGGAAGTTGTCCATTGAAAACCTCCCTCTTTCCCCCCACACCACTTCATAGTCTATAAGCTAAAAACCAGTGTTCTAAAAATAGTGTCTATCCTGGGTAGCTTTTAATTGTTTGTTTATTTTATCCATATAGTAACTATAGGGATTACTTAAAACAGGAATACAGCACTGCATTTGATGATGAAGGCTATATTCTGCTCTTATTACTTCATTTGACTTTGTTACTATATCATATAGAAAAAAATGAGGAAAAGAGGAATATAGTATGCCTCTTTGTATATTTAATAATTTATCTCTTTTAATATTTTTACCTTTAAGCTACCACTGTCTGGAAGTAGTTAGCAGGGAAAAGCAACCAAAAAAAATGTATCTAGATTTATAACCAGTACTCCAGTACTTTAGAGAGAAGTTCAATATCCCCATTAATTCTTTTATTTTACCTGCATATTGTTCTCGAGTAATTTTTAAATGGAAATGGTTTGGAAAGTTTAGAAAGCTCCTGCTGCTGCTTGTGTGGCAAAACCCAAGCCCAGGTTACCTCACTTGCCTTGCAGTAACAAATAACAGCGTGTAGCTGTGTTGGTAGATGACTGCAGTAAGTCAGCTGTGGTGAGGCAAGCACAGACAGCTAAATCTCTAGTGTTAGCAGGCATGGAAAAAAAGAATAATTTCTAGCCTCTTGAAACCTTACATACATTGGTGACATTGCTCTTCTCTTTTTTGTTTGCTTGTTTGGATCGAAAACCATAACTGAGGGTTGATTGTTTTTTGAATTGCTACTGGGTTCTCCTCCGGTTGCCCTGCTGGTATTTGTGTAGTCTGCAGAAGACACCCTAGAAGTCAAACTTGCTTAGAACTTCTTAAAATTTGTCTAACTCCATTTCATTACAAAAAGAAACAAAGAAACAAAAAAAACCCAGAATTTAAGTTATTTAACTTGTAGTCTATGGCAAGAACAGAAATACCCCTCAGATGATTGTTTTCTTTTTTCTTTTTCCCTCGCTGATCCTCTAAACCTCAAGACTGTATCACAGCTCAGAAATAATAATAGTTTTACAGGCACAAGCAGCATCTTTGCCTTCCACTTTTAAATGAGATACACGGCAAACAACTATAAGATTTACATGGACTTACAATGCTACCCTTCATTGCAATAACTATGCTCCCATCTCTGATCAGTTACCAATGGTCTAAGCAAATATTGTCTCTTCAAACAGCACTATATTGGGAGCAGTTGTGGTTATCTCAGTTGCTGATGTCAGTACGTCAGGCAGGACAGAGACCCTTTCCCCGTACCACCGTCTGCTTCTTCTCTCGGTGTTGTTCCCCACAGTTCAAGAGACATTTGCTTGAAACCAAACTTCCTCGTCAAGCCAAGGCAACTCCAACAGCAGGATAACTGCTATTTATTTGAGCATCCAGCTCCCGATGTATTCTAAGGTTTTTTGAACATCCTGCCTTTGAGAGTAATACTTATCTGCTTTAATGACAGGAGGAGGGCAGACTTGTTGCCGTTACCCAGTGGTGAAGATTTACCAGCTACTCAGTCTTTTCTTGAGGTTCCACAAGCCAATTTAAACATGTCTAGTTTTTTTACCTGGAATTGACCTTACTGTATTTTGGGAGAGGACAGGGGACTGAATCTATGACTCCATCTGTTAGACACCACACAGCCTACTGGCAATAACAACTGGAGGGATCAACACCTAAACCTCAACCACTATATTAAAAAAAAAAATAATAATAAATTGGCTTTCAGACATGATTGCTCCATTCAAGACTTGGAGGGCTTTCCTCTTTAAGTACCAAGTATCAAACAAGACAGGAAGACAAACACGGAGGAGTCAGCGGAGCAAAATATTAGGCCAGCTCTCAGTCTGGCAAGAGAGCTTGAGCCTAGTGAGACCTCAGGCTGTTCCCAACCCCTCTCCCTGCCCCTGCCGAGATTCCCCCAGCTGCTCGGCAGTGCCCCACACAGCTCCTGCCAAACAGGTGTCCTCGTGCCTTCCCCTGGGCTCCTAACAAGCAACTATTTCAGTTCACTTTGCGAAGTGGAAACTGTTTCTATTATGAGTACAAGCAAAAATCTACTCTGGTAACATAGTATGGGAGCCAAAAGTCCACATGTTTTCATAACCCATGCTATAACATAGCCTTACCCTTTCCACTGACTCAGTCAGGTCAATGATTTCTTTGTGCTTCCCCTCTGTTTTACAAGTTGCCAAACACCATCAATAAGGCAGGTACCCCCTAGCAGGCAAATAGTGTAGTTTTTTCCACGTTTAGAGGCTTGAACACACACACACATGCCCAGAGCCTCAAGTTCAGGAGATGCTTAGTGCAAGAGAACTACTATGAAAGGTTGTAATGCACATATATTCCTTCCTTTGCTAGTAGTTTCCCCATTAATCTCTGCAAATATCAACTCAGTACTGAGCACAGTATTTTCATCTTACTGTAGGATGAAAAAGATTAAGATTCTTAAATTGAGGCTGCTGAGTATTGATAATTAACTGTTCAGTGACAGATTTTAAGTGAGCTGGTGATTTAAGTTCATTATGCACAAGAACACTACAACTTCAATACCTACCTCACTTCTAGGAGAGGGAAAAAAGCTAGCTTAGGTTACACTTCAGATTGGGCCTCCTGTGGTTCATACTTAGGCACTCTGTTTGCAGGTTAGATGAAACAGCATTTCACTACTTGGTATTTTTGACAATTTCTAGAGACACCAGTACCCTTAACTGCAAGATACAACACATGCTGCCCACCTTAAAGAAGGGTCTGTGAAATTCCCTTCTTTGTGAAAGGAAGAGACACTAGTGTGCCTCCAGGGGAAGGAGAGGCTACCCACACCACACTGGCAGGATTCAGGAGTAAGAGTAGGCTCTTGAATAGTTGATTAAAGTAGAGTTCAAGTTCTGAAATCTCTATTTTGGTTATGCTTACTACCAATAATTTCACACACTTAAAATTTACCTTTATCATAGACATTCACAGCAGTTTCTGTAGCAGATGACTGTGGTAGTTTATGTAGGTGTTAATGTACATTGCATCTGCACTTTGCTTTAGCACTGGTAAAGTCTACTTTTAAACCTGATACCAGCCTTGAGCCATTCATAAATCCGATTCTGCTCTGATGTGACCAAACTTAAGCATTATTCCATTCAGAAATACAGAAGTTTTCCGGGCATGCAATCTTTCATTTTTTAAGGAGAATTGGGGGGGGGGGGGGGGGGGNNNGCGCGGGGAACAGCAAGAGCAGAAGAGAGACTGTCCTGTAACAATTCTGGTAGTTTTCTACAATCTTTCCCCAAATTAACACTAACATTCAACCCAATACTTAAAAGTGTCTTTATTTTACTCTTAGGTTTTAGGGATATCTTAAAAAGCAGTTACAAAATATACTAGTATTACAAAGAAAAGTGGAGGTGCAGTTTCAAAAATCCATAGCGTCTTTAAATATAATATATATATCCAAACTATTATCTAGGAAGTAAACCACCATTCCTGCCTCAAGCTGGTCCTGCCAACCTCTGGGTCATCACTCCCCAGTACCGAGCTCAAGAACTCATTAGAAGGAGCATCTCCAAGCTTCACATCACCGACACGATTCACAGCATAGCTGTTTAGACACAGCAAGTAGATACCACCACGTTAGGTTCTTAAAGGCATTCTATAGTTTTCCCTCGAGCAGTGGGTAAGAGGCATCCAAACATCTCCTGGGAGGCATATGTCATATACACAAAGCCATCTTCATCTTTGTAGTCCCTGTACACTTCTGCCATTGTCAAGGACATACTGGCAAGGCTTTTGTTGTTCACCAGCAGGTAGAAAGCTTGTGTAGCAGTTAAAGCCATTCTGCTTCTGAGGTAAGAGGGGAGAGGAGAAAAAAAAAAAAAAANAAGATTCATCTCTAGTCTTTGAAATAAATTATGTGAACTGTGTCCAAGAAATGCTGTATAAAGTCATTATGTGGTTTAACATCTTTCAGCAGCAGGAAGTTAACTTTATGTTTGAAAGCTGGAAGGCTTGTGCTCTGAGGTTTAAATCAAATTGTTAGACCATGACTGCTACCGAGTCTAGCCTGTGTGTTCCCACCTACCAAAAGAAGTGCTGATTAGAAACCAAAATGCTTCTGTAGCATTACTATGATGAATGGTATCAGCATGGTCTGTCAAAGTACTGGTCTCTGAAAGACCAGTCCTTCTCAAAAGGTATTAAATACAGTACCTCAAGTTATGTATCTTTATAGAAAATATTAGGTATCTAGAAAGCTCTTCTGTACTTTACAGAAACCTTGCATGAAAGCTACAGGCTTTGTAGTGCTTGGTCAGAGACTATTACTGACTTTATGGGACTTCTACATACTGTTTTGGGGAAGAGTTGCTTAGAAGCATTAAGAGGCTGTGAGAAGTGTTTAGAGCCCTCACAGCTCACACCTGCGAGTTGCTGCAGCCTTAAGTAGGTTCAGTAAGCTACATTAAAAAAGGCAAGTGCAAGGGGCAGAACAGAGCCCCAGAGCCTCAGTACAACTTTCTTAAACTCATCAGGCAGAAGCAAAGCAAGACAGAAGCCTGATATAAGCTTATTCACTCATTAAGCACTTGCAAGAGATGACAGTCATCAGAGATAACATTATGCTTTCCTCCCACACAAAGAAGTTAAGTAAGGTTTTACAGCAGAGTGATAGAAAGCACCTGCTCAGAGACCTGCCACAGAGCCCACCACAGCCCCCCCCAACCTACCTGATGATGGTTATGAACTGCATCATGGTCAGCTCCTCAGGGACCAGAAACTTGGTTTTGTCCAAGAGAGGGAGGTATTTTTCTTTATGGTACCTTTCAACTATTACCTGTTTTAATTAAAGTCACGCTTAGAAAAAAAAAAAAAAAAAAAAAATCTAAAACACTGAGTTCTCCCCCCTCTCCCGCCCTTTTAAAGGAAAATAATAAATAAATAAATGAAAGTCCCAGTGTTTCTCTTTAAAGAGCAGCACCAACCTCCGCCGGCACCACAGAGAGATTTACCGGGATTTTGGTCGGGAACTTCGCCCGGATCCCGGCTACTTCTTCTCGCCTGGTGGCTGCGCGAGAGAGGAGAGCCGCGTTACGCGTGTGCGCGGCCCCGATCCCGATCCCGGCCCCGATCCCGATCCCGGCCCCGACGCGCGCCCGCGGCCCCGGCTCCGGCTCCTACCGAAGCTCTTGCGCGGCTTGAAGGGCCGGGAGGCGGCCGGGCCGCCGGGCACCGGCACCGCCTGCATGACCCGCACGCCGGCGGCAGCGCCGCCCCGCCACTCTTATGGGCCCCCC
>VWPW01021830.1:11902-242841 GCA_013389825.1 Crypturellus undulatus
CGCAGCAGCAGCAGCGGCGGCAGCGGCAACAGCGGCAGCAGCGGCGGCTGCAGCGGCTCCCTCGGCAGGTGCTCGGGGCGCCCCGCGCGTCCCGCTGCCCGGGGCCCGTTTTCCAGCCGTGTTTCCTCCTCGGGAGCCCCGCGCCTCGCGTCCCCGCCACAGCTCGGCCGGCGGGTCTGGGCACCTCGGCTCCCGGGGCGGCAGCTTGCAGATGGGTTTTGTCTCTACAGATGGTGGTTTCGGTGGTTCTCACAGGGACCTCGAGTCCATCTGTCGGCTGAATCTGATAACATGGTTAGGCCCATTGCCTGCCTTTTGGGTTGTTTGCATTCCTGCTATTACTTCAGCTGTCAAAGGTGTTTCACATCCAGACACGGCTCAGCATGGAGCAGAGTTAGCTGGTGTCTGGTTATCCATGTAAGGCATCTCAGTGGATGCCTTGGATTCATCCCTTTACTCAGTTTGCTTTGTTTGTGCCTTTGAAATATAGCAGTTGCATTGCATTCAATCTACCAAGCTGAGAGCAACCCGAAGTTGCTAGTATTTATGAGTTCCTGGGTCTGGCTGCTTTTTGCAAGACAGAATCAGTACCTGTCACCTCTCACACTTTCATTTTTAGTCTTGCAGTATTTCTTGCTATTACTAATTTTTCTGTTCTGAGATTTTTCTGGATTATAGGGAACCTGAGACTTTATTTAAAGAATAAAAGCTAGGCTTGTAAATGTATAACCCCAGTAAAAAGTGATTTGTGCAACAATGAAGATGCTGTTAAGGTTCAGCAAACAGAATATAATTTTGAGAAGGAATATCTTTATAAAAGTGCGTGCTCCGTATGTATTTACATGTCACCATTCCCAACGAGCCCTGTCAGAACCTTGCGCAGTGGGTGAAGGTTCATTGCTGCCGAGCTGCCCTTTTCCCCTAGGGGATCCGAAGTGATGCAATTTAGTCACAGCACCAGCTCCCCCGCGTGGCACTGCGAATATAACGGCGTGAGGAAGACAAGTCCTTGCTCCGAAGGGTTTCTGGTCAGGAGCTCTGAGCTGGGAGAGAGGACACGAGCCCCAACGGGGATGGTCTGGTGACCGCTGCTCCCGTGGGCAGAGCTCTGCTTCTGCAGGCAAGTCCAGGGGGCTGCTCGCAAAACTGGCTCTGATTTTCCTGGGGAAGCACAAGGAGAGGAAGACACGTGCCACAGAAGGGACACAAAGCCATAACTCATCCTGGTGAGATCAGCTATTGAAGGAGATCGGTGAACAGAGGTATGAGTAGGATGGTAAAGATACAGAGTAAGCTTGCCTATAGCACATGAATGAAGTCTGCTGGACTGCACCCCACAGACTGCACTCCTGTGAGTCCTCTAAGCTCAAGTTTGTATATGTGTATCTTACCTGTTCTGGATTCAATGCCGTGCTCGCGGACTTTTCTCAAGTCCCAGGTTTGTGACTGTGTAATTGGATTTTGATATATCCATTGTTTCTGTTTATACAAAAGTAGATCCAATATTGTAAGTTCATACAAAAGCAGTAAGGAAAACAGTAGGTGCTTTGCATTGCCTCATTCCAAGCGAAGACATTAAAAACCTTGTAGCAAAGCAGGAGGGTGATTTAGTGAGGGAACTGCTTTCCCTGAGCAGGAGTGTGCAGAGCATCTGATACGTGAGGATTCTGCAGAACTTTAGTGTCAGTACGGACCAGGGAGCTCCCGTGGAAGATGGAATTGCAGCATATGAAGAGGGGCTGAAACAAGGTGGTAGGAAATGCTGAACAACTTGTCCCAGGGGCATTGCTGGAGTGTGAATATGTGATGCTGCCAGAGGGATGTGAGTCAGCTAAGGACTGAGCAAGTGGCTGAGGGCTTTGCTTCCTAACCAAGGGAGGGGGCGCTTCTTTCATTGGCTTCCCAGTAAATGTGAGCTTTCAGTCTAAAATTTGACTGCTTTGCCGTACACTTTTCCCCGAATTTTTCCTGTTATTGATCTCTCATTCAAATCATATGGGCCCTAGGGATATGCAAGTCCCACTGTGCTAAAGCAGCTAAAAAAAAAAAAAAACCCTCTCTAAAGAATTTGAAATCTGAATTTCCTTGACAAGATAAAATGGGACATTAATGATTATGGTGACTGCAAGTGTCCAAGATATAAGAAATGTGTGCAACGCTTTGCATACAATTTCGTAAGAGGATTGTGGCACAACAGACACCCAGTTCTGGATTCCCGGAGTACAAGTGCATTGATGTGATCACAGGACCACCCTGCCTTGGACGGAATAAAAAAAAAATCATAAAAATACAAGCAGACAAATAAACTTCAAGATTTTGTATGTGATTACATTTAAACACTGTAATAACCCTGACCAGCTGCCTTCACACATGCTGCGTGTTAAAATCACACTTCCAGAGCTTCCTAGTAATGGCTGCAAGAATAAAAGAGAAATATAAACTACAGACTACTTCAGCAGAGAGAGACAAGTTGCTTCTGAAGGAGTTTAATCCTGCAGCATCACAGAGCAGAGATTACAGCACATATCGATCTGACACGTGGAGATGTGGATGTCCAGTTGTCTTTTAGTGGAGCTTTAAGTGAGTGTTTCCTTAAAGGCAAATGCTAAACACATCTTTAAATGGTGAATTTTCCCTGAGCTGAATCCTCTGCACTTTCCCGCTTTGAAGCAGAAGTTTTGAACATTTCTGCAGCACACATGAAACTTGGAGTGACAGTACCTGCCATCTGCTGTGGTTGTGGATTGCTTTTAATAAGCTGTGTGACACTAACAAAATAATGTTGTAATGGATCCTGAGATTTTGCATCTCTATATGACCAACTCTTCCTCCCCTCTGCAATTGTGTTTGAATACCCAGGTATGTTACGGAGGACCGAGATGGTCCCATCAGGCTGCCTGCTGGGGCGGTGGTTACAGCTCCAGGAGCACACACAAGTGCTAGAAGGCTCTAACCAGGATTTTGCGTGTTACAGAAAACGTGCAACTAAATTCAGCCTCTTTAACCAAAATCATTTTCACTTTGGAAGTCACTAGCCCTCCCTAGTGCTTAGGTACCCTCGTCAGGTACCGAGGTACCAGCCCTGCGAGCCCTGGGGGCTAGAGGCGGTCAGAGGGCTCTGACCCCTGCGCGCAGCTGGGACTGAAGACCTGGTGGTTTAAACCGACCACGTGGCTGCGGGTCCCTCCTGCCGCACGAGGCTGCTCCTGCCTCAGGTGCAGCCTGTGCCGGGGGTGCTGATGCACCTCTCGCTCGGGCTGCTCAGCGCGGGCTGGGCAGGGTCCTGGGCACACGTCCGCTCCGGCCGTCTGCCGCCGCGCCGCAGCGGGACAGCGCCGGGTTTGCGCTGCCCGGCCTTAATCCGCCCAGCTCGGGAGTGGGAGCGCTCAGCTGAAGTCAGACCGAATCCCATCCGTTTATTCTGCCAGGAGAGCTGAACAGCTTGGTGCCTGGCAAAGGCAAACCCAAGGGTCAGGTTTGGCCAAGAGAAAAACCCAATAAATGTTAAAGCGTGGACTGCATTGCTAGTGATTTGTGTTCCGGTGGAAATGATTTGCTGCACTGCTACGTGGCGAAAAGTGCTGCAGTTCACCATAAACTGAAACGAGCTTTTCTTCATAGGTCAGTATGCAGGTGCTGGTGAGTTAATTCCAGTGTAGCAAAAGTTGGCTGACAAATGAGCCTTTGCTTGGGCTATAAATCCCATCCCACATTTAGTAATCCTGGACACAAGCTGATATGTAAGCAGGAGAGGCTGAGGGAATAACTACATGAGGCACAAAACAGTTATGTGTAGAGTAACGACTTGAATGTGAATGACAGAGCACTAGAGGGACAGGGACTTATTTAAGCAGCCTCACTGAATCAGAAGAGAAACTGCAGCATGACGTTCTGGGGAAAAAATGTGCGTTGGCAAACATTATTTGTTGCATGGTGAAAATCTATGAAGGTTTACAGAACTGTATACAGTTATCTTAAATACATGCTTTCACAAAGGCTGTTTGTAAGGGAAAATAAAACAGTTGAGTCAAGAGAGGTTTGAGAAGCCTTCAGGCGGTCAGACTCAGCCAGCCAATTTAAAGGTTTTCTAAAGAGCCATGCTGAACTCCTGTGGGCTCCCTGAGCATTGCTCGTCGCAGATAAGGAAGCCTTTGCCTCCCTCTCCCCTTCTGTAACTCTGAACCTGCCTGTGTGCCCTCGAGGGTACTGTGGTAAATCCACGTTCTCTGCTTCTTTCTCTTGAGCCTGAATGTAGATGTATGCCAATAACTTACCTGTTTCCCAAACGCATGCACCCTCATACCAAAATAATAGCTGCAGCATCCTTACATTTTAGTAGATGCTTAGTTCTGGATCTTGGATTTATTGATCTAACCTGTCTGAGTGTAAGACTCAAATGGTGAACTGAGCCCCTGTCAAAATACTGAGATAAGTTTAAAAGTTACCAGCGGTATGTAAGGGTTGACATTAGTTTTTCTTTATCCTTTTTGGTTCTTTGTCTTGTAATTCTTTGACCTTTAGGCTGCACCCTGGTTACTCTCTGATGGCTTTTTGGTGTAGCAGCTAGATTTAGAATGTGTCCTTTTAAATAAGAGACTATGTAACTATCTTGCATCAGATCTTGATTTTATCTAATCGATAAAAATGTTACTTCTACAAAGGAAACTTCAGTTAAACTTATTTCATCTGTTCTCACCTATCCCCTTTAACATCCTTAATGATGTATCCTTCATTTAAAGATTTTGAGACCTTTCTCAACATTATTTTTTTTAAATTTTCCAATCATTTTGAGAGAGTGAGCAGTCTATAGTACAGTGGTGCAACCTCCTTACTTTTTAAGGTGTTCCACATTTTAGCTTTACTTAGCTTTAACTTTACATTTAGCGTTTTGCTTTTGAGAAGCATGGATGTACTTTCCCATAAGACTTTTTGCAAGTATTGCTCAAACTGGAGATTCTAACTGGGTGTAAAAAATCAGTGGCTGTTTTTAAGTAATGTTGGCAGAAGTGAATGGTTGCTCAAGGCTCCTGTAAGTTTGTGTCTGCTTTTGAGTTTCCCACTATTCCAGTGGATCACCAGCTTCCTGTCCCACAGAGGCTGAGCTCAACATCTTAAAATGATGCTAAATGGCTAAAAAAGGAATCGCTTCGCTGGATCCTTTCTTCTCACCGTAATGAATGTGGTTCATTATGATAAGATGCTCTCCAGGATGCGTGGTACTATGTTTTCTACCTAGAGATGAAACCAAAATAATGTTCTTGCCAGCCAATTTTCTTGGCCACCTTTTTGAAAAATTGAAGAAAAGTTCCTGTGTGTGGAGAAGACACAAAGCTTCTCTTTGCACTATAGTGCTTCATTAGTGGGTTTCCCTTCGTAAACCTTCATAGCCTTCTGTGGTCAGGGCCGCATTACAGGCTGGCAGTAAAGGAGCACATTGAATAACTCTGCTCAGGGTTTCTTGATAACAAGGCCCTTTGTGGCGCAGGGGCTGGTTAATGAGTGTTGCTGCTGAATTGCTGGGGTTTTTAGGAGAATGCGCATGTGTGTTTGTGCTCTGCAAGCAATAGTTAATGCAAAAGCCTGAGCTCCTAATTTGGATCTGATTAGAATTCACTGAGCATCTGTGTGAATAAATCTGATTTTTACATATGTGTATGTGGCTGGAATTCCAGAGGCATGATTTCCCTCTCCTGTTAATGTGTCTGCTGTTTGACTTGGTAGCACGTTTGTATTCTGCCTGTTGGTTTTAGCAATGTTGCTTCTGTGAGTAAAGATCTCAGAACTTGAGCCTTGATGAGGGGAAGTAGCATTTGCTGTTCTGTAAAACTGAATTTAAAAGTTATGCCTCACCCGTGTATAATAATACTCTTGCTTGAAGAGGTTTTCCTTGTCTAAAAGGTTTTAAAGCATTTTTCTAGTATGGCTGAATTATTTTCAGATCGGACCTCGGTGGCTTTATGTCCAGCCTGTTCCTGGCCTTCCTGCTGAGACTGCTAGGAATGTGTCAGATGGTGCCAAAAGTAACTATTGGGTTTTGGTTTATGCGTGTTGGAATCTGGTTTTCTTTTTTAACCTTCAAAAGGGTGTTATAACTAACAGAGAGCAGAAGATGTTAAAAATATCTTTAGCGTGTCCCTGTGAAGCCGGCAGCTTTGTTGCCTTTCGCTGCAATGCTAGGGCAGAGTTTCTAGTTCTTTTTGGGGTCAAAAGCACAGCTCTTCATGAGAGCAGCTCACAGTCTCCAAGAGTGGCTGGGATCTGGGGATTTTTGGATACCTCCTTTTTCAGGCGCTTGTTAAAGAGTTCTAATCCTATCGGGAAATTGCTCTGCATTTAATGGAAACTCGTACCCTTTAGGATGCCCACATTAGGCATTCAGAAACTGTGGCGCTCAGGATATTAAATCCCTTTCAAATATTTTCAGCAGAAACTTCTAAAGTTTAGATCTAAAATACAAAACTATAGGAGAAAAAAAACCTGCAACATGAAGGTAAAAACTGAGTTTTTCCTACTGCAAATACTACTCTGTCACTATATCTTAGAAATTTATATTTAGGGAATTTTGTAGGACATTAGAAAAAAAATAATAGATGAAAGAGAGGGGGACTTGGTGTGGTGAAAACTGGGACTCCTGGATTACTCGTGTCGGTGTGAATTGCTGTGTGATCTTAAACAAACCTTGTAAATGTGGCCAAATTTAGCTGCATCACAACTGTGTTACGGAGCTGAGTGTGCATGTGACACAAATGAAATGATTTGTTGAATATGAATGTACGGAGAACTGGTTTGGGTTGATACTGGATTTCTGAGAATCACAGCCCAGGTATGTACATTAGCAGATATTCAAAACTGTCTGCTTTAGGAATCAAAATGGGGACGATAAATCCAGAACTTAGTTTTCTTGGGTTCTGCATATAGTGAATGCAGAGAGAGGTGCTCCTGCAGAGGCTCCACTGGATCCAAGTGCTCTGAATGATCTATGGCTTGAGTTCTTCCCTTCACAGTGCCCACGCTGAGCCCATGAAGTAGCTCCGTGAATAACCTCCGCAGAGCTTAGCCACTTGGGAAGGGGCTTGTTTTGTGCTCTCAGTCACTTTCAGCAGAATTTCCTTTGCTTAACAACATTCAGGTTTGCTGAGGTTTGCTCAGTTCCTTAGTGCCTCAAGTGACATTATCACATTAGGGTGAACCAGTGCAATCCAGCCTGTCCAACATGTGTCTTCAACCTGAGTTTTGTTTAAAGCTCAGTTATGACGAGAGTGCCTGTATAGTTTATAGAAGATAGTTATCAGAGGTGGGTTTATAGTGAAACACTGGGGAATAGCAGTGGCATGGGGAGCACTTAACTGAGAGCAGAGCTGTGAACTGCAAAGTGCAAAACATGGCCCTGTTGCACAATTCATAGGCTTCAGGTTGTGTGACTAACGTGTAGGCAGTAGATAAGCCGTTCGTACCGACCTTCACCTCAGCGCCGTGGTCGCAGTGGGCAATCTTTACAAAGGGGTGAATTGTTCTTAAACCCCAAATTAAATATGCTGCACACGAGGGGAGTGTTGACTGTGTGAGACATCACCAGTGCCACCATCTTCTGCCTTTTGTCTTCCTGAACAGCCCCGACCGCTTGGAAAAGCAGAAAGCTTTCGTCATCTGTTTGCTCTCAGGTTCCTTATCCTCTTTCAAACAGTGCCTTGCGAAGTGCTACAATGCGAGTTTCACACTGCTGTGGACGAGGGCTGAAGGCGGGAGTAGATCTGCAGTTGTTATTGATGATCTGTGTAGCCACAGAGCAGTTGCCAGCATTAATGGCCTTTTCCAGATACCCCTATGACTGTAAGGAGAGATGCTCGCAAGAGTCCCACATAGTAAATGCTAATGAAGAGGCTTTTTCTCATGTTTTAAATGAAAGCATTTTTAAATGAAAGAATTTTTGAGATGAAATCTTGAATTTTTTCAAATGAAAGCAGTGGTAGATGGCAAGTGCTGAGTACTGAATAGCTCCTGCTAGTTACCTCAGGGAGCCCATACCCAAGGATCAAATGACTCACAGAATTGGTGGTATCAGGGCGTCTCATTCCATATTCCTGATGTGGATCCTGCTTGTTATCATTAACTCATATCAATTTGTATGTGGTGAAGGCTATGACTCCCCCCGCGCTCAGCACCCAACTCTTGCACCAATGTGACAGGAGATTTGTCCCATGAACCAGCAGCCTTGCAGCTTCTGGGTTCACTAGCCAGAGGTGCCCATCTTTAAAACCAGCTCTGCTTGCAGGCTTTGGCTTTTGCTACAAACCAAACAGCTCCCCAAAGTCATGATCAGAATCTAGTAGAGTACATTGAAATTTGGAAAGAAAAAGAAAGAGTTATTTCTCCTATTTTGTTCTAGTATATTTTTAAATATCTCATCAGGAACTTTCCTAGGTCATCTTTTCCTTCTTCATATGCTTGCCTACTTTTTTTTATTTTGTGTGTATGTTTGAGTAAAACCACGCTACACTGAATTATTCTCTATATTATATTATTGATGTGCACATGGCTGTGTATTTACATATACTGCTAAGAACTTTTTGTGAAATCTAGTTAGCTCTGTGACAGCTGAAGCATTCATTTGCGTCAGGTCTGAGTGCAGACAAACAGAATTTATCAGGCTCAATCTTGCTAAATTTCACTCTTATGTTTCTTAGGTAGCATTAGCTCCATGTAACAAAGCTCCATGTACTGCAAAAGCTGAAGAAAAATGTTTTATCAACACAAGAACTCTTCCTGCCTTTGAAAAAATTCATTATCCTACATAAATGGAGTTAAAACTAAATTATTTTCTTGAATTTTCTTTAACATAAGATGAAATGATGTATCTCTTCAGATACTGTGGTGTGTGTGTATACTTACAAGTATATATAACTATATGTAAGCATATACTACAGACACACACACATATATTATTTCTCCTTTTTTCCCATTTTGTAGACATATATACAAAGTGGGTCAAACAAGTTGCTATGGATGTAAATGATACCAAATGAATAAGCAGCCCAGCTGTTTGCGGTCAAATGCAACATTTCAACAAATGCTTCTCCAAAATAAAAATTCTTCCAAGGAATGATTTATAATTTAGACCTGTAAAAAGGCTTCCTGGACAGTATTTGTTTCCCATGTGTAATGTGGTTTAAATCTATTTTCTGGTCCAACTCTTGCAGTTGTCTCTGAAACGGGCTTGGTGATGGATGGTGGCAAACCGCCTAAAGATGACTAGATATTTTGCCTTTCTAACGTATGTCTCCAGAGTGGTGAGTTAGTGTCTAGCATCATATTAATGTCACAAAGTAAAGGAAGTGGGGTGAGAGAGTCACTAATGAAAAATTACGTGAGCTGGACTCATTGAAGAGGAGCTGGAGAGCTCAGTCTGGGTCCTCTTCTTCCATGAAACCCTGGATCTCCTCTCAGAGATATCTTGATGAAGCAAGATAATTTTTTGAGAATTTGAGATTTTTTTCTCGACAGGCACAGAATTAACCCTTTTGAAATCTTTAATGAAAACAGGTGTGCAATATGTGTTGAGCAAATCAAAATGACTGGGTGACTCAAGGTGAAGTAGGTCATTGGGATGGTGATGGGACACTTGCTCTAGGATGTAGAAGGCCCTAGAGCAGGCCTTGCCTCTGCTGAATAGAAGTGGAGAGTTTTCCTCCTTTGTTACTTAAAGTGGCCTTGTCTCCTGCACAATAGTTAAGTGCCATTTGTCTGGATATAGGTATGTGAAATGTCCACTCCTCTCCCACGTCAACACATCCTCCAATGCACTACAGTTTGGTAACTTCTGATGTCAATATTTTTTTCTGACTCCAGCTATTTAACGCTGTGGAACTGGGCATCTTGCCACTTTTCTGTGGCTCCTTTCTGTTTTTCTTTCTCTTGAGTGAAGACTCAGCTAACTTATAGGGGTCAGTCCGAGACCTCTCGATGGGAGCTGCCTGGCATTCTGGCACCATAACACTGATTTTTATTAAAAAGTTTGTTTGTATGTTTTAACCATTTGGCCTGCTCTTAAGAATCATCTCTGAAACCCTGTATTAAATTTCTGGCTGTGGTACAGCTTTTTTGTGGGCCTTTGCAGCCTCTTTTGCTCTTCTGGTGGGATTTTCAACCTCTCTAAGAGAAGGCACCAAATTCCCCATTTGTACATTGTACAAATATAAGTTATTAGCAAGATGATATCTTTTTCTCATTTGGAATATGCTTGGTATGCTCTCTCATACAAATAATGGTAACTGATATGGATTTTGCTTTGGAAGAGGATTCATCAGTCTCATATGAAAAAAAAAAATTATATACTTTCCTATTAACATATTTGTTACTAGCCTTGAATTTTAGCTTGAGTGAGAGCTACAAATGAACTTACACGGATATTCATCAGAATATTAAGCTGTGATTGCTCTGAATCAACATTTTAAACATTTCAAGTATTTTAGTAAACAACCACAATTAAAATGATTAATGTAGGAGAACTAACAACTCTTATTGTTTTAGCTACCTTACAATATTTGCACTTTTTAGGAAAAAACTTCATTTCCTGCCATCCCATGTACATGTCTCGGGTGTCATTTTATAATGATAGTGTATGTCTGCCCCTCACAGGCACAGAGAAGAGCTGAAAAATATAAACCCCCAAGCTCTTGAAATCCAAACAGCAAAGAAACAGATACTATCACCTACTATTTTTGATTCCATTTTTTTTTAAACCAAAATTTATAATTTGGTTAAAATACCTAATTAATGCTTTATGTGCTTGTTTGTATATTTTTACATTACAAATGAATTTTCTATGCTCTGCCATTCAAAGTGCAATCATTTTCTCTGCCAGGTTAGCATATAATACCCTAGGACCCAATGTCTTCCATGAATTTCACTAGTTGCTTTTTGAATTGATTCTGGTGTAAACAGAATAAGTTTGGTCCTTTGGATGACCAAACTGCGCAACAGGTAGTAGTTTGCCTTTTCCCAGCACACTGTGCTATTCTTCAGCTCTCATGTAAGACAGTAGATTTAGGTACCAAGCATGGTCTCTGTTTTCTAAATTAGGAGTGCCTAACTTAAAAGATAGTTTGGTCCATTCCTTAACTCGCCTTTCAGAGTTATTTTTTAGAAAGAGTTTACTCATAACGTTAGCAGCTCTGACTCAGACACACAAGCAGCACATCTGCAGAGGAAGAAGGTAGTTTTTCATACGATCTGTTTTCTAACTCTAACCACATTGTCACGCGCTGGGATGAAAACTTCTGCCTCTGGCTCTTTGCAGAAAATCTCGTCCTGTGAAACCTGCAGAGAGTTTATGTGTTTGCCTCGTGGGCAGAAGATCAGTCC
This sequence comes from Crypturellus undulatus, assembly GCA_013389825.1. Classification (NCBI taxonomy): domain Eukaryota; kingdom Metazoa; phylum Chordata; class Aves; order Tinamiformes; family Tinamidae; genus Crypturellus; species Crypturellus undulatus. The sequence goes on from VWPW01021830.1 coordinate 23,264, forward strand.
CAGGCTGAGAGTCTATTCCTGTGACCACTTCTGAAGGGAGAAGAAGAAAATGGTAATTTTCTTTCATTTGGGTTCCAAACATCCATCTATTTCTCGCAACTGATGGTAGAAAGTTGGACTGTTAGAAGTCTAGCAGACGATTATATGAGGGTCTCTGAGAGATACAGCACCCAGTGATTTTTTCACCATACAGTAAGCCAGATGTGAAGTGGAACAGCCAGGCCAGATGTGATTTGGATTTTTGAAGCCTAAGTTTCAGGCATGAATTATTTACTGTAATTGCCCAAGGCCTTTTCCAACCATAATGATTCTATGATTCTAAGCCAGGGCAGTTGCTGCTTTCCACAGTGATCAGGAATGCCCAACATTACCAATTTCAGTGTGAGTTTGCATTAGTTCTCAGTACCTCTATCAAGGTAATGAGAACCTTTGATTATCCCTGACTTCATTTGTATACTAAGGTAAGTCTGCAAGACATGGTCCTTGTATTAAGGGACAACACGTTTAACATAGAGTAGCTGGACTGCTAATTAAATGAATTTTTTTCATCTCTAAAAATAATACAGCTGAATATCCACCCACCTGTTAGAGGATTATGTATTTTAGTAATGGATTTAACAGGAGGTTTATTATCTGTACTTTCTTCTTCTCTGTACTATCTGTGTACTAGGGAGCCGTCTGCTCGGTGCTGTACGCACACTGCAAAACAAGGATGTTGCTATGAGGAATTTCTAGCTGGAGCAGCAGATAGGAGACCAAGATAGGATAGCAGATAGGAGTTTGTAAGGGGGCAGGAAATAAGACTTTGCTGGGGAGCAGCAGGGAACAGCAATTTTGGAGAGCTGCCAGCTGAAGATCAGGAGACATCACCCCTCACATCTGAAGAGCAACCACAGAGAGGTTCCTGATAGTCACATATGTTATGAGAGGTTCCATAAGTTAAAAGAGGTAACATTCACATCATTCACATTGTTGTTAGTATTGTTCCTACTGCATGAAATGAGTTTTTTTCTCCAAGGTGTTGTGAAAATCAGTGAGCTAAAAGGAGCTTCCAAATGGAGAGTTTAGGTTGAAGGTTTCCCGATGGAGCAAGCTGTGTTGAAAGGTTGCAGGTTTTGGAGTTTGAATTTCTTGCATTCAGTCAGCATTTGAGGAATTCTTCAAAGCAGAGGCTGCCTTAAGCCACTCTCCCCATGGCAATCCCCAATGAATCAGCCCCGGAGGCAGGGAGTCTGGGAACCCCCTGCTCTCAGTGACACTGATACGTGACTGCTGCTGGCGATACTCCTGAGGCAGCGCTGGCAGCGCCGAGACTAATAACTGGCTTCCTGCTGAGTGGGAGATGGTGAGGAAACAATGTTCATCTGATTCACACTGAGGCTAAATTTGGAAAAAAAAAAAAGATTCTGAGGTTTCTTGTTAGCAGGAAACCCTCCTTCCTGGCTGTCCTCTGTACTAACTTGGACCCTCTCATCAAAATGTCTGGACTTCATGACTTCTGGAATTTCAGTACACAAAGGAGGTGTTTAAATATGGTTGAGTATAATGATGCATGTTAATGTGAACTGCAGAAGGGGATTATTATCTGCGTTCAAATTACTAATGTGTCTCCTAACACAGATTCTTGCTAAAAGATCGGGAAATTCCCATTGGAGTCTAACAGATGATGTTATATAGTTCCAGAAGCAAATCTGACCATGGCAATTGGGAGGGAATATATTCTACCAAACTTAAACAGGTTTTAAGTCAGTAAAATATATGTGGGAATTTCACAGATTTACGAACGGCCAGAAGCAATGGCTACGTCTTCCAGTCTGACATGAGGAATAACAGGCCATAGATTTTCACCTGGCATCTTCTATCTTAAGGCTGTTTTTATATGACAATAGATTGTATCTTTGTTTTTATATGACAATAAATTGTATCTTTTTTTTTTTTTTTTTTTTTTAATAACTGTTTTGGCTTAGGACCCTTACCAAACTGTTCGGGTCTTGTTGTTTGCACCGTGCATGTTTCAAATGCCATTAGCATAGCGAAGCAGTATAATATTAGTGAAAGTTTCAAGGAAGTAACTCACTCATTTTCCCCCTGCCTGCAGTAAGGGTGTTAGTGGATTTTGTCTTCCACCTCTGAACTTCAGACTGACTCTCATCTGTTTTACCATAATCAGCTTGGTTCAAAAAAGTAACTGAGCCAGATTTCTGTGACTTACAGATCTATTCTGTTGTGCCTGTGAAGGAAGTGGTGAAATAGTGTTTTTAGCATACCTTGCCATTAACATTTAGCATAATCCAATTTCAGAACAGCTAAGTTGGTATTGGTAATATTTGCCAGCGCTCATCATCGATGCCCCGCTCAGGTGAGCGTGCTGCATTTTTATACACATGCTTGGGGTGGGATCTGGCAGCAATGAGTGGGGCATCTAGTGCCATTAGGGCTCTTAATATCCCGAGCCGGAGCGCAGGGCACCTGGGCACAGGCAGGAGCCGGCGCTGGCTGAGCGTCAGCGCCGCCGGCTGGGAAGCACCAAGACGGGAACAACTTCGCAGCTCTCATCGGCACTAGTTGCTGGGCAGATAGGCAGGAGAGACTGTTTTTGAGGAAGAACTTAATTCATGTCTCATGTCAAACCACCGGTAACAGGAGGGCTCGGGAGTGATTCACACGCTTTTTGCCTTAGGAATAATTGTGACTTTTATGAACTCATACATAAACACATGCCGGTAAATGAAAGCAGATGCATGATTAGGACACTAACATTTTTACTGAGGTAACAAAATCTGGATTTAAAAATTCCACAGGGCTAACCCTGATTTTATGCTATGTAAATATCTCGTTTGTTATTGTTTTGCTGTATTGTTTGCACTTTACTGGATAAGCTGTCAATATAAAACTAAGAAACAGTTTCACTTTTGCTTTTTCCCACTAGCTCCCTTTCAGAAGCAGAAGCTTTGCATCACCAACAGATTTGTCAAAAACATTTTTTTACTTCTTATTTGTCCGAAGAAACCAAATTTCTATCTTTAATCGAGCAGCATGGAGACAGCCCAGTGAAAAGGCTCTTTATTCAGAGGCCTCCGAGAGACAGAAGCGCGGGAAGGAAGGATCAAAGCTGGTTTTAGTTTACCAGAAGCAAAGTCTTCGGGAACTGGAACCAAACCTGAAGACTTTTGATGAAACACAGTCCCAGCACCTAAAATTAGTAATGGTACTGCATGCCAAAAATCAGATAAACAATATAGGTATTCATTTCGTGTTACATTCTGATTTCTGGATATTCATTTTTATGTGCCACTTATGATGAACTGTAATTCCCCTATCTCCATCTTCCACAGTCTTCAAATATGTGTCTTCCTTTTTCCCTCAGGGACAGCTTGCTTACCAGGTTTCCCCTGCACCAGCAACACGTTACTGCATAAAAACCTAAACCTGCTGTTTTATCTCAGATTATCTAAAAAAACATATTTAATTACAGCCTTAGCAATTTGGCTCACACTGTATCCAACTTCGAAATATCAATATCTATCTTTCTAAATTTTCTAGGTAGCCTGATTACATCTATTATATCTACCTATAAATCTTGTTTCGCATACAGAAGAAAACATTTTGCACAGGTGTTGTCTGTAGCAAGAGGCACTTCCATGTGAAGGTGCTTCAAAAACTCAACACTTACAGGTTATTCTAATCTCTACATAAACCTAATGTTCATGTAAGGAACTGAATTGAGGAAAGGTATAAATAAGGAACAATGCATTCAAGAAGATAGAAAACCTTTTTATTACATGAGTTCTTCTAACTACAAAGACCACGTTCAAGGAACATTTGAAACATAATCACTGAAGCCTAACTCAAAAGTTTTTTTCACTTTGAGAACTTAAAAATAAAGATCAAGGTAACTACTTATCTACCTCAAAAACAGATTGGGGAAGATGCTCATATCACAGTTTATTCCAGTAAAATGGTGGGAAATTATGAAAATAATATAGCAAAGCAACACTGCTTAATGCAAAATTGTTAAATATTGCAAATTTGCCATTCTCTCCAGATTGCTCATTGTTAGTTGGGGTCATTTTTGTCATTCTAGATCAATTTGATGTAAACTCCAAACAACGTTATAAAGTGATTGCTAATTGGAAGGAAGACTGAAAACATAGTGAGACCCAACTTTTTAAAATATGTGATTATTTATGCTGTGTTGAGTTTTGGCATAGGGCTGAAAATCTTGTATTTGGAGGGTAATTTTTTTTTTTAGTAATGAGTAATGGGAGAGAAAGGAGTGGTTTATGTTTTTGTTTTGTTTGTTTTGGGGTACTATATAGCTTTTATGATATTTCACAGAATTAAAAGAGTGGAGCATTTTGTGGGAAAATTACCAATGGGAATTGAGCCTTACAAAGATGTATTGGGACTGTGAGGCCCATATGTGCAGATTCTTGCAATGGGCGTTCCCCAACATAGAAAGCAAGGTCTCTGTTGGAAGGGTTGGTAGAATATGGCACATACTTTATACATTTCTTTAGTTTGCACAGTACTTACTTAGGTAATGTGTTTGGTCTGTGCATGGACAGCAGGCCATCCCTTCACTACAGAGTATCTGCTGTCAGGAAAGAGGCCCTGTGGATAGAGGAAGCTGTGAGGTGGTAAATGGAATGTGGTTTTCTTTTAAAATATTCCCTTTTTGCCTTTTAATAAAGAGCAACTCCATACCCATGTGACTTTTCTCAAAATATGCCAGTAAATAAAACAACAAAAACCAGGACAGCTTAGCAACTTTATTATACTATGCAAAAGATATAATGAACCAAACCAGAAATAACAAACATCAAGCCATGGAACAATTTATACTTGCTGGAAAAGATGCTCTAGTACTCTATTCAGTGAAGTCATGTCACTTCCAACCTTTCTATTTACTTTGCTTCCAGGAAATGAGAACATACTGATGGGAGGTATCTACATCTGTGCACAGTTAGCAGCTGTGTAGTCCTTGGCTTCCAGCAGACATACGAAGAATACTGAGCATGCCTTGGTCTTGCACTGCAGTTTCATAAGGCAACTAGAAAATGAACATTTCAGGTTAGATAGATACAAAAGGTATAAAACCTAAGATTTCTACTTTATGCTTGGATCATTGACCAACAAGCTACTATTGAAGTTTACATTCTTAGGCTGTTTAAAGTAAATTTAAGGACTGAGATTTCAGCATTCGCTCATTTGAGTCGCGTTGTTGGATTATTGAGTAAAACGATCCATACAGTTTTTATGAATATCAAATCCTGCCCTGCTGCATTTTCCAGGTGATGTCCAGAGGAAATAACCTCCCTTTTAGGCTCCTTTGCTGACTGCTCAGCCCACCTGTGGGCTGATCTGCAGGCAGTGTAGGATGCCAAGGAAACCATTTATTTGGTAGTTTTGAGCATCTGCCCGCAGGCTGCTCATCCAGGTATAACACTTGAAACCACAGAGAATATATTGAAATACACTATCTTATGAAGTAATTCAGGTAGAAATGATGGGACACTTTTCATTAGAGATCAGAAATCTCTCCTTTGCCAAAGAAGGAGCATGAAATAATTTTGTACTGTTAGGGTCTAATGTACCAGCAACAGCAGCTTTAAGAAACCAGCACAGTATGGGATAGACAGACGAGCCGGTGGGTTCTATGAAACCAATACCAGCAATATGGTCAGAAACTCTCAAGCTCTCTGCCTGGATTTATGCATTTACATGCCACTAGATGCTATTTTTGCTTTATAGGTTTTATCTTGGTTTAAGTTGGTACTGGATGTAGTTAAGATCCCCCCAGTGTTTAACAGGAAACATGTTTGGGCCTTTTTCTTATTATGTTAAATAACTACACTTAATATCTTTAATCCTTAAAGCAAAGTTTTGGATATTTCTGCCTCTAAGGAGATGTAACATATCACTAGCAGCAAACAATCTGGAGCATTAGCAAAATAGGAAAGAAATTTCAGAATAACAGATCAGCAAATGCCTACTTTGCAACCCAGGCATTCAAGTGAAACAATTTTATTTCCAGTGAGCACCCCTGACTCTTGGTGCTCTTGGCAGTCTTTATAGGTAAATGGCCACTAGTGAAAATGTGATCTGGTTCCAGACTGTGGATGTCCAATTAGATGAAGGCTGCACCCAAGAGAAAGAACAGCTCTGTCTTTCCTCTTACTGGTCTCATTTCCCAGCCGAGGTGGGAATCTCCTAATTCCCGCCACCCTGGGCTGCCCCTCTGTCCATGGTGTCCCAGGAAAGAGCTGAATGTCAGACTCCAGTTGGGCAAGATTTGAAGATTTTGTTAGAAGGGTCGCTGCCAATTTCTTCATTGTGGCACAAGATTTGTGTGGCGGAGGAAAAACCCTGGAGAAGTATGAACTAATGGGGCTAGTTCTTTATTATATTGGTATTTTACTACCTGCAGTAAGAAAAAAAGAAAAGTTCAGCTTTGTAAAACGACTTTCATTTTAAAAGAAAATCTGAAATTACAAGCTCACGTGTTACCGAATTCAAGGAATACAGAGGTATCTATGTAAAAACTTCTGGTTAGTGGTACTGTGAGTACTGGAGGCCTGTTTGTATGATTTAGTTCTTCTCCCACAGATGTACAAGCCTGTTAAACTTCATCACTTCTCCATTAGTGGAAGAGAGAACACATTCAGGCTATAATTCCTAAACAACCCACTCAATACAAGCGATTCTGAAGGAATGAATAATCAATATGTTTTAGGCATATTAAATTCAGAAGTGAAGACTAAGTGTGAGATGGTCTTTAAAAAAAAGGACAAAAGCACAATAGAAAATAAAACAAACAATCCCCCTGCCCCAGCATACTGATTCGAAGTTTTATAATTTAAGAGTAGTGAGAACCAATTTCTTATTGTTGCTTGTGTTTATACATTACTTCTCTCATTCTCTAAAGGTTTTTGAAGTGTATTTTTATTTCTTTTTCCTCTGGATGTCTTCTTTGCAAATGTTGTATTTGCAGAGAAAGTACACTTCACAAGCCTCTGTATTTTTATGCAAAAGTGAAATATTGCTGTTGGGAAATTCATCTAGGTCATCTTAAATGCACAGACTTTGTTCTGTGCTCTTCTCCAAAGAGGATCTTTAGACTTTCTTTAAACTTTCACTTTCCATTTTTTTCACTTTTTCCATTTCTATTTTGTCATCTTTGAGTTGATTGCTCTTCCTTCTTCTTCTGTTTTAAGATTATTTCCATTGTTTTACTTTGCTTTGCACAAACTGGTCCCAGTAGCAGTTTGCTGTTAAACAAAAAGGATCCAATATGCATGCATTGATTTGACTTTAATTGTGTGGCAAGGACTTTAATCCTTGCCATGCAATTTTTACTACTTGAATAAGAAGACCTCTATCTGTAAGAAGCTCTGTGTGATGAGAAGTCATGTGTTTATAACTAAGGTATTATTCTTTTTCCATGTTTTCTAGAAGGAAACTTCTTGCAAATGGGGCAAATAATACCTAAACTCTCAGTCACCTGTCACTTAATCCATAATTTCTTTGCTTTCCAAAGAAAATGAGCTAGGTTCATAAGAATGTGCAAAAACTCTTGGCAGTGTAGGAAAAAAAAACTAAGTGTATTAGAAAAAAAAAATTATATTAGACCAAGACTGTTGTTCCTGCCCACAAAGAGCTTCTGGTTAGGCAGTGCATTTTGGAGAAAAACTATCAAAATCTGGATGGCCTGAGAAGCCATCTTGGAAGCTTTCCAGGGAAGGAAATTTTAGGAAAAATGAAAGCCACAGAAATTTTCTCACAATGGATTCTTCATCTGGGTACTGACAGGAAAAAAATAGTAGTTCATGCCTGCTCTTTTTTAAACAAACTCCTTGGAAGATATTGTTTTATCTGGTCTTGAAATGTTTCACAAAATATACAATATATTTTTCATTAATGCTGAACACACAATAATAATGTCCTCATACAGGGACAAATAGAAGTAGACTATTCTCTGGGATCTTGGAAGGAGCTAGTGATGCTGGTTTAAATTTCAGATGCACAAAATGTACATGCAACACTACAGACTGAAAAGATATGATATGAACACATCTTGGTGAAATACAGGTGACTGCTATTTATTACAGATTATGAAGCTGAACAAAGATATACTGAAATGGTATATTTTGTTAGAAATTTTATGTCCAGGTTGAAATAAATTAACAACTTTAACACAAAAAATACAAAACAGACAGAGCAGACCACTCACAACCAAGAATTTGTGAATCTCAGGGAGCAGATAAAGTATATACCTGTTCTGAGAGTCTACTATAACAGCAGACAAAACTGCCAAATGATACTTCTAAGCAAGGACTTAGGACAAGATTTTTTTGAAGATAGGTTACAAAAATAAAGACCTGTAACTTGTGCTTCTAGATCTGTAAATTAAAAGCCAGTTATTTCCCAAACAAAAAGAGCCTAGCAAAAACCTCCTGTTTCTGCTTAGGAGAACGTGACATTAGCACAGACAGACTGCTGTAAGAGGTCAGTGGACACTTTTTCTACACAGAAAACGGTCTTTCTTTCAGTTGTAGTTATATGACCTTCAACCAGAATATAGACCTGGAAAAGACTTCAGCAGTAGCTGGCATCCTGACCAAAACTTTTGCTAGAATTGAAATAAAAGACAGGCCTTGGCATTTTGCAAGTAACTGCTCTGAAGACTACTTGTTTGAAAAGTATGGGGTCACTGTGCTCCACAGTGAAACCAAAATGAGAGGGAGAGTGGAGAGGCTTCAGAGTATTAAATTCAAGGCTCCAGTTTTGAACTGGCCTCTGCTACAGCCTCTCTCTCGCAACTGGAGAGAAATTTGTCTTTGAGAGAATGTTCTTATGCACTCTATATCCTGTTGTTTAGCAGCTTTTTAGGAACTAAAAATGAGGAATTGTGAAAGGAATGTAAGGAATGTTATAAAAATGAAAAATCAAATTGAGGTCCTTATTTGGTCTCAGTGTGACAACACTCCTGAGGTTTTAACTAAATAAAAGTGCCAAAATATTGTGGCTAACTCATGGCTGTCAACAGTTAGTTTCCTGACTCTATCAATAGCCCCTGATATTAAAAATACGGGCACTGTAAATACTTATAAACATTGCAAGATTCTCCTGTAGAAAATGATTTATGACAAAGGGTCAAATGAGTTAAAACCTTCACAGCTACATGACAAAATAAATTGATAGCAAAATCTAAGCACAAAAGCAGTTTTTTTTTTCTAAGATACTTCTCATTTCTATAAGATTATAAACTAGGACAGATTTCCTCCAGTTTCTTCTGCAGAAAAAAAAGAGAAATAAGAAATTAAATCTAAGTCAAAAAGCTCTAAAAAGGAAAAAGCTACACTGATCCCAATGGACTGAACAGAACAAGATGCCAAAGCCCCTAGGATGCCAAGCAGGCTCTCCTCAATAAATAGATTGAGAATGCCAATCTTGATTTCTCACTAGAAACTGCATGGGAGTACTATAGATTCTCAGCAATTGAGATGAAAAGCTTTGAAGAGTGCACTGTACAAATCACTTAAAAGTGCCTGAATGCATTACATGTATATATGGACTATCAAATACCTTTGACATGTTTTAACTTTTCTCTGTTCTGGTGGTTACCTTCCATTTAAATGCAGAAGATTTACCAGAATCCTCCGTAAGTTCAGTAGGATTTATCCTCTTGAGACACACTCTTACATCTTTAACAATACCAAATTTCCTTCTCAGTTCATTGTCTTCTTCCTGACGTGCTGCTTTTCTGTTTCTTTTTTGCAAGTCTTCTTCAGGTGGATAAACAGTCTGACTGAGGAACTGAAACAAGAAAGAATAGAATTTTACTATGGGATGGTGTGTGTATGTTTATCTTTACTCACGAAGAAGATAAACTTCTCCAGTTTATTTTCAAGGCTTATATCTTATTTCTAGTTTTTCATACTTCAGGGAGATGGCTTTGCAGGAAAACTTTGATTCAGAAGTGACCTTTCCAGCTAGATCTTTCTCTCTTCAAACTTCACTGTTATTTAAAATGTGATCCTGACAGCATTTATTACCTGTTTCCAGAAACAACACCCCTCTCTTGGGAAACACTTACCATTATGCTAAACTAAGCCTTACTGTTCTCTCAGTAATGACAGGCTGCCCTCATGTGTGCAGTGCTTTCATTCTGCTCAAGTATTAATAAATCTGGATATATCCCATAAGGCAACCTGAATTATCTAATTATACTTTCTTTTTATACTGTAAGGTGTAAGACCTGCAAGCCTTACTTTGATTTGCTCTACAGGGATTTGTACCCGCTGTGTTTGACTTTTAAAATCAAAATCAGGGCATTCGTCTTTCTTAAAAATATGCTACAAAATGCACCTTCATTGTCTTTTGCTGTATCTTTGAAGGAAAGTGGATATGTATTATGCATATATAGACGTTGTGCTGATCACCTCATGCTAGTACCTGTTGTTCTTTCCCAGAAAAAGGAGAGCACCATTTGGGCTGAGATGCCGTAGTCATCCCCTGGGAAGAGAAAAGTGCTGCATTCAAAGTTTCATGTTGATATGGGGAGGTAGTAGGACATTTTATGTTCTGTTTTAAAAAATACAGTTTTTTTCTTGACAGCGGTGGATGTGGAACCTTGCTGGTAATATCATGGACAGCCCTGCATGTTATGAGATGAACTGTGGTCTTCCTAAGCAACGTATCACGGCTGTGTATTTCCATTTCTGATGACATGACTTCATCCTTTGTTACATAGAGGAGGAAAACTCGCCCATTATGTATCATTAAAGCATTATCCTTAAAGAGAGGAATATCTACCTTGTCTCCATTTCCAATAGGACTGAGAGATGAAAGTGGTAAAATATTTTTAAAATCTTTATTCTTAGTATTTGGCAACGATTTTAAAATCACTGAAACAATACTGTTGGATGACTTTACAATAAGGGGACAAGATCTTGTTTTCAGTAGGTCTTCTTGTGCATGCTGCTTCACTGGGCTTATTTGGGAACACTGCATATCTGCAGAACTGTGTTTTGCTAAGTTTGGGTTGGTTGGTTTTAGTGATTTTGGAAAAATGGCCAAAAAGGATTTGGAAGGATGTTTCATCTTTATTACTGGCCACACATAAGTAACATTTGGTGTTTCTGTAGCTTGTCTTATGTCACAGACATTCTTAGCTCTGGCTGAGATTAGTTGCTGAATTTTAAGAGGGAGCAAAGAAAGTGGCACAGATACGATTTTGGCTTGAGGTGGTATCTCAAGATCATATTTAAAAAATGGTGCTTGAGGCTTCTTGGTAACATTAAGAAGTTCTTTGATTCCTGACAGTGTCACCTGGTCTCCTTGCTCAAAATGAGTTAGTAAAGGGTATCTTTGCAGAGAGACCTTTCCAGCTGGAGCGTCATTACTCTGATGATTCAAACCTCTCAAGGACTTTTCTGTTGTAGCAGAGGTCATGCTAACATTTTCTAGTACGTCCAACTTCTGGTAGGAAATCTCTTCTTCACTATTAAAGCAGGATACACTAGCATCAGAGCAGATGTTTTATTGGCTTTTGGCACCAAAAAAATATTATGGCTTCGACTTAATGTATTCTGTTTAGACTGGTGAGTTATGATGAGCAGGCTCTGGTATACGCTGGCAAGGTATCTAGAGGAAGAAGGATGTAGAAGCTTCAGTAAGTTTCCGCTGTCTTCATCTCTTTCCTGAAGGTCTTCATTTATGCAGCTGATCCACTTAAAATAAAGGTTGATATATATTAAAATGTGATTTTATATTTGTAAATGCACAGTAACAGTGTTTTTTAATGGATGTTTTTCATATGAAAAATTATCTTAAAATAAGTTAATTAAAAACACAGAAATATATTTGTAATTTAAGTACTAAAGCTTATCTAGTCACTAGGATTTTTCTGTGATATACATTTGTTCTGAGATACTTCCAACTTTCAATTAAATGGTCAGTGGGTTCCTGTCAGCTTCAGCAGGATTTCTATTTGGCCTGGTAGTGCAAACTGCTCAGGAACAGGATCTGTTTTTCTTGGATGTAGCATCCACTCATGTAAGTAGATGCAATATCTTAGATACAATGCAATTAAGCGTATCATTTCTAACAAAGATGGGCTTAATCAAAGAGTCAATTTTTACCATGCTTGCAGAATTAGTTCATTTCAGCAGTCACGCCCAGCTTACCCTACTGTCAGCGATAGCAGAATCAGACCCAGTAGCTTTGTCATGGTTTTTAATAAAGACTTAGCAAAAAAGAAAAAAGAAAAAAAACTCCACAAATTGATGCAGATGCTTCTCCAAGACTTCTCAAATGCTCTAAAGCACAACAATAATTGCAAGACGCTAACCAACTAAAAGTGCCTATTTGAGTCTACAGTAGAAGGAAAAATGAAATGTAAATTCACATAATGAGAAAGGCAAAGATAGAAATGGATTAAAAACAAATTAATTTTGAATTCATCAGTCCTATGCTAAAGGTTCTGTTCTCCTAGGAACAGCCTACTTATCTTGGCACTACAGACTTCATTTTGTAGAAAGTAAACACTTGCATTATTTGCATGCCAATCACACAACTCAGATGTTTCTTAGCCTTCCTAACTATTGAATTGACCATTGATTTCCCCTCTACAATAATTGAAAGAGATTCTGCCTCTTATCTTACATATGTATAATTTTACTCCTCTGAGTTGGTTATATGAGCCTTTATTAACAGATCATGTAAATTAACTCTCCTGGGTAATTCTAAAAAGTAAAAGTAAATAAACTGAAAAATAGAATGAGATTTCCTTTTACTTCCAGGCCAGGCTTACTGCATTTATGATGCAGCGATAATATACATTAATTCCCTGAGTCTAATTAGGAAAAATTAGAAATAATTATATTAATTATCAACAAATCATTTGAATAATTGATTGCACATATAGGATGAGTTAGACCTTCTGTAACAAGCAGAATATAAGTTCTTTTTTTTTCCTTTGTTATCTTTCGTGTTTTTTTTTTTTTCCTTAGATAACTACTTTCTCCTGATTTCTGATTTTAAGGATCGTATCTATATTCTGAGTTAGGTGGTGATCAAGCTAGGACAGAAAAGTCTATTAATGACCTTTGCACAGGTCTTTGCACTCTTTTCCTTGGCCTGAACAATTAAACATTCTTCTGCTGCTGCTGCGCAGCCACAGCTTGAGTGATTCTTGAATTAAAAGGAGAGAGTTGTGGTTTTCATAGCAAGAAGACTGGGTGAACTGTGAAACCAGCTTAAAAATAAAAAAAAAATATGGCAGAAGAAGAAAGATTCCTTGATTCTGAGAGGCCCATTTTAGGTATGGAATTCCACAGCTTGCTATGAATTTCTCATATTCTTATGTGTACCATATATAAAAGTTGCACAGGCAACTTTCTATAATGTAGGGTAGATAAGGAAGGAAAACCATGCAAGCACAAGTAGCACTTCTAAGAGCAGCAAATTTCCTGAAGAAAGCAGAAGCAGCATATTTATTAAAGAGTAGCTGGCTTTTGAATATTTATCATTTCTCTTTATTGCAATTAATGAATCTCATTGCTGCAAGTGCCTGCAAGCAGAGTCCCCCCATGACTGAAGTTTGGAAAAAAGTGTATTTCAACTACCCAGAAATCTTAGCACTCTCTCTGGGGGCTTAAAGTGATGTCACTGTGAGATCAGACACCTATCTAGGGAGAAGGAATTGGCAGATTGAGCTTGGGAAATCTATCAAAAATGACCTAAAATGAAAGCTGGACATAGTTTACATGAACCAGAGAAGCTCAGCCCTGACTGGAAAGCACCTTGCTGAGTTCACCTGGGAGAATTTCACTAAAATCACGAAAACAGGCTATTCTTCTTACGAGCAGAAATGGATTGCTGGCAAAGTGGGATGTATCAATAGTCTGAAATGTTACTTTACTAAAGTGCTAAACCTGAGTGCTAAGCCTTTAAAATACTGGGTGTTTAGGTACCCTTCCTTCCTTAGGCCAAAGAGGCTCACGACTTGCAATGTATTTCTTATGTCTTGAATAGTTGCAGCTCAGAAGAGTGACTCAATAGCTGTGCATATGTCTTCCTTGGAAGTATTTATTAAATGAGTTGCAACTACATCTACTGTAAAGGCTGTGAATCAGTTGATATGGTGATATGGCTCATTATCATAGTCTCAAGATTTGTTATTTAGTGTCTTATGTGACGTTTAAAGAGTTTTTAGTTACTTGTCATTGCCAAACAAGTCCCATAACAAAACACACAAAAAAGCCAACAGAAATGCTTTATAAATCTGAATTACTGTGTCACTGTTCTAGCAGTTTCTGAGTTCATGGACTGCCAAGGTGTCTCAGCACTGAAAGACCCAACGAGTCTCAATACTAGCATTTTACTGACTTTAAATAGTAGCAAATCACAGTGAAGAACAATATACTGTACCCTTACAGTTCTGGCAGGGTACCGCAGTGACTGCTAATGTGCGATTTTGCTAGTCCTTGAGTTCAAGTGATTAACCACTTGTGTTTTGGGTCTAAAGTTCCCAATACCATTTAAAAAAAAGAAACATTCAATTTCATACCTTAAAATGCCTTGTTTACACAAAAAATACACCACTATAAAAATCCTTCTTCTCCCCCCTCCTTAAAAATAACTAACTACAAAGCAGAGCACTCAGACTTAAGAAGCATCACACATCCCTCTTCTACATTGTATAAACAAGTCTTTTCCATCTGAAACTGTCTGACAATATACACTTTAGGAATTTACCTCATCACTGGCCTGGCTTCATCAATGACGAAAACAGAGTCAATAGTGTTAGGAGTTTATGAATATAAAAGATGATATACAAATACTGAAATCCTCAAATATTTTGATAAAAATGTGCATATAAAGATCAAAACTGTGAATTTATGTGAATACTTATATTCTAATTAGATTTTCATTTATAAAATTTTGCCTTAGCATCTTACTTTAGTTATAGGGGTTCTTAAACATATCTCATTATATAAAACATTTTGAGGGATTTCAAGGCTACTGCTGAGAAAACTCACATTTCCTGAAATAAAAGCGTGACTACTGCTTATGTTGTTTTTTACACACACAGTTCTTTTTCAGCAGGTGATCCCTACAGCAGTAAAGCATATTTTATAGGAGGCAAGTGCTTGCACACAGGCTAGTGGCCTCAGCAAGGCGCACTTTCTGCTGAGCGCGGTATCTATCTCCTCCATGGACCATGTATATGAATCCTAATGGAGAACAGTTAAAGCCTGCGCGCTCTTCCCGATCACTGCAGAAGGACGACCCGTGAGGCCCCTCCCTTCCGCAGGCAGTTCCTGCATCTCTCCCAACTCCTCTGCCTGAGATTTTCTGTTTTCGTAGTTGAGGGTCCCCTCCCAGGCTCTAAGGCCCAAAGCACCGAAACCCGTAGGAAGATTCACCCAGGACAGCGTGTGTGGCAGAGGGGTCTCGCACGCGGGTTATTTTATCTACAGACCAGTTGTGCTTGGCCATGTGTACGAGGGCGGCCACCTCCGGCTCAGACGTCCCACGTGGCAGGGTGTCGCTGCCGAGCCTGAGTCGTGGCACAGAGCCCTAGTGAGTGGCAATGAATGCACAGCAGCCATCAGCTCCAGGCTATTCTCACATGGGGAGGCCTTCTCCATATTTAACCCCCCTTGGCGGATTTTCCCTTAGCTCCACCCTGGGCCGCACAACAGTTCCCCAGCCCACAGCCACTCAGGCCGCTGCCTGACAGAGCTGGCTGCAAGCGCCTCCTGAAACCTGAGGTTTGGGGGATAAACCCCGAATTCCTCAGGAAACCCACGTCTTACCAGCAAGGTGCAGCAGCAGCCCGGCCTGGCTGGTCACAGGGCGAGCGCCTGAGGCGCGCCTGACCCACAGGAGCGGCAGCCCCTGGAGATGGAGCAGCCGTTGGAGGTGGCGGAACCTGCCAGCGCCCAAGAACCTTCCGGAGCGGTGGGTGCCCAGTGAGAGGCTGCTCCGGCCTCGCACGCTACCGGCTGGCGGAGCGGCTCCACTCGCGAGGCCGCGTGAAGGGCTGCGCTGTGCGTCGCTGTGGTCTCTAGACGCACTGGGGGCAGTGGGAGGAGCTCACCCTGCCGGGGGCTGCTCCTATGGCGGGAGGCGGCCTGTGCGCTGGGGTGAGCGCTGCGGGGCATGGCCTGTGCGCTGGGGAGAGTGCTGGGGGGCATGGCCTGTGCGCTGGGGAGAGCGCTGCAAGACACAGTGGGCGCTGGGGTGAGCGCTGGGTGCATGGCCTGTGTGCTCAGGTGAGCACTGGGGTGAGCACTGCAAGACACAGCCTGTGCGCTGGGGTGAGTGCTGCGGGACACGGCGTGCACTGGGGTGAGCGCTGTGGGGCACGGCCTGTGCGCTGGGATGAGCGCTGGGGTGAGCGCTGCGGGACACAGCCTGTGCGCTGGGGTGAGCGCTGCGGGACACGGCGGGCAGTGGGGGGCACAGCCTGTGCGCTGGGGAGAGCACTGCAAGACACAGCGGGTGCTGGGGTGAGCGCTGGGTGCACGACCTGTGCGGTGGGGTGATCACTGGGGTGAGTGCTGCGGGGCACGGCCTGTGCGCTGGGGTGAGCGCTGCGGGACACGGTGGGCACTGGGGTGAGCACTGTGGGGCACGGCCTGTGCGCTGGGGGGAGCGCTGGGGGGAGGGCTGCGGGACACGGCGGGCGCTGGGGGGCACAGCCTGTGCGCTGGGGAGAGCACTGCAAGACACAGCGGGTGCTGGGGTGAGCGCTGGGTGCACGACCTGTGCGGTGGGGTGATCACTGGGGTGAGTGCTGCGGGGCACGGCCTGTGCGCTGGGGTGAGTGCTGTGGGACACGATGTGCGCTGGGGTGAGCGCTGGGAGGCACGGCCTGTGCGCTGGGGTGAGCACTGGGGTGAGCGCTGGGGTGAGCGCTGGGGGCGCACAGCCTGGGCGCTGGGGCGAGCACTGGGGGCGCACAGCCTGGGCGCTGGGGCGAGCGCTGGTGGGGCACGCGCTGCGGGGCACGGCCTGTCACCGCCTGCACTGCTGCAAACCAGCCCTGTCACGAGCAGCGCGGGAGCAGCCCGGACGAGAGGCGCTGGCTGCGGTACTCCAGATGGAGCTCAGGACTACGTAATGGAGGGCAAGCAGATATCCCTGTTAGACATGCGATGTGGGGCCGTGCTGCCCTTCGTGAAAGCAATTTCCTGCTTCTTGTGCCGTCTTCTCTTCAGCTGTTCCGTGTGTTTTATGTTTTTTACCAGCCGTTGAACTACCGACATACAAGCCCAGCACTTGCTTAACCCCTTCTGGCTGTAGTCACACCATTTCATAACCATTTCCACATTTTTATTACTGCTTCCAACAGAGAAAACTCAACGTATCTTGTGTCTTTCTTGTCCCAAAATGTAGTGACATTACCACGCACCTGGCATTTGGTCGTGCCAGCCGGAGCTTGGGGCTGCAGTGCTTTCTGAGCTCAAGTTTGTGCAGGAGTCACTGGGTGGCACCTCTGCCTGTGCCCCGTGTCCCAAACCGTGCACTGGTATTTCTAAGAACCTGCCTTGTCACAAAATATGGTCTCAGTTGGGAAAGGAAGGCTGTCGGAAAGGTAGCAAACAGAAAAGCCTTAATTTTAAGACCAAAAGCTCAAAAGCGAGAAGAAAGTTTTTATTGGAGCAGGGCTAGGCCAGCAAACACTGATTTCAGTGAATGCTTAGGAGCAAGAATTTATGGTCATAACTCTTTGTGAGGAAGGTATACAGTAAAAATAAGCTATGCTAAGAGTATTCTTGGCTCTGCTTAGGACTTCTTTCTCCCCCAGTAAGAAATCAACAGTTATTGGCAGAGTGACTCCGCTGCTCCTTTTAATGTTATTGCAGAGCATGTCACAGAAGGCAAGAAAAGATGAAATTTCAAAATATTCACAGGTTTGAGTATAGATCATAAGTATAGCTCTATTTCTTAAAAATAAAAATTGCAATAGCATTCTAGTTAGCAACTGCAGACTCCAGCTAAAAAATTCCTTAATAATTCCTTAATTCCTTAATTTAAGGTCACATTATTATAGGTCACATTGAAAAGAAACCCTAGTGTCTGGCCACTAAGTGAACCATATGCCTCTAATGTATGTCTCCACCATGATGTTAAGATTCATCTAGTACCTTCTCTCTCTGTAATGAAAGATACCGCAGATTGGAGTTTTGATTTGCCATTTTACACCTCCTAAGGAATGAAATCCCTTATTGCTACTCTAGCCTTGGTTGCTATGAGGTGCTAAGCAATCAGCCCCAGAGCCAAAAAGGGCGCTTGGTAGACATTGCTGCTGTAGCACTTTGCAGAAATAGAGCAGAGACCCTGAAGCCTACAGCCAACAACTTCACGTGGCTGAGAGCCACAGGGCACATGGCACCACCTGGAACTGGTAACACTGCAAAGTGAATCTCGACTGAAGAGAGATTGGCATAGATCTCTGACTGTCTCAGCGATGCCCACGACTCTGCCTTGGCTTGCTTTCTTCCACAGCAACATCTACTTAAGCCTAGTCTTACAGGTCATCTTGTGAGGTGGTCCTTGAACAAGCACTGAAGTGTCACTGCTTGCTGTTTTTTAGGAACGTAATTGCTGGGAACAAAAAGATTGTTTTGGATGTTGGTCATTCCTGCAGCCTAAATGGCTGTGAGGGAGGCTGACCCAGCACAAGAATGCAAACAACAAGCTGTGGCTCTTGCTTCACTCCCCACAGGACAGGCTTTGAAATGTGCCTACAGTTTCAAAAAGTGCTAGAACTAAGCAAGCTGCTTTATTGTTGTCATCCAAAGTCAGTAATTCTTGGAAAAATCTGCTCGAGATTTGGACATTTTAGTTTTCTCCAATTGGTGAAAAAGCTAGAGAAATCTGAAACAGAGAAAGGAAGTGTCTGGTGAGAGACAGCATGAAGATAACCAACTTGTGCTCAATGTCTGAAAGTGTGATCACCTTCCCTGAATTTCTCCAGTAGTCATTAGGTTAAATTCAACCTGAAATATGGATTTTCTGAGAATGTCCTCCATCAGCCACATTCTGCCAAGGATTTTTACCTTCAGTTGAAGGACCCATTTCAGAACTGTTACGTAAGATGAACACTGCTACCTGTGGCTGTCTGTAGCTGTGACGTTGCTGACATTCGGTATTTTTCCTTTGCTGCTATCTGAGGAATCCTCAGAAGTCAAGGCCACCTCCTGCCAGTGAGGTAGAAGTACCGCTCTTGCCCCAGAGAGCCTATGAAGCAGAAACTTCAGAAAGGGAATAAGGACTTTTTCCCCTGTTCCTGCTGACTCGAGTTTTGCTGAAATGATGTCCTATTGTGATGTGGCAGGAGTAAGGAGCATACCGAGACATATGTGGTTCTGGCATTGAAAAGTGCTTTATATTGCTGAACCTGTGAATAACCTTGACGTTCAGCATTATCCCTGTGTGTATCAAGACATTCAGCATTAACCGTTTCCATGGCTATCAGCAGACGGAGGTAAGAAACAGAGGATTGAAAGGAAGGCAAGGGACAAGCTGAAGGACAGAGTAAAGAGGAAGGGGAATTGCTGACAGTTCTGTCCCTCCCTCTCACCTCCTCTTGGCCACCAGCTTATTTTAGTGATCTGGGAAGCAGCAGAAGTAAAGGCAGAGAAGCAGTTCAGCTGACTGTGCCCTGCCCACCTGCAGCTTTCAAAGGCTAAAAAGTATTTTAAGAAAGATAAAAGCTATGCTGCAGTCTGACAGCAGGAGAGAAGAAAGGATACGCAGACAGTGGCCCCAGCTAGTGACATCTAACTAACTGCAGAGGGCAGGGGCTGTGGGTGTTTGTGTGTGTGCAGGGGGGAGGTACGAAGGAAAAATGCAAAATGACACAAATTCATCTGTGCCTATTTCCCTTCTAAATAGAGTGGCTTGGCTCTTCACTGTTTCAGCATCGCTCTTATTTCTCCCTTATAGTTTGTTTAAGAAGAAACCAGTATCCTTCCTCTCACACTGCATTTTCCTGTTTCATGCAAAGCTGAATTTTGCCTTTTATTACTACTGACAGCTCAGTTGGTCACAAATCAGGCTGTGTAGTTTTGAAAGCCATTTTACTTTAACACTGTAAATTGTTGCTTGTTGTTCCAGTTGTTCTCATCAGCAGCAATTGGTGCCCATCACCTTGTAGTCACTCATGACTTCATGTCTATCCATCTAATAGCTTTGGGGCAAGAAAAATACTTAAGAGTGAAGAGGTAAAGAAATATCAGTTTTCTCTGATGAGTTCCTATGACTGACTGTCTTGGCAAGAGGGCTGCAAAACCAGAAAGCTTTTCCAGCTCACAGCTCAGGGAGAGGGGCAGAGGTTTCATTAGCAAATCCCTATCTGCCTTTTTCATACTGAGATAAGAACTTGCTTAGCTTCTTATCCTAGGAAATACTTTGGTGATAGAGCACATCACAGATGCTGAGTAGATGTTAGACTTAAACTTGAAGGTTTGTTTTGTTTTGTTTTGTTTTTGGTTTGCACAACTGTTTTTCTTAAATGCCTAGGGAAAGATCCCAATTTCAGTGGGTCTTGGGTGAAGTCCTAGCATATCAAGCACTTGCTAATAATACACTCATGTTTATTTATCTCTCTCAGATCCTTATCTCTGACTATTAAAATGTGGTATATCTCATAGATTTTGAAAAGAAGTGGCCTGCTTCATCTTGTGATAAATCCTGTCTGGGAGTGATAAATAGGCTGAAAGGGGAAACTTGAAAGATGGGAAAAGAAGGAATATAGACCTCAGTTCATTTGGATATTAAAAAAATACAGTTCTTATTAGGAGGGGCTGAAAGCAGCAGCTTTTAGATGAGGTATGAGCTTTGTCAGAGAAAAAGTCCTTCTCAGCCCACTTAATTTAGTGATGGAATTTCTGGTAATCCCCCTTGTCACACTATAAGCCTCCCCCAGCTTTTGGCCTGGCAACTTAGCTAAAACATTCTGCTTCAGGTCTGGTTCTTAAGGTAGGATACAGTGAGCTCCCAATGATCTGTAGGCAGATTTGCAGCTAGCAGATGAATCATCTCATAGGTACATCTGACAGAGCCAAGAAAGGTTTATTAGCTAATGTGTGAATACCATAATGTGTGCATACACTGTTCCGCTGACTGCAGAGGCCAAGATGATAAGCCTTGTGGCCCCAGAATGGGCACAGACACGACAGCATCTCACCATGGCCTGCACTGGCCAAGGCTGNTGACAGCATCTCTACAAAGAATCACCATGGCCTGCACTGGCCAAGGCTGCTGATGTTTTTTTGTAGTGTTTCACATGAGCAAGCGGGTCCTGCCCGAATGCCACAGTGCAGTGAGTGAGCTCTGCTGGATGTGAGCGCTGGTGGGGACCGCTGTCCCATGTAGCTCAGGTGTCTCAGCACACCCTTCTGTGACTTTGTTTTCAGGATTTTTCCATTACCCTGGGCATCTGAGCTCCTTATTCCAGGTAAGAGAGGACTGACTTTGCTAGGCTTCCTGGGAGACTGTAATTTGCAGGGTTTGCCAGGAGGTGGCACAAGATACTTTTCTGCCTGTAAGATCTAGCATAAAACAGACTGTAAAATGTCTGTCTGGCTTATGCTTAGTCCATATTCTCAGTATCACTGACCAGAGTATACCAATAAAGAATAAATATATGACAAATTTCTCTTGCCATTGTGATAAATAACTCTTCCTTACACACAAAATGATTAAATAAGAATCAGATGATGTCTAGAATAATAGGAGCTACGAAGAAGATGACACTGAAATGTTACTTCTTCTGATGGTAATGGGATGACAGAGGAGGCTTTTCTTGTGTCAGAGAGGGCAAGCATCAATAGCCATCTTCTCACACACATACAGAAGTCACTCATCTGGCAATTAAACAAGAGGCAGTTATGACATCCACATAAGGACTCGTAAACACATAAATGCATTAATACAAGAGCTCGTACAGCCTAGCAGGCCATCAAGCACATTAGAGGCTGAAGTAGTTTTGTCTAATGAGACAAAAATAATTTTATATTATTGCTTCTATACTTCTTTCACATCTGAATTGATTAGATTCAAATCTCTCTTCTCTTTCTAAATGAGTCTGCTTATTTCAGTTCTTCAGTAATGCTTTTTCCTGCTCGGGATACATGGCTAAAATTGCTCTGGGGAGCTAGAGGTTTCATGGTCAGCGACTCTGCACTGAAGATGAATGATTACAGCACATCTTTATAGATCTTTGGAGCTGAGTATGGCCCTGAGCTACTGGGGCATAGGGACTATTACCAGATTTTACATGGTATTTAAGTAAGTGCAGCTTCTCATGCTTGGCTGCAACAGTAGAGCACGACACAGGAGCAGGTAAGAGCATGGAGTGAGGTGCAGGTAGCTGTCTTAATGCCCCTTGGAGACTGGGAAACATGTCCCTACATGACATGTTTGCTGTGTGTAGGTGATTTAATCTCCAGTATGATCTCCAATCTCACCAACAAGGCAGTCATTCAGGAGTCAAGAGGATGAAAAAGCTGGAAGAGAAGGAAACTGAAAAAAGGAGGGCTTAAGATGGACAGTGTATGAGTGCTACTAGTTATGATAGTCCTGGAGGGCTAGATGTTGTTTGTGATTATTTTTCACTGAGCTATGGACAACTATGTTCACAGATCTGTGCTTAAATCTTTTATGTCTCAGTTTCATCTCAATCAGAGGTATTTCAGCACTGAATCTGTTCTTGCCTTAGTGTTTGCTGCCTAGAACAAAGAAACTACAGCACAACAGGCGAGATAACAGTTATCAACTTTCTATACTCAATGCCTGTGCTGATATCAAGATTATTCTGCTCTTGGGGAGCACAGGAAGGTAAGACATTTCAAAACAGATCTTCAGAATCAAAGATAAAGTCCAGTTAAAGCTTTGTTATATCCTTCTGGGTTTGTTCTGCCTTACCTCCATCCAACTGAAATATAATGAGCCGTACACTAGGCATGGAGACACCACTATGTCCAAGCATAGGGAATTTCAAGACTCAGCTCTGAACTTGTAGGGCCAAGGGGAGGGCAACTGGCACAGGGGTGCTGTTTCCTTTTAGGATAATGCCATTTGCTGGGACTTGCTGTTAGCAGATGACATAGTTCAAATGAACTTAGAATAAGTGATTTCAGGGGGGCTAGAAAACAAGCTATCTCACAGCAGCATTAACACAGACTGCCTGCAATAACATTTTCAGCAAACAAGAATATTTCTATGGTTTCACAGAAGCATTTTTTAGAGGTGTTTCACTTCTTACTGCCTAATCCACTGCCATCGAGTATGACAGGGTACATTGTATGTTGTGTTCAGATTGGCTGTTACTGCTGTTCCCTCTGGAAGGAAAAACCAAAGCAATTGTGTCATGACAGGGCAAACGAAAACTGCCTGTGATACTGCATGAAGTACCAAAGGTTGCCTAACAACATGCATCCCCAAGGACCAGCAGGCCCAAAATAGAAACAGACCACAACACCTGCATTCAAGACTGTTTCTTGAATACAAAGCCTGTGCTTCACACAGGAAGAGGAACAGGCTTTGTTGCTACTGTTGTCCCAGAATGCAGAAACAGATAAATTCCTTAACTTGTCTATAATCCTAAGGACATAGGGAGAGCATGACAGGGTATTCAGTGCTGGTTGTCTGCCGTGTCTTGGGGTGTTCAAGATAAGCTAGGCAGCATCAGGCACAGCTTGCTATAGAAGAGCTAGCTCAAGCTGTTTTTGAGTTAGTGCCTGCATGTTGTCACAGTAGGAACTACTATAAGATTTTGGCTTAATTGGCAAATCCCAGGACTGTTTCATATAACTTGGTATATCTAACTGTAATACAGAGAAAGGGAAAGTTAGTATAGCTGGGAGCTCCAACTTTGTCTTGTAGGTCAGAAGTGGCATTTGCCACTTCTGTCATTTATTGTGGTGCCACGTTTGCTTAGGTTTTGCACCTGACCAAAAATAGTCAAAGCATTCAAGAAGGGGTATGTAATGTATATTGTGAATGCTGATGCATTAGGCTATGAAACAAGGACTTGCAAGGCTCCAGAGACCTTAGGTAAGTATGTGTCAGATGCTGAGTACACTAGTGTGTCACTTGCATGTCAAAAATACATTGAACAGAGTATTTGTAATTCCTTTGCCCTCTCTGCAGAGGATAGAGTGTGGTGAGGATAGACTTGCCCATGAAACCAAAGTTCTGGCTAGCAAGTATTTTTTTCTGCTCATCATGACTTTGTGTGTCTCTTGAGATGTGTGTTGGTCAGCGATGTAAGTTTTGTTGCATGTCTTGTAATCCCAAACACCTTTGAAAAATCCATATCGGAGTCCTACTTCTATCTTGTAAGTACCTGCTGTAGTGAGACATATAAATCTGACTTGATAAAAATAAAGGGTGTCCTGGGTTAAATGCTCTTTTGACGATGGTCAGTGGGGGAGGAGTTGTTTTGCTCTGAATATGCAAGTGATAGGCTCTTTTTTCTGATTTTGGAATATCCTTTTAGCTTAGTGTGTCCCTTTAAAAACATATTAGTGGTGACCTGGGTAAGGCTGCGTGCCTCAGAGACAGTAGCTTGATTGTGAGAGGATGGCTGAATAATGCTCTGTAATGGTTTCAGTCTCTTTTAAAGACAGGGAATGGAATCCTATTCCCAGGAAGTGACACCTACTGTATTGAGCTGCATGTAACATCTACAGGGACTGTCTGTTGGAAAAATTTGTTTCTATCATGTAATGGATGTGCCAATATTATCTGTGAGGATTTCTTTAAAAAGAATCTTGGCATGACTGTGCTTCTTCCTTGTTCTGCAATGTCTTTGTACACTGCAAATCCCTTGGGAAGCATATGCTTTAGTAACTTGTCATGCTGAATGTTTCACGTTGATTAGCTTTGTTGTTTCAGGATGGCTAAGTTGTTTGCTTGATGAAAGCGTTATTAAATCTGAAATCCTACAGAAAGAAAATGCATCTATACTATCTTGTCTGAACCATCTACATTCCAGTGACATGGTTACAGTGTCCCTACAGGTGTGCATTTAAATTCCTCCATCCTCACAAATGCTAAATTAAGAGACTTACTGAATAAATTCCTGGAGATCTGATTCTGAGACAATGCAGAATACTGTGTAACCCATACAATATTCAGCTTAGGGATATTATTGGAAGAAAGATTGCCTATAACTCATGAGCAGAGACTTTAAATAGGAATAAGGTTTCAGGAATAAGAATAACATGGAGATATTTTGCTCTAAACTTTTATTCCCTAGGAACTCTGGTATCTTCCATACACCTTGTTCCTGCCTAGCCAAAGATATTTTGAGTGTGGTAAGAGACTACTATAGACTTTTACTTGCTTGGAATACCCTTAATTTTTGTCCATAAAGAGTGGTGGATGTATACCTTATAGTTCTGTGGCTATGCAACAGTGTCTGTATTATTTTTGATATGTTCCACATGACTATTCAGAAGGACAAAGCAATTTAAAAATAGACATTTACTTGGCCTGTCTTTAGCTAACAGTCAACATTAACATATGACAGTGTGTGAGACTGCATTCATCAGAGTGTTAATTTGCTTAAGATTTCCAAGTTCTATTTAAGGTGTCTGAGTCTGTAAAGGAATGCATAGATATTTTCCTAAACAGTGCTGTTTTAACTTTACTGTCATGTATGATGTGTAGCAGAATGGAATCTCATATATAAGGTACTTTGCTACACAAAGTAGCAAACAAACTCCTCAGTATTTGGGAGCATCATTATTTCCCATAGGTCTTCAGAAAAGGCATTTTTTTTCTCTTACTTAGGCAGTACTGTTGCGCAGTGCGGGTAAGATCTACCAAAGGACATAGGTGGCAAAAAGCTGGAGTTGTGAGCAAATTGTGTGTGGTCCAAAGCAATTGTAGAAGCTTGGAAGTAAGTCATACTTATGACTTATTATCAGATTTATTATTATCATACTTATTATCCTCTACTATTTAATCCGCAGGGATTAATCTGAGCTGTTCTATGTTCTCTGAAACAGTTCTAATACAGTCAGCATGACACTGTTGAGAATTGAGGACACATCAGTTTTACAGCCTGTAAATTTGGGATTATAAAAACACTTTGCCCCAAGAATGAGATCCTCAGAATGTCTGGCATAGCCATGTTTCATCTATTACATTTTCTTTGATTTAAACTTACTGCTTTCTGTGCCCCAAACTGCCTGAGTTTTGCCTGAGTTTGCTGAGAAGAAATATTTTAGTGATTACTGGATACCTCCAAACATCTCCAACTAGGCACTTCCCCTCATTGGAGGCATGTGTTTGCTTCCCCTCATTGGAGGTATCTGTTTGCTTCAATCACACCAAATACCTACGGCTTCATGCAGAATACGGCTACTGCTGCTTTTGTTAACAGCTGCCAGAATGATGTTGCTGCTGCCTTTTCCTCTCACCCTGTAAATTCAATAGTTTGTAGCCCAGCACACCAGCAACAAGGCAGACCTGACTTTGATTTTCTCCCTTACTTGTGAGGATTCAAATCACAGCTCCTGCCTCTCAGCTGCAGCTGGACTTCTAAGTTGAAATACTATGGTGCTGAATCACCTTCCTGCTCATTCTTCACCCAGAGGGGAAAACAGACAGCTCCCTAAAGCCCACATGCTGACTGGCAACAAAAATGAGAAAGTGCAATGCAGGTACCATTTCTTTTGCTGCAGCAGAAGCTTCCTGTGGTGAGGAGTAATGTGGGAAGGGATTATAGGCATGGTGTTGCCCATGGTTTAGAGACTGCTGCTCTAGAGGTTCCCATCATGATGATTATACTGGGTTTGAAATTGCACATGGCATGCTAACTCAGTTGTACTAGAAATTCTCCACCTGATCTTTGTGGCCCTTAGAGCGACATGTTTACTGCCTTCTTAATATGTAGTAGCAGTTATACCTGTAATTCTGATAGTTTCAAAAAAAATGTCAAGTTTTGAGGTTTAATCACCCCAGGTATGATACGCAAATTGCTCTCCGATCAACGGCAGGTAGTCAGCCTTACTTAGCTGAAATATCTGTTACTCTTGGTGTTCATTTCCTGCAGTTAACTGTTAAACAACAGCTGTCCCACTTTAATGAGCTTTAAGAAAAAAAAGTACAACAGCTCATTATTTCTGTCTTTCCTAACAGGCCCATTTTAGAGGCCCTCAGTTAGCAGCTCTTGTGATTCATGCCAAATGGAACTCATTTCCATGACTATTAGGATCATTTGCAGAGTGTTACACATAACATGGGACAGGTTTGCTATGAGCCTTCTCTGCTTGTTTTTTGGTTGGCAATGGTCTGAATCACAGCAGCACCATGACCATCTGCGAATCTTCCTGTATCCAGGTGAACAGAAGCACTGTGTAAAAATTAAAAAGTTAAAATAAAACATCTACTGTGAAGTCCATTTCTTTTGAACAGCATTCTTCTTTTAAATGTATTTGGTTCTACTCAAAATTGTATTATGGCAGAAGCTGTTTTTCTGCCCTATATAGGACATTTCTAAATATACGCCAAAGAGAAAGGCCATTTCAGACACATCAGGAGAATAAAACATGAATTGTGAATCTACTGGGTGAGTCTCAGAAAAATTTCAGATGGGAAAGAGGGCATTCAGCTCAGGGCAGCTTCTTGCACACGCACAGTTGCTAAAGGGACCCCTGTCCCATTGTTGTTCCAGGCTACAGGGGTAAATGGGATAGCAAGGTTGTACCTGGCCACTATTGATGTGCCATGATTTATCATTTTGCTGACCTTCACTCTTTGGCTTGGGGCATGCCCTGTGCAGACTTTAATTTCACCTGGAGATTAGGCACTCTCTCAGCATTTAAATGTTAAAGACAGGATTCGAAGTCAACAGTGATAGCAGTAAGGAGGTGATTAAAGTCATTAAAGGGGTTTGCAAACTCAGGCAGCTCCTTCTCCAATTACTTAATGAAACAAATACATTTCAGTTTCTATTAAGTCTTTCAGCTGATGTGTCTCAAGGCTCTGAGGGGTGTGAATAAGCAAGGATTATCATGGTCACGGTTCTGGTAAAATAATGAGTTCAGGCTCAGTATATGTGTGTTACAAGGACTTAATTTTCATCCTGCTTGGAGAAGACGGATGCCCCAGATAACCTGCAGAGGTCCCTTCCTGACTCATGTGATTTTATCCCCCACTGCGTTAGGACAGAATAAGGGCCACAGAATCTGTAGGTGGAAATGACACAAGATGTTATCGTGGCCAACAGAGGATTTTTCCCTTCTGAGCATTTCCTGAGCTTTGTTCACCTTTCGCTGTGTGCCTCTAGAGCCTTTTGCTTCTTGCAACAGCCCTCACCAATTTGAGTTTTTCATTACACTTTTTCCCGTAGATTAATCTGCTGCCCAAAGCTATAGCCTGAACAAGCTTGGGTACTGAAAAGAGATCTAAAATTAAATCCCTGCAGCGAAACCTCCTTGTTCTTTTCCAAAGCAAAATGAAATCTAAGTATATTCTTGCCAGAAACAAAAGAACAGGTTGGCAGAGAAACTGCATTGCTGCCGCCCCTCCTGGCTGGGGACCACAGAACCCTGCACCACCCCGGCTGCGAGGTGCCGCAACCTGCTGTGTCCGTGATGAGCGTGAGGGGGCACAGGAGCTGAGTGACCATCGGTATTGCCCAGGGGAGATCGAACAGAACCACTGCTGCCATTTCTGCGGCTTTGAAGCTTGGGTTTATTAATGCCTCTTGTCTCTTTGCACTTTCATAACATGGGATATCCTTAGTACAAAACTGCATTTGTATTGGAATTTGCAGACTACGCAGATTGGTGTTTCTGCCAGCAAATAACCGCACTGTGAAAGGGGCTGTTTTTTTTTTTTTTTCCTCTCACAGAACATTTCTGGTTCCTGTTCATCAGGCACATTCAAGCTCCTGTTCCAGCAGGTTGATAGGGGAAGCAGAGGGCAGACAGCAAGTCAAGGTCAACTTTTTTTTTTCCCCCTTTTTTTTCCTGTAGAACTACTACTCCAAAGGCCTGAACTTCGTGAAAGGAAATAAATGAGAACCAAAACAAAATTTGCCCCATTTCCCTGCTGAGGGGTCCGTCACCGTGACCACAGTGCACCAGGGTGCGACATGGGCCGCCATTTCGGCACATGAGGTAGGGGAGGGGAGAGCGCAAGATGGCGGCGGGCCTAGGGCTTGTGCTGGCCGTGCGCAGCCTCAGTGACCAGGCAGCTCTGTGGGAAGGAGGTTGCTGATGCTTAAGTCCATGGATCTGCTACGCCAAGGATTTGTGCTGTACTAGGCCCCTTGCACTGGTTGCTTTTAGGGCCAGAAAGTACTTGCAGGGGAGTTGTGGGCTCTTGCAGGACTAACGGGTGCCAGAAAAAAACAGTGCTTCAATTAAAAATGTTGAACCTCATAAATTAAATAACGCAGGCTCTGAATTCCTGGCCAGGTTCTTTAACAAAGTTGACTTGTGTTGATTTTTCCTTCTTCCTTGTACTAGCGCGCTGGTCTTACACTAGTTTTAATCCAACTTAGCACTGCTATTTTAGAGGCATCAAGCTGAAGTGTTTGTGTCAAACCCAAACACTTGGTTGGTAATATTGGCACTAATCTGTTTGATCGATCAATAACATGTTTGATCCCTGCACAAAAACAAGTTTAGGCCATTATTGTCAGGCTTGAGCTTGGTGCTTATACCTATTTCCTCTACTCACAAAGTTCATATGCTGAGTAGAGCGGCAATGCTGAAGATGGTGCCACTTCAGGGGTAGTCTTTAGGGAAAAACACATGCTGCCCTCTTCACATACAGCCATGGCATCCAGCTGTACTGCTCAGCTCTGTGGTTAAACTAAGACTTTGGTCATAGAAACATCCTCTTACAATTCTAGTTGTCACAGAAGAACATCTCACTGATGTCTAGGTGCCTCAAACTTGACCTTGTGACCTTGTGATGGGAACGTGACTGCCATGCTGTGGGATTGCTGTCAGGTGAATTGCTAGGGGATTAGGAACCCCATTTTTCTCAGATGGTTCCGTTGCTTTTGACTGTTGCCTTATATTCTGTGTAATTCCTGCGTGTGTGTCTGCTGGCCTTTTTGATGTAAGTTCCTTAAGCCTCTCCCTTGCTTTCTAATCTGTTCCAGAGCAGGCTGCAGTGCCAATTAAAAGTTGTCACATTTTGCACAATGTTTGGAGAAGTTATCCAGGAAATGAGACACCTGGATATTAGGCTTTTCTTAGGTAAAGGACCTCATTTCATTACTTTAGGCTGTTATTCTGTGAGAGTGGCTCCCATTTTAGATTTTTTTTTGTGATCAGTTTGAAATGAAATGGGCTCTTGAAATGAAATCAGCTCTGCACAGAAGAACCTGGGCGTCATGGTGGACGACAGGTTGACCATGAGGCAGCAGTGTGCCCTCGTGGCCAAGAAGGCCAATGGCATCCTGGGATGCATTAAGATGAGCGTCTCCAGCAGGTCGAGGGAGGTGATCCTGCCCCTCTACTCAGCCCTGGTGAGGCCACATCTGCAGTACTGTGTCCAGTTCTGGGCCCCACAGTACAAGAGGGATGTGGAGCTGCTGGAGAGAGTCCAGCGCAGGGCCACGAGGATGATCAGGGGCCTGGAACATCTGCCCTATGAGGAGAGGCTGAGGGAGCTGGGCTTGTTCAGCCTGGAGAAGAGAAGGCTGAGAGGGGACCTGATCTGTGTCTATAAGTGCCTCAAGGGAGGCAATGAGGAAGATGGGGCTGGCCTCTTTTCACTGGTGGTCACTGACAGAACCAGAGGAAATGGCCACAAACTGAAGCATAAAAAGTTCCACGGGAACTTAAGGAAGAACTTCTTGACGGTGAGGGTGACAGAGCACTGGAACAGGCTGCCCAGAGAGGTTGTGGAGTCTCCTTCTCTGGAGATCTTCAAGACCCGCTTGGATGCAGCCCTGTGCCACGTGCTCTAGGTGGCCCTGCGTGTGCAGGGGGGTTGGACTAGATGACCTCGAGAGGTCCCTTCCAACCTTAGGCATTCTATGATTCTATGATTCTAAATAAACCCCTTCACAGGCCCAGCAAAGGCACAGGGACCGAGTTCACACACACACTTGGAGTTGGAAGCTGGACTCCCTTCCAGCCTGTTTCTTTTCATAATGTGCATACACATTAACACATACACTCTGGTAATCTTCTGTAACATGGTAAATGGGATTAGATGTCTTCTCTCAGAACATGTCTTGATTGTCTGTCTTTTTGCATAGCGCACAAGTATTTTTTTAATATTTCAAAGAAATGGGTTTCTGTGAGTTTGTTTCTTGAACTGTCTTTGAAAGAACTGAGTCAACCAGCAAAAACGTACTCTGCTTCTATATCTGCCTAATTACAGCCAATTGCCTGATTAGATTTGTACCATGAGATTTAATGGGTTTTGTTTGGGTCACCTCATGCCTTTTAGGACCTACTGTAGCCCAAAACTGGCACAGATACATAAATAAAGGAGTGCGATGAACATACCCAGATTTTTGTCACTGACTACTTGTATGATGGCAAACCAACCTGCATATTCCTGATGTCCCAGCTCTGAAGAGCTCACAGTACTCTATTTGGTAATTTCTCACTGTATGACATTTTGGAGCACTAGTTAAATGCTTCCTAATCCCTCTGAATAGTGTACAGTGTTGGAGAGGTTCAAGTTACATGCAGATTGTCTGGGTTGCTTTGGGAACCAGGACTGTTTTTTGACTTGCTGATCTTCCAGATCTTTGGCTTGACTTGAGAGCTGAGCTAAAAATTGTTGCAGTATTTGTTTGGGTAGTAAATTACTAGTCACAAGGTCAGATGTACTGAATTTCTCATGAATTAAACAAAGTTGATAGACATGATGTTTGTGAAGCTTACGTTCAGTTCTGAAGAAAAATGGTACTAATTACCTGTTTATGTGGGTATACTGCCTGCTTTGGACTGTGTTATCTGGGACCTTTGGCTGCAGGAAGATCTCATTCTGCTTCTTAAGGAGGCCACTGCTGACATTGCATTTGTCTTCATGCTTTGGTGGAAATGTGTCTGTTGAGGCCCTAACCTCCAATCACCTGCAATGAGTCCAACTAATCCCTTTGTTACAGCTAGGACCACAGCCCAGCTCTCATGGGGCCCTTTGCCACCATAGCTAGAATTATTTAAGTACCCATCCAGAACTGTACTGTAACATGGCCTCTGTCAAGTAAAACCTTTCTGGTTCTTGTAGATATTTTTCTGTGTTGCTGATAAACATTTGTGAGTTCTGTGGAACCACTGATCCGGATTTACTTTGAACTTATTAATAATAGATTTAATATATTTCTTGCTCAATTTCTTTACATGTTACAGAAACAATAATGATAATAATTATCAGCTTCACATCATTCATCTAACCAAATGCACAGCAGACTAACAAAACTGATAGGTGAAATTACAAATAAACTCTCTCTCCAATAAAAATGCAAAAAGTTCTATCTTGTCTGAACTTCTAGCCTTTTTTCTTCCTTTCTTTGTTTAAAATGTATTTTATTTATTAATACAGTAATAATTTATCTGGCCACAGTGTGCCAAAGACATTATGTATATTCCTCACAAAATGGAGTTGCTATCTAAGTACTAAAAATTGTAATAAATTTAACATTTTCTTCCTTGTATTGCTTTAATTTATTGTTCTAATAAATCTTTTTACTTGAGGTTTATAGAGAAAAATGATGCATTTAAGAACATTTCCATGAAAGGCATGCTTTTTTGTGACTGTTCTGATCCTTTCATTTGTCCATTCAAAGGAAAATAAGCCAGAATCTACAAAGCATTTCATCCCTATTAAAATTTTAAAGTCTCTATTTCATCTTCTATTGTGTTGCAAATATGCTTTTAATCAAAATAGAAAAACTAATTGGCTTTTATATTCTCTCTCATACTTGGCTTACCCTGTCAAACCATTTTAGTTAAAGAGCCTTCATATTTAGGTTTGTGTTAATAACCCACATTTAGCAGCTCACTCAAAAATGATACTTGTGTAGTATGCATGAGCAGATAGTGATATTCTCCAGTGCTAAGTATTTTTGAGCAATGAGTACGCCTGCTGAGTTGATCTGCCCAGGTTTCTTACCTGGTTAACTGGTTAGGCATGAATAAATAGTTTTCCAGAAAGTCATGAATGTATTTTTTTTCCTTTTTAACCATTTTCTGAATGGGCAAACTTGGAGGCAACTCTGGTGTTCATAGTCAGCTATGCAGCTCTGAATAGTGTGTCTCATTTCTCTGAAGGAATTTTTCCAGCCTCAGCACTTACAAATGCCAGTGGCTTATTGTGTCCTGGTGTATGCACTGATTTTGCATGGAAGATCCTTTTCTCCTTTCCTTTGGCACCTCTTAAATGTACAGCTGTAGAAACTGCCTTGGCAATTGGAACATTATTATTTGCTGTGTTTATAATCACATATTTAGAGCGCTTACCATCCTTCACATCCTCAGAAGAGAAGTGTGCCCTTGAAGTGTACCTTGAAAGCTGATAAACTAGCATGCATGGTTCTGCAGTTGAGGAAGTCAATTAGAGTGGTAAGCGGTCCTTGAGGAAAGCCTTTGGTCTGCCTGCTTGAGAGCTGTAGCTGGCTTCTTTCCTTGTGTGTGGGGAGAAGGATGCTTTCCAGACAAAGGTGTCTGAAGGTTCTTGACTCTGAACTATATTGTGTCTTCACTCTTTTTGTAAATAGTTTTCTCAAACATTTTATAAGCTGATAGATAGAAATAAAAAGGTGAAAGAATACAAACCATGAAAACAGCTATTGTTATTCTGCTTTTCTAATTGAAAAATCAATAATGATGAATACCTCATGTTCGAAAGCACTAATGATGTGCACTCCGTGGAGAGAACATCTCATCAAAAGCAAACCATTCACTGAACAAATTATAGTCAAAGTCTTTGTGTAGTTTGAAATGCCATTCTTTCCTTAGACCTTAGCTCCCCTAATGTTTTTTTTCTTCTTCTTTTTTCTTTTATTTTCTTTAAAAGGAGGATCAGGGACCAAGAATTGAGTTCTGCTTGTCTTCAGCAGGGCTTCATGGGCCTGCCCTATTTATGTTACTATATTCTGAGATGATAGAATTTGGTTCTCAGTTATATTCTTTTGAGTGGATGTGATGTTTTTAGTTTACATTTGTCTTGTGTATTGAAATCCTGTGGTCTTGAAGTTTATAGGGAACTCACAGGAAAGAGAGAGACTTACGACAGACATTGAGAATGAAAACTATGGCTTTGGTATCTCACCTTTCCAGTGAGCCTGTGTAAAAACTTGCATTTTCATCTCCCTAAATAATGTAGCGGGGCAAACAGGAATTAACACATGGATCCTTCAGTGCTCCCTGGAGTTACCTCACTGATTTAAATAGCAGTTCTGGTAGAAAGGACTTTGTATGAGTAGACCTGTATCTTTTAAGCCTAGGACAGCCATAAAGATGTTCCTGAACTATTCCTTAAGGTCAGTTCTATATGAGCTAAAATGGTTTAAGCATTTATGTCATTGAAATGAGCTTGTTAAGATGTTTTTTCTACAAGAGACTTGACCTTTCTGGTAGCTCATAAGCCTCTCAGAGTTGCTGTGTTAGCATTTTTCATCAGGCTGCACACAGTCTTTGGGAGTATTACATTAACTGTCTGTAAAACCTATTTAATAACTGCCATGCTAATTTGATATGGCCTATAGCCATAATAAGGATACAGAGTAGTAATATAAATGTGATGTTTAGGTGCTGAACTCGTGACTAATGGCTGGCTATCTTTGCATCACCTAGTATACGCATCATAAAACCATTTTGAACTGCAGTGTTGAAACAAGACTATGGTCCTGTTCCCCCTCCTCTCTCTCCCCTCACCCTTCACTCCCACCCACTGCCTCCAAGTCTATAATAAAGTGCCATTGACCTGTATTACTGTAGCTTGAAGAAGCAATTGCAAACTTGGGCTACATTTAGTGGAGGTCTCCAAGTCACCCTGAATTTTGTGTTGGGGCAATAGGTGTATGCAATTTAGCTGCCATTTATTTAGGGACAGACTGTCTCAATGCCTTATTAAGTATTACTCTCCTCAGCTCCCTTGAGAAGCGTACTACTAGTAAACTAATTAGTGAAAGAAAATATATTGTGGTATGTTACTTAATACGAAGGCTGTCGGCACATTCAAGCATACCATAGCTGAGCTGCTGTTGTCTTTCCTCGGTGGTTTGCCGTGACTTGCTGGATTTTTTTCACTGCAGCATATTGCCTAAATGCGCATGTAGAACTTGGACAGAAGTGAGTATTGGTGCCAACAAATTAGCAAGAGACCTACAGAGAACTCTTCTTGGTAGGAAAGAGTGAGTTTCTGGGTTGCGGATGTAAACAGCTTTGCGATCAAGACCCTCCTTCATCTGGAAGAAGATATGCAGTTCCCTGGAGATGAAGAACATGTTTCAAAAGGCTTTATTTTGTTTCTTTATGCTCTAGTAGTGCAAGTAAGCACTATCCATTATATTTGATATGTGGCCTTTCTTAGGATTGCGCAGTCTCTCTGAAAGCTGTTGACATCTCTGTACTTACACCTGAGTCCCTGTGTCAATATGTCATGGCCTGTGATTCTGAGCAGAGGGGAGACCCATCCCTGTGGCCAGAGGCATTTTGCTGCACTGGAACACAAACTCTGCTAGATCCTACCAAGGGCAGGGCAAAAAAACGCTCAGTCAATACTTAGACTGTCTTTAGTCTAAATCTGTCCAATAAAGCTGGAATGTTAGGATGGGTTTCTTCACAGCTACTGGGATTGGAATTAACTTTTATCCACCCATGCAGTACTTCCAAGTGTTAGCAGCTTTTATCTTTCTTTAGAGAGAATGGGTATTCGGAAAGGGTATTTAAAAGGGAAAAGGATGTCAGCAGCCAAATTAACATTTGAGGTCTTTTGCAAAAGATTTCCATTATGATACCATGGATAGTGAGTGATTCAAATCAGTTATTCTCTGTTGTCTCATCTGTAAAGCAGGAGTAGGATCTGTATACTGCTTCATATGGTTGTATTCCATTGAACCTAAAAAGAGTGCAGGGAAAAGAGCACTGAGTTCCTGTGTGCTGGTGTCTAGCAGTAAGCATACCTGGTGTTCTATGAAGATGGACCCCAGAAGAACAGAGAATTAATAATTCATGTAGAATAAGAAACCTGCAAAAAACAAATAGGAAAATGAGCCACTGAGACAGTGCTACAATAAACGGGGAATGTGAATAGTTTTGGTTTTACGATAAGGCTTCTCTGCATGAAAAGTGCTTCTTTCTCCTTGTTCTAAAGTGGTCATCACTGTTACTTTGTGAAGAATTTTATTACTGCTGTATATGAGACTGTGGGTTGAGTCTGGGCTGCCACAGCTTACCTCATGGTGACTTGTGCAGTCAAAGCAGCCTTTCTGGTTAAAACAAAAAAGAACTCTCAAAAAAAGGATGCAGCTGAGAGCTATCGTTATGCAGTTATGTTGAGTTTTTGCTTTCTCTCGTCAGAATTACTGCCTTTTCTATTTAAACTTATCCTATGCTTAAAGAGAATATTCTTGCTTTCAAACTGCAAGGAATGTGGTGACTCTTGCCCAGGGCCCTACAGCAAGTTACTGAGCACTAGAGCTGGTTAGAAATTTTTAGATCAAAGTCAGAGGATTTTGTTTGTTTGGAGTTCATGTAGTCTTGAATGTGAGAGAAGACTCCCCGCAACAGAAATTCCCAGTGGCTAGGGCACTCTCCTTGGAAAAGAGAAGTGTAGAATATTCCTTCCAGGTGCAAATCAGGATCTTATTGTGGAACTACTGGGGAAAAAAAAATCATTTAGTACAAATGACCCTGTTCAGTTTAAGTTACAGTTGTTGATGGATTTCTTCTAGGAGAATTGGGAATTGTAGCCTTCTGCTGGTAAAAACAGTACTGCGTCTCTGGGGAAAAGCCTTTTCCTATCCTAGGCATTGGGTAGAGATTTGTTTGCAGCATTGTTACTTACATTGTTTTTATCTGTAACCCAGTTCTTGGGAGATGCCTGAAGGCCTGGACTGCCATACAACTTTCCCCTGTTGTACCTTAGGTTCTCCAGATATTGCCCTTTTAGGTCTGGTGGGAGGTTGGAGGACCTTAATTTATCATGAATTAAACAGCAAATAAAATTCTTGAGTGTATAGTGTACTACTGCCTACATGAATTCAGCTGTGCTGGTCACTTATGTCCATATCCAGAATGTGCTGCTAGGGGACTGAGGAAAATGGCCATAGGTCGGGTAAGAGAAATGAAAGGTAGCAGAGAGCGGGAATGTGGAGCAGGCCAAGAAGGCTGTGCATATTCTCTAATTAGAGAAAACAATAAATCTAAGGGGAGAAGAAGCCAGTCCTCTTTCTAAATTCTGTTAAATGTCATGCAAGTATTAAAGTATGAAAACATGCTGTAAATGTTTACACTTAATATTACTTGCTTTTGCCAAAAGTCAATCACTGCTGCTTTTTTTTTTTCTTAGCAGATGCTCTACACCAGTAACTATTGTTTGTTGGAAAGAAATTGTGTGTCCACTTTGATGCCATCAGAGTAGTTATTTGCAGATTGATTAGGCTGTCTGTAAGGAATGAGCAGAAGAATCTAAGCTGTATGAATCTCGCTTCTCCTTTTAATAGCTCCTGATGAGCTGAGTTATTCAAGTAATTTATTGAAGGAGCTGTGGATGTCTTGATTTTGGTACACTACCTGAAATCTGACTCCTCTTCTCTCTTTGCTTCCACTGTTACAAGAAACAGTAACACCAAGAAAAGGCTGGGGCTTGAAGTGTAGTTAGGCTCTGTGGCCTTGATTTTTCACGGAGCTCACTCACAAATTGGACAGTTTTAATTATTTCTTGTAGAATTTAAGCTACATTGGCAAGCTGACTTTTCTGTGTCTCTTTCATTTTATCTTTTCTCTAGTGTTACAAGATCTTCTCTAATAAATGTTATGATTTGTGGTCTGGGTT
The DNA here is from genome assembly GCA_013389825.1 of Crypturellus undulatus. Taxonomy (NCBI): domain Eukaryota; kingdom Metazoa; phylum Chordata; class Aves; order Tinamiformes; family Tinamidae; genus Crypturellus; species Crypturellus undulatus. The sequence goes on from VWPW01021830.1 coordinate 61,283, forward strand.
ATGGGCCAGTGTTGGGAGCAATAGCAACTGGTCCTGTCTAGGCATGGAAGAACTGGAAATGCAGAGACTGAGTCCTGTGTTGTGTTGCGAGGGTGCCCAGGTAGACTCCACCCTGGAGAAGCTTGTGCTTGTGTCTGGCACCAAGACTCGCCGTTTAGGTTCAGATTTGGGCAGTGTAATTAGAGCAATCTGCGTACCTGCATTTTGGCGACAAAAGAGCCTGGGAGCAGTTTCTTGGCTCTACAGCTTGGTGACGTGGCCTGGCTGCCATCCGAGTTCCTAAACTCATGTGCCCAAAAAGGGGGTTTAAGCAGAAGCTAAGAAGTGTCTCAAGCTTAAAACTGTGAGCCAGAAAACCTGTGCTCCAGTAGCTGTGAGGTTAACCAGGTGTCCACAGTGAGTTGGTACCAGCCCTGTCCAGGCGTGGGAGCCCAAACCGGTGGCTCCCGATGGCGTCTCCGCATCCTGCCCGCTTGAGGACATGAGGAGCCGCAGCGGGCTGGGAGCCGGGGCAGCGGCGCAGGGCTCGGTGCTCGCAGGGACAAGCATGGAGTCGGGCAGAGCAGAAAGCAAATAGGAAGAGCATTATATACTGAAACAAAATTATTTTATTTCAGTGCAGTACAAAGAAACAGGAGTTTGCTTTGAATGAAAATATTGAGACTAAAAAATGAAGCAGATGAAATACATTCCGTGTAATACTATGAATCCTTGGATATCCAAGCAGTGAAAAATGATGCCTCTGATGCTGCAGCATTAAAATCAATATTTACATAGCTTGAATGCATTACTCTTTCTTGATTTAGTGTTTATATCATGGGTAAATTAGTTTGCAGCAGTATAATGTATTACCCACTTTCAAACACTGACAGTGCCTTAGCCACCAGTCCTTGCTTATAATGTTTATAATGCGCTGGTGCAACAGCAGCATTTTTCTGTGCCAAGCCACCTCCCCACGCCCCAGTGAAAACCCTGTTAGCCCCTTTTTCTTCCGAAGAATGAATCAGCTCAAGTCAGTCAGGTACATTGAACTTTGGTTACGTTTAGTAACTCTGTAAACAGTGGGCCCACTTTATGATAACAAAATACGAACTCATTTTATTAGGATATGAGAATGTATCATTAAAAAAGAGATTGCTACATTGCCTGTCAGCCTGCAGCACCAAACACATCAGCTGCTCAGTTTTAGACTCTTCAGAGCGTTAGTTTTCAAACTGATTCAGGATTGGTCTCACCTGTTGTTCTAGTAAAGGTAGGACGAATTACATCTTCAAAAGTATCAAAACTTGGTGACGTAGTAGTTTGCAGCAGAGTTGCTAGCCCCGTTTGCAGACTTGGTGATTTTACAGGTAAAGGTTAATTACACAGGTATTGCTGTGAACCAAGCACATTGTCTAAAGGAAGCACATTTCTTGCCAAGTTTAAAAGTCTTTACATAAAACATGTTTTTTTATAATGGATTTGAATGGTTGCTGTATAATTTATTAAAATCATGTGTTTTCCTGATTGCGCTTTATACTGACACAAAAAATGGATAAACATGCAGTAAAATGTAGCTTTGTTATAAAATAATGTGTAAAAAAACATTAGGTATCTCATATTAAAGCATTTACAATGCATAGGCATTCATATAAGGATATAGTATAATAAAACTCATCAAATATACAAGCATGCAGCAGTTACCTTATATTCACAGTTCTAGAAATGACCACGCATCGATTTCCTCAAATACAAATTGGGTTATCCAAAATAGATTTTACAGCCACTTTCCTTTGCAGTGGCCAACTATGTTCTCATGTGTGCATTGCAGAAACTGACCTATAGAACAGGCCTAAGCTATGCCACTGTACTGTATGCATCTGTGATAAATACTGTATTTTAAAGTAGGAAGGACAATGAGAAGTTACCCATACCTCTCATAGTAGAGCTTGGAGACTACACAATGCTCAATAAATAAACCAAATATATAAGCCTATTTACTGTATTCTCCTTGGAGAGTAATGCTGCAACCTTGCCACATATCTAACTACTGCATAAGCTGGCCATGCAGTTTTCAAAACAAGTTTAGACAGATTTTCTATTTGATATTTTACTCCATCAGAGCAAGTAAACCTATATAGTACATACGATTTTTGCCCTGGATATTTTACAAAGGACTCCTGCTATTTTTAGACTGTGTTGGAGGGAGGGGGAACAGTGCAATGCCAAAGTCACACCCACAGATTTAAAATAAAACACATTTGCAGAGAAGTTTTCCTGGTTTGCTCTCAGGAGGTGGTGACATCCAACCTAGAGGTGAGCTGCAGCTGTCTCGCTGTCACGGGGAAGAGGCCTCGGTGAGTCCCTTCTGTGGCCAAGGGCCTCCTGGAGGGCGACCTTGAGGTTCTGTGGCTTGAAGCAGTCAGCAGTTTGACTTGCTTGCCACGGCCTGGATTGGCGGGTTACCCTGGTACGGCAATGCCAGGACAGCAGCAAACAATTTTTTTTGAGACAAGGCTTGTGACAAAGTTGTGGATTGTTTGCAGAATTGGGTCCTGTTTCTGGTTTTGGACATCCCAAAGTGAAATGGGATTGAGAATTATGACTTAAAATAATTTTAGGTCTTCCTTCCCCTTTCAAATGTTTTTTTTTTTCCCTAGTACTCCAGCTTTCCTGTATTCCTGCTTTTTCCCTGGTTGCTCTTGTTTTCATATGTAACAAGTTTTTTAATGCCTTCTAATAGCATGTGCATTTGCTTTCTTTTCCAGGGCACTTCAAGTAATGCTAGTAGAAAGAACCCTGTAGCACATCACACCACCAAAGATGCAGGCTACAAGTTCACTTGCAGGGATCTGTCCCTGTGTACAGCGGAGCAGGGGATTCCCACAGAAGCAGCACGTTGGAAGCAGCTCAAAAAGGAAAAGAAGCAGATGAGTCGGAGAGGAGGGTAATGGAAACATATGCTAAAGAAGAAAAATGTGTGTGTGAGGGAGTGTGGAAAGGAAATAGGAACTGGAGAAAGTGAAGAAGGAAAACTGAGTTCAAAGAGAGAAATGTTGCTCCTTGGTTTTATACAAGTGACTTGGCAAATGTGTGAATGCAGGTGAGTAGACTGCTTAGTACGCACTGGCAGAACCTTATCAACAGAACATTAATGCACTTCTGTGCCGTGGCCAGAACTTTAGCTCTGTAGGTTATTATTTTGAGTCTATTGACGTGTGTTTATTCAAGTTTTCTAGCAAAGGACATGTGGCCTCTTCCAGTAAACAATGTAATAACTCTCTTTTAATATTAGTCTAATTAAATTGTAGGAGGACTGTGGGACAAGTCATTGTGTTAGAGATGTTTGGAGCTCTTCTGATACAGGTAACACTTTTCTGCTGAGGACATGTAGAGAGCCCCATCTCCATATCTGGAATCTGATGAAAGGACTCTGAAATCTGAGATGGATATGGGGACATCTGAGTGCTTTTATTGTATCACTTGGAAAATGGGCTTATGGTCAGTTTTAGTTGGCTGCTTGCTGTCATGAATGTTGCTTTTAGAGTAGATGGGCATCTGTAGATGTCCATCTGTAGATGTCCATGCTGAAGTTAACATTAGACTTTCAATGCTCAAACTACTTTGCACAAAAATACTTCTTCACAGACTCTCTACTGCATCTTTCTTATACTAACAGCAACAGTTTAGATGTGGGGATTGCCCTCACACATAACAGTTAGCATTTTTATTTATGAGTATCAACTTCATTAATTTAAGGTATCTGCTTCCCTCTTTTTTTTATGATTTTTATGTCTGCTCACTGTCATGTGCTCCCTCTCTTGCTCTCTCATGTTGTGTGTGGGGGGAGTGTGTACACATATATTTTATATATGTTGGTAAAAATGAGTATGTGCTTTGTTACTTGATCTTGATTTCTTATACTTTTTAATATTTACACTAGACTCTTTGGGCCCTTAGCTGAATCTGCCATTTATTTTTCTCTTCACAGACCTAAGTCTTAACTATTCTGGGAATTTTTTTAAATGAAACATTGAAGAGGTTGCTAAAAGCAGATATGAGAGCTACTTTGAGTAGATTAGCAAGGAGAAAGAGGAAATCTCCTGAGAAGTCTGACAGTTTGTAACAGAGAAGCTGGGATTAGACTGAGGCCCAAGATTCTACCACCTTTTGAGAATTAATGGGAGTTGCATGTAGAGGATCTTTGTTTTTTTCTGGAAACCTCACCGACTGCTTCTAGTAGAAGTCTGGGCTCCTCGTTGGCCAGATGAGAGAGTACATTTCTGAGTATTCCCTGCCCTCTCCCCCGCCCCCGTGGAAAAATTAATTTAATTCCCGAGGGGAAGGAGCGCCGTTAGTGGGACGTTCCTCCTCTCGCTTCTTCCTGCTGAAGTTACCTGAACATCAGTCATTACAAATACGGTTGTCTGGTCATAAATAGCTAACATTAAAATAAGTGATGCCACCAGAACAGGTATTTACATGAGCAGAAGGAATCTCACCTCATTTTAAATTTGCTAAACCTTTTTCTCCCTGCCTCACTTCTTTCTTCTATATATTTCTTATTCTGACTTCTGCATGTGGGTTTTAAGCGTTATGTTAGGCACCTTCACGATGCGTTTGAACTCCTTTATTATGCTTTCTTGAGTATTACATTAGATAAGACATTCCTTGTTAAGCAGTCAGCAGATTTTGTAATAAATAACTAAAAATATTTTCTTTTGTTTTCTAAGTTCCTTAAGGAATGACAAGTAAAAGCCTGAATTGGGTTGCTGAATAAGCAGGAGACAGCAAAAGGGCAAGCAAGATTAGGAGATCATCTTTTTGACCTTTAAAAAGAAGAAACTATCCTTTCTAGAGAGCATCCTGCTTTTGTGCCAAGTTTTAATGTTTCAAGAAAAACAGAAATACAGGTAGAGTGTCCTCCGAAGAAATACAAATGCAGAATAATGTGGAGTAACTAAATACTGAGTAAATCCACTTCAAAACATTTGTTAGCATGTAAGCCAGTAAAATCTAGTTCCACCTACTTCCATTTGAGGAGCTTCCCATTGTGCATATTAAATATTGTCTGCCTTACACAGCACTACATATAAAGATGCATGCCTGTAATCTTTTCACATAAGTTTCACATTCTTTCCCCATTAATATCCCTGAGAAGTTCCTCCAAATTGTGTTTGAAAATTGAACAAGGGCTTCTAAGTAATTTATATACTTTATATAGTTAACTTTTGCCAAAGGCTAGTTTTTTTTTTTCATTTTCATGATTCTATTTGTTAAATTTGATGGCCTGACACTTGTGCATATGTTTCAGATCATTCAGTTTATGAAGAGTTCAGACTGATGAGTAACTGACTGACTGATTTTTTGTACTGAGAAAACCTAAATAAACGCTGCACGTGTTGCAGTCATTTGTAGGCATTTGCTGTGCTACAAATCCTCAGTTTATATTAGTATGGGAAGAGTGCTAAAAACTTCTAATGTACAACAAAGAGCCCCGTTTCCAGTATCGCTTTGCTTCAGTGTCTATAATATAAAAAAATATGGGATCGTATTTATCTTGATTTCTTCACTCTCTGAACATGCTAATTTTGTAATATTTAATGCTTTCCTTCCCACATTCTGGAAACAGTCATGGGAGGTCACATATAAAGTTAGCAGAGTAGATGGGTAAGAAATGCAGAATTTTGCGGTGGAAAGGACAAAATGAGAACCTAGCTCAGAGGTTTTCAGCCAGTTAGAGACTGGATAGTCTCATAACCTAGTGTGAGTCAAGTTGATTTGACCTCTGTGACTACTTTTTCCCCCTTCCTAATTACATTTAAGCTATTAAAGCAGGGACTGCTGTGAGATGCAATGACCAATATGTATACATGCAACTCAGGCATGATGCAGATAATTTTATTGTAGTTATGAAGCTAAAAGTTTTGTCAGTAGGAGCACAAAATAATCTTATGGAATGCTATAGCTGTGGGCAATTTTATTATATTTTGTTTTGTTCAATAACCTATATCAACCATCAGCCTCATTTCTGTTCTTGAAGATTAGCATACTCATTTTGCAGAATTAAAAACATTAGTGAATTTATACCTCAAAAGCTGCAGTGTTGAATTTGTTGTGAGCAAAACAGAGCAGACTCTGACTGTGCTGGAATAACATACAGACAGAACTGAGTTGCACTCTTAAGTCTAATTTTAACAAGGTATAGAGAAATAGGCCACACAGTCTTATCTTGTCCTATTTTTATGTTGAATTTTAAGGGAAACCAAACCATAGTGTGTTAATGGAGCTGTAGCATATGGATATGGACAAAAATGTGTTTTCAAAAAAAAAATGAATCAAGTTACTCTGAAACACTCAAGACACTGGATTGTCCCCTCAGATTGTCTTTGAAGTCCGATCTGAAGATAAGATCCTCACAAGCTTTTATTTGGATTAGCCCTGCATGGGCTTCATAGAGGAAAGGCCCTAGAAAGCTCCACTGTATTTTAAGACTGGGATTCATCTACTGACTTGAACAGCCACACAGTATAAAGCATACCAGTCCTTCTTTTCTTGTCTAAACTATTTTGAACAAGATGTTTTTTCTTCATGCTAGTTTGGCAAGCTTCTAAGGCATTTGTGCAAAGTGATAATGCAAGAGCAACCTGATCTTAACACTGAGAAATTCATAAATAGCATCCAGCAGTAATTAAAGTGAAAATTTATAGCTAAGAAATGTGACCACTCTACAGTATCAGTAGAGCTAATATAATACATAGTGCTAAAGTGAAAAATCTTTACTGGTGCATTCAACTTGGAGAAACATGACTGTGAATTTCAAAAACGTCAAGGATTCATCTTGCTTTTTACACGAATTGATTTAAAAGAAAAAAAGTGTATACACGTACAGAAAATATAGAAGTGAAACAGAATGCCAGCAACTGCCATCTCAAAACATACTATACATGTAGTCAGTATTTTGTACTAAAATAAAAGGTTAATTTTGAAGTCCAGATGTTTAACATAACTTGGTGGTCTCCATAAGGCCATTTTCAGGAGTCAAGTGCATGTTATTCAAGAGGGGGATGTTTACAAAAGCCTTTTTAGAACTAGGATAGCCAGCTGATGTTTTGCCATCTGCGCTCTTTTCAGCAAGTACACACTAAAGTCACCAAAAAAAAAAAAAAACGAGAAATTCTCTGTCCGTATTTCTCCTCAGATTTGGGTTAAATGGCAGGGAACATCCACATAGAGCTTAGCTGTTCAGTTTTTATGCATATGAAATGCAAGACAGTGGTAGAATAATTCGTGGAGAATCAGAATGGAAATAATGCCTAGCTCTTAAAAATACCATTATGAAAACTTTATATACACTTCTCATGCTTTCTTCTGAACTGCCCACAGGGTCTGAACTTACTGGAAGGAAGGTGAAGTCTTGTACTGGGCAAACTTCATGCCACACAGCCCTGAATTCAGTTCAGAAAAGATAAATTTCTTAGAAACACCTGAGGAGAATAAAAGCTCAGCCTTCTCTGCCGAGCACAGCTGTGACCATTATGCAGTAGCCCATAACGCTAGTACATTGCGTCGTCAAGGACCGCAGATCTCCAGGGTTGTTTCATGCTTCAGGAGACTAATGAAGTTTTAGGTCTTCTCTATTACCCCTTTTTTAAAAACAAAACAAACCCTCCATACCTATTTGTACCTCATCTGCAGTATTATATGAGTATATGCTGTAGGCAGACAGAAGTGCTGGCCTGCCCAAAATAACTCACATCTTAATATGATGTGTAACATTTGTAAAGCAGGCACTGTGAGTTTTGGACTTTATCCTGTGCTTAAAGGAACTTCTGTGGCGGTGGTTGTGGTTTAGATTTCAACCAGATGTTGGGGGAATTCAGATCTTCCTTATTTTTAGACCACAGCAAACAGACCACAACAGGACAGAATGCTTTCACTGAACTTTGCGGTCAGTTTTTAAAAACGGCAGGAGTAGTTTTTGAAATTTAGATCTGGAACTGGGCTTGGATAAAACCACTCGGGTTTAGGTGTGCTCCTGGCTGGGCCCACCTCCCATTCAATTTTTGTCTTTTTGTGACTCCAGTTTTACATACCAGCCTGTAAACGTCACTGTGTAGTCTTAGGAAGCTCGCTGTTATGCCTCAGTACTAGACAAAAGATCTCCGCAGGACTTCACATGAGGAACAGTTAAACAAAAACTTGTGTATGAATAAGGCACTAGTAAATGTTTGCAGCAAACAACAATTACAGTCTATATTCTTTAAGAATAAAGCCGTTCTCTTTAGGAAATCACCTGTAATATGACAGAGTTACCAATGCCAGTTAGAAGGGTGTTAGAGAAAGTGCATCTTTGGAATGCAAGCTCCTGTTCGAGCTGGAATTAGGATGTAGAGTGGGGTATTCAGGACAGCTAAAGCAAGGAAAAACTGGTCTCGATTCTGATCAGTGTCTGCCAGTGTCAAATAACTATAATGCAAGCGCTCCCAGTTTACACTGGTAGAAAGAACTGAGGTCAGAATTGAGCCTGCTCTATCAAAGCTTGTTAAACAGTAACAGTGGTAACCCTGAACATATAATTGCCTATGATTTCCTTCTTTAACAGATTTTAAAAAGAATCTGTTTTTTCTTTCTACTTGCTTAAATCCAAGGATGCACTTTCTCTTGACTAATGTAACAGACCAAATCTGCCTTTACTACTTTGGAGCTGCTGCTGTTCTAAACAGTTACTAAATTATTAATCCAGACTTTATACCAAATGAAACTCATGCCTGCCAGTCCCACTGCAGAATGGCTGGCCACTATTTCCCAGTAGAAGCTGTCCATTCGTAAGACCCCAGTGTACTACTACTATTACTATTAAAAAAGTACTTTTCTGTGTGAGCTTTTTTCTCTGTCATTGAAGCACCAGAATTTGATCATCAAGCCAGTAAGAATGCACCTACAAACTAATAGACCCAGTTAATCTTTATGATAGTATTATCCAATACTAGCCAGTAAAACTACTGCATCTGAATCATTCATTTGGTATATTAGATATAGAAGGTCAGTGGTAACTCCGTAGTTTCATGTTGTTACTCAATCTTTCTTTGAAAACAGACAGTTTAGCTTTATCATTTGACAAAACTCAGTTCCACTGAGTTTTCTTCATTATTTGTACAAAATATTAAAAACTTCACACACTGCTAGTGTCCATAATGCAAAAGGGGAAAAATTTTACATTGATTCATTCTTCTTGTATATATTATTGCCATCAGGTATTACATCTAACAATTCTGGACAGATCTATTATTTATTTAGGTAAGGACTCGGTATTAAGTTCATCGCAAGCTTTACAATCACTCGGCCATTAGAGTCCCCAGTAACTTTTAAAAATGTCTTTTGTTTTTGTTTTTTTCCTCCCCCTTTGATGATGAAAACTAAATTAATTGGTGGCATAACTCAGCTGAAGTTGGGAAGAGCTTCAACAGAATGTAATCTGCATTAACATTTATTTCCACTGAAATATAAAGCAGGCATTCTCCTGTAGCTGCTATACTTATTTCTAAAATTATTTACAGAAGAAAGAAAAAAAATATCTCTCTCCTCCACAGCAACTCAGGTAATGTCCTTTTTATTTTTTTTATTTCAACTTGTTTGTTTCTTTTATTAATGTCAGAATATATGCTGTTATTCATGGAGGCGAGGGAAAGCTAATAAATTGCACATATTTAATCTTAATATTAGAAAAACGCAATTGAGCATTAGAATTCTGGAATATTTTCTGCTAATGTTGACAAAGATTATAGATCATTTTTTCTTGTTACTTTCTTTTTTCATTGTAATGATCCAGATCTGGGAAACTCCAAAAGAAATGACGTTATTTACCAAAATGGGCCTTTTGCATTCATAACTGATTTTGAAATATATCTCTAGCTGGCAATTGTCAGAAAATGACACTCTCTTTTTAGGATTTCCTAAACTGTGCTTAGTTTAAAGTAAAACCTTCCCCTGCTCCTGTTCCCCTCCCCCCACTAATTTGCAAATGAAAATTGTGTCTGAAAGTCAACCTACTTTTTAAACTTGTTATTAAGATTAAAATAGTCACTTGGGACATTTTCTTTTTTCTCCTTTCTCCATTATCCTATGTGCCTCCAGTGCCTATGTACCAAAATGTGCCTTCATCGCCATACAGTCTGGTGAAAATGATCTGCATTTCAGAAAAAGTTTTGTGGATGTTTTAATGAAATGCAGAATGCAACTTGCTCTCGCAGCCGTATTTCTTCAGCAGAAGCTGAGGAACAGGAAGGAAGCCTTTCTGTTAAGAAACTAAGCTGATACAGCTCAGACTGGGAAAAACAAAACGAACAAAACACACTGTCAAAGATCTTGCTTTTTTTTTGGCCTTTTTTAAAGAGTAAATTTGCAGTTTTACAGAACATTGTTTTTTTCTGCAACTGACCTATGTTTGTAGAGGCACACTATTTAACTCCATATGAAAATGGCCCAAATGAAAGTATCACATTTCTGTTTGTGCTGATGTATTCACCTGTATGGTGATATATTAACTCGAGAATACAACTTTCCAAAATTTTTTGAAGTGACAGCAAGCACAAAGAATTTAGAGGTGTAAAATCAGCAAAAATTAAAGTATGGTCATTTAACTACTACTGTATGGTTTTACACAACCCCTGACTTTTCTTAAAAGCAGTATTTAATACTAATATATGCATTGGTTTAATCCTATGTACACAACTGCTGACTCTCACTCAATAAATGTCTAAATTGGGAAGATAAACAAACTTCAGATTTCAGGAAAAGTCAGTCCTTGATTTTTACCATACTCACAAAACATAAAATTTCATAGTTAGATAGTAGTATATTTAGAAGCAAGTGCAATGTTGAAAGAAGTCCAGATTACTTAGAAATCTGCTTATCTGGGAAGCTGTAGGGATTATGATGAATTTGATTAGGCCATTCCCCATTCTTCAAAACTTCCTGATACACTTACGAGATGAATGCATTACCAGTCGTGTAACCCTAATCTATTTTAAGGATAGTTAGAAAACTTGGAGAAAGAGTGATACTCAAACTATGTGCTAAGAACTGGTACAAATCTGAAGGACTGGTCATTCATTTAAAGGGAATGATTTATATGGACAAATGTTTGCTTGTTTCTTCAGTGGGGAAAATCTCCCATCCATTTATAAGTCAATAATAACTGATTGTGGAATGCCATTTTGTAGCGTGAATCTTGGTTCTGCCTCTGGGTTCATTCTAGCCAGGACAGGAAGTAGGGAAGTTCCTAAAACTGAAAATCTAATGCATGCTGTTACATTCTGAAGAGGAACTTTAAATGTAACATGGTAGCAGAAACTGTGTTCAGTGTCAGAAGTGACAAATTTGAAAGTCTTAAGTAATGCAATATAGAGAATATAGTTTAGACATTTTTATATAAGTGTGCTTTTCCTAAAAACAAACAAAAAAACAAACCCTTTTTTTGCTGTTGTTAAGTCTTTTTTTTTTCTGTAAGTATGAAATAGGGCTACACCCTTCATTCTTCATTGCCATACTAACCAGTAGAATAGTCTTTCTAATTCACATGGCTCATGGCAGTCTTATTTGATGCTGATTTATTAAGTTTGTGATTAAAGCAGTTTGGGATTTTTGTTGGTTGTAAACTTTTGGCATAATGTGAATACCAGTCCCTTTCAAAAACAGCTTTGAGTTGCTTAATGATGCTTGTGCTGTTCCCCGCGTCTGCTTGGTTGATAACAAGGCCAGCTCCAGCATTCTGCGTAAAAGCATTTCCTACCCAATCAAAATTACCTACAAAGAAATGCAGGAATGTAAAATGAGTTAGAGCATTTTTTTTGTTAGAAAATCAAACAAACAACAACAACAACTACCACCGCTAATTTGCCAAAGGCAATCCAGCATAATAAAGTATAATTCTCCCCTAAATCTACCTAGAGATTTACTAAACATATATGGAAATCAGTTTTTGATATTGACAGGAAAAGAGAATAATCTCCATCGTGTACCAGAGTGCTGTGCAGATGGTTTGTGCAAATTTAACAACTCTAATCCATCACAAGCCAAAACAGAGACTTTATTTATTAAAAACTATATTGTTCTTCCTTTTGTATACACTGTGTTATTACTCTATATACTTCCTCACGAGCCTTTTCAGTGCCAAGAATAAAAATATTCTTGGCTGTATAAATGACTTCACATACATGGGATGGATAGTGGTTGCTCTGTAATGCTGAGCCATACCAAGAGATCCTCTACAGGTTACCACCTGACAGACACGCTTTCAAGAAAAGAAAGTAGATTCTACTGTTATTTTATTCCAGTTACTATCACCTTGGCTGCATGAAGTCTTAAGGTCTTAAATGATCATTTCAAATCCTGGTGATAGTAAGGCAAAGAAAGGATAACTGGATTAATGAAAAAATATACAAAACAAATATATCAGTTATAGCTACAATAAAAGAAAAATAAATAGATATTTGAGTTTTATTGTACAATGCATTACTATTCTCCCGATACTGGATAATAGAGGTTATCTTCTAAAACAGAACGTCTGGACATACATGCTTGAAGCAATGTGGGAACTGCATATCCTTTCTTTCAAGAGCTGCATTTGGTTACTGCAAAGGGAAATGTAAGAGTTCTGAAATTGTCAAGAACTGTAAATCATGTTCTGGTCATAAGGAATGTTTCTTCATATGCTTTCAAGGAAAAGATGCATCAGGTCTTTAACCATGTGCATTTGCATTCCTAGCATCAAGCCTGGTTTTTTTCTTTATTTAAAATCAAAAAAAAAAAAAAATTACCTAGTATTAGTGGGATGTATGCCAAGATACAATTATCTGTATGACATGAGAGGCACAAAGGAGGAAAGGAGAAGGTAAGGAATAAAAGCAACTTGGGTAAGAATGCATGTTGTGTAGACACTTTAAATTACTGAAATTGGATCTGGGCATTGAAAAGCTTTTTAAATGAAGTAAAACGAGGACACTGTGACTCATAAAACATTTGAGAGAAGACCGGAGAGGATTTAAGATTTACTGCTGAAAGTGAGAGAAAAAAAGAGATTTGGGTAGGTAAAGAAACTAGGGAGCCAAAATACTAAAGAGAATGGAGAAGGGACTTTTGTGAAACAAAAGTGACTTAATGAAAGGGAATTTTTAGAATTCAGTAGTACTCCACGGAGTATTTTAGGTGACAGAAAACTTTTAATAATATCTCTATGGCTCCTGCAAGTCATAGCTGATGTTGTGATGACAATTTTAAAGGGGGGACACTACATCCTGGTCCACATGTTTAATTCAAGGCATAGTCTAAGAAATGGGGATATACTGAAGAACCGTCGAGGTGAGCTAAGGGGAGCTCTCACATTTCTAGACTCTTTGTGATTCTCCACTATTTATCCAGGTGACCAGAAATACTTCTGGGTTGAGACTCCCTAGCTCCCTTTGTGATCACTGGCTATAAACTCTACGAAAACTCAGGATGAGCAGGCAGGCAACTAAAGCGAGAGTTGCAGCTCTTAGAATGCATTTTTTCTTTAGACTTTACAGAATCTCTCCTGAATTATATTTTAGTTCTGTAAGAGTTTTCTGGTCCTGGAGAACAACTCAACTCAAGCAGTCTTTTTTTTTCCTTTTTTAAATATAGCTGTTATTCATGAGCACTGATTGATAAAGAACCTCTGTTAGCTGCTGTACACAAATATATTATTTAAATATATCTTTAACCCACAATGATATTTTTCTTATCTATTAGAAATGTACCTAATGTTAATAAAGGGTGCCTGAAATATATCAACACTGTACACAGTGACTCAGAAGAAGAGGAAGAAGACAGGTATTTTTCTAATATGTACCTTGATGACCACTGCTTTCATAAGGATGTAGAAAATAGAGAATAGTCCATCTTCACTCAGGCCACAGAGATTATGTTGATCACCAGTTTATTCGTTCATCCTGTGTTTGTGTTTTCAGTCTGCTTCTAAATACTGAAAACACGATGCTGCTTTTGGGGAAATTGATTTATAGGATGAAGCAGGGCATAAACTTATCTTAACATTTTTTTTTTAATGATAAATTTCATCTTCCCTTAAAACCTTAGTCTTCATCCAGGTTCTTAAAGATGCAAATCCACAATTTTTAACATAACAAATATATCAGTTGTAGATTCCTCACTTACAAGTGAATGTTATTGTGGACTTTTGGCTACAAATGAACTAGACCTTCTTGAAATGTAGTTACTTACCGATGTATGCAGCTCCGTCAGTCACCATATATTTGTTACGATTTAATTTGGGGAGGGAAGCATTCTTCTGTTCTTTCAGAAAGCAAGCATTTTCTTCTTCGAGGTCAAAGAATTTCTGCCATAAAACAGATAAGAAATAATTTTTTTTTTTTTTCCCTCTGTCCAGCTACTCCTGACTGACAAGGAGACAGAATAGCCTGGCTTTGTAGGTGAGCACTCATTTGACTAAAACTGCATACTGAAATTTCATACTAAATTCTCAAATTCTGTGATTTTTAGTCTGCCTCGGCATTCTGAAATGCTTTGGCTAGAGCAGACTAAAAGCAATATAGTGCTTTATAATAAAGGCTGTGAAATGAACAAAAAATCCATTGTGTTCTGTGGGGTAAGAGCCAGAAGTGTATTTAGCTCATGTCCTCATTCATCAAGGGCCACTGGGCTTTGAGGTAATGCTTCTGGATCCTCTTTGCCAGGCTTGCCAACAAGCCAAATTAACACCCTTATCTTACACATTGCACAGTTTACAATGGGAAACTTGCCCATCTCTGCAACTTTTCAAGATTAAATCTGATTGGCAGAGATCAAACTTGCTTGATAAGAGAAAACTGTATCAGCTTTACCCTAAAGGGCAAAACTTGATAGATTTTATAGAAGAGCTACAGCTATTTCTAATCTGGCTTAGTGCCAGACAGAAAATGAAGTTTCCATTACAAGCCTAAGTATTATTTGTTTCATTAGGGAAAGTGAGAGCTACATACCCCCAAAAGAACATGAGGATGAAGAAGAAATTAAACATTTAGTGTAGAACTTGGGAACTTTATCATAGAGGTGACGATGTGTGTAGCTTCCCCCGGAAAAAAATCTAATTCATAGATATCATTAATGAAGGTAACTGGCTGTAAAGTGCAGCTAGTCAAAGGTTGAAAAACAAACAAAAAGTAGCCCCTCTCTCCCAAATTTTAATGTACTGTTCACAGCTTGAACCAGTGATGCCTTCAACACAACCTTGACATAATCCTTTTAGGTACAGAAATGCCTTTCAGAATAGCCATAATATTTTCAAAACTCAACTCTAGGTTGTTACTGAGTACCAGAAACTCTAGTATTATGTTGTATCACACTGGTTTTTAGTGGTCATTTCAGAACTGCACATAAGTAGTGGTGTGTGAGTGGTAGTACTATTCATTCAAACCATCTCCTCTTATTTACTCATCTCACTCATTACAGTTAGTTGGTTTTCCTTGAAGAACACTGTAGGTACTGTACAGACTTATCTCAGATTAGTATTATCAAACTTAATTAATACAGATGAAAGGTACAGCAGGCCAGATGCTTTTGATTAACCTAATGCGTTATGCTTTGGACTGTAAGTTAGAATTACCATATTTCCCCTTGGAAAATACATAGGATGAATTTTCTGTTGCCAGAGACTGCACCAGTACTGCTTGGAAGAGCTTTGTGTAAAATGCAAAGACCAGTTCAGGCTCAATGTCTACTCAGTCCTGCTGTTCTCTGCTTACAGTGATGCCGGTGACGAATAGGACAGCTTCTGGTTTGGGCTTGATATGTTTTTTCCCAAAGTGATGAAACAGACTTTTGTTTTAAGAGTGAAACAGGACTATAATGCCCTAGAAATTAACAATCAGAAGTGTATTTTTGTGGAGAAGCAGAAGGTTTTTTTTTTTTTTTTCCCCTTCATATTTCAACTTTAAACCGATTCCTAGTCATTTTTTGTTGAAAATAAGTAGAAGTTCAGGGATTTTTTTTTTCTTCCACTTAGTGATCTATAGCATGTAATAGCCTGCCAGGTTAACTAGCTGTAATATTACCTTATTCATGGTCACAACCACCTGAATCTTAATAAGAAGCTCAGTGGACAATTCAGTGCCTATATGTAGTCATGTAGTACAGTTGTGATAAGTTCATCATGATCTGCTCCAGCAGTCTCTAACTTTCATATGTTACTGTATGCCTACTTACCCATGTACATGGCATTTTAAAACTTCCACAGTTTAATTTTTGTATTCAGTTCAAAAGCTAGCGAAATTCGAAGGACAGTTTCGTCTTTTTTTTTTTTTTAAATTAAAACCAGAAATCATTAAAAACAAGTAGACTGACCCAAACTTTTTAACAGAATGATTGCTTTATAAGGGCATTAGTAAAGGCTGTCCTCTTCTTTAGATGAGATTTATATTGTATATTCACTTCTAACTATATAACTAAACTGGATCAACATGGAAAAAACATATCTGTAGTTAAACATTTTAAACATCACTAGCAACTAATTTCAGTATTACTTAAAAGAGAAATGGAAGAAGCCATCCTACAGCTAAAAAAGGAGATCTTACAAGCTATTTGGGGTTAATTTTCATAAACTATCAAAGCTTCACGCTCCCTGCCTGAGGAACTGTTGTGCAAACACGTACCCACAAGGAAGGTATGTACTTAGCAACCCAGTCTTCAGTGTTTGATTAAAAAGGTAAAAAAGCTCATAGAGCTCTAACAGAGCAAGAAAGAGAGCAGTCATAGGGTCCTGCATTAACTCTCCTTGGTCATTTGGAGGCTGAAGTCACTCCCTCTGAGAATAATACTAATGTTGAAGGGAATACACTAAAGATGGTGAACGGGAAAAGCGTTTAGTACCAGGCAAGGATGTAACAAGCTATTTTCCCAATTTACATGATTTAGCAAAAGAATATGTATCTTGCTGCAAGAATGGTCCAAAAGAAGTACCAAGTTAAAGCTGTTGCACTGAGATGTTTGTATAACCTAGCAAGCAGGTAAAGAGTGGTGGCTCCACCAACCCCGTATGCAGAACATCCTGCTGATGCACAGCACAGAGGTTAAGTGAGCTGCACTGTAAATTAGAACTACTAAAATCTGGGGTGCACTACACAGTAGACAGGTAAAGAGAGGTGGCTTGAAAAATATAATGTATTTTCCAGCTTGACAATGTATTTTAATATAATGTATTTTCCAGTCCCTTGACAATTCAGGAAGGTGGGAAACCTATCTGCCCACATATACAGAATATACAGATGTAGTTTAGATGAGCAAGTGAGCTATCATAGGGCACTAAGCAGCGCATAGTATTATTTTTACAACACTTTCCTTTCGAAGAAGTATTATGTTACTGTGTTGGTAATACTGTACCTCTTGATGAGATTTCATTCTCCTTTCTAACTTTATTTATTTATTTTAGAGCATTAAATATTAAAATAATATTAAATATTTTAGAGCATTAAATTAAATTTACTTTAGAGCATTAAAGCATTGCTTAAGATGAAAGGCTTTACAGTTAATTCATTACACTGATTACTTGTAGAACATTTTTGTTTTGGTATAACTGGTGTCTGAAGAATTAGTGAAAGGTTCTTACAGCAGGACACACCTGCATAACCCCAAAGCAGATTTGATTGGCGCCTCAAGAATGGTATGTGCTGCAATACTTGTGTCTGGGACATTCTACTTGTTCTTGGTTTCCAGTTTTCTAAGTTTGATTCTGTTTTGTGCTTTCTGTGGGCCCTTAAGAGTATACTACTTTCTCTGTTCAGCACTAAGCAACAGAGCAGGCCCCGTTTTAATTCACATTTTGGAGTTCGACTGTACATTCAGGCTCACAGGTACTACACAACTTGGGGAATACTAGTGTAAAGTTCACACATGCATGCTGAGGAGTTTTGAATTTACCCCTTATAATTTAGGCCTTAATTTCATGCTGACTTGTAGTTCAGCAAAGAACAGAGCTCACTGCATAAGCTACAAGGTTGGTATGCAGTTCTCTACTTGATGCTTAGCCATGTACTCAGAACGTTTATTTAGTTTCCCATAAAAGGTTTTTCCCTTGTAAGCACTTCCCAGTGGTCTTTTTTGCAGAGTACTTGCATTGAATTCATGTTCTCAAAGGACAGTTTCAGTTGAATCCAATAATTATGAATCCTCAATGCTTATTTAAAGTGGACTCCACAATCCATAGCGAGATGCTAAGGAATATCTAATTAAGGAGTAATCTCTTTCTAACTGGCTTCAGTGCTGTTAATTGCTTGTTTTTGCCAGAAATACTTATGGCAAAAGAGAAAAAATTGCTTCTAGAAAGAAATTCACTAAAATTAGACTATCTGGAATCCATATTTTGCAATCCTCTGCCTTTTTGATCTTTACAACCAAGTCAGAAGTGAGAGAAATAGGGATTGGCTACAGGTTTTTGATCATGAGAGTGCCAGGCATACAGAGTTTGCAGGGCCCTGGTATCTAGTTAGGCAATAGGAAAGCTGCTGCTGGGCTGGCCAGAGGCCTCTGGGGAAGTGGAGACTCCCATCCAACAGCAGCAGCTGGGCAGTCTCCTCCTGGCGTGACAGCGTGCCCCATACCCTGCCCTGCCCTTGGCAAAACAGCTGCCGCGTGGCCTGCAGGAAGCCACGGGCACCCCTGGAAACACGGGCCAGAGTGCTCTTTCCACGCAAAGAAACAACCACGAAGAAAGGCTTTCACAGGGAACAAAACCTAAAGGGAAGAAAAAGTTATTAAATACTTGTTGTAGGGCTGAGATGTTGTAGGGCTATCCTCAAGAAAATGGAAAATGGGGAAGTATCATTTCTGTCACTGCAACATTAAGGTACGAGGACAACTTAAACTGAAGTACCACCATTCAATGTCTCAGTTTAAGCATAATCTTTGTAAAAATTTCTAGTTTAGGTTTCTCTTAAAATTTAAACTTTCTAATGTATAAAACATACAACACATGCCTTACTTGACTGTATTTTCTGTACATTGTTTAGTTGGACTTCATGTTTTCTCATACCCAAAGCAGAACCAAAGGGAAGCATGAACCCTTAATGTTGGAAGGGACCTCTGGAGACCATCTAGTCCAACCCCCCTGCACACGCAGGGCCACCTAGAGCACGTGGCACAGGGTGGCATCCAGGCGGACTCTGAAGATCTCCAGAGAAGGAGACCACAGCCTCTCTGGGCAGCCTGTTCCAGGGCTCTGTCACCCTCACTGTCAAAAAATTTTTCCTTAAGTTCCTGTTTTCTACCCTGTTAACTGTTGTAGTTCCCTTCCCTACCCCTGCCTCCAAAAAAAAAAAAAAACCAAAAAACACAAAAACAAAAAAACAAAAAACAAACATTTACTTTTTGATCCTAGCTATAGCCAGGTAAGCGAATGGAGTGCAAGTGGAATGCAAATTTAAACAGTACCTACCTGTCATATTTTGTAATGAAGTAAATGAGTATTGTGATGAAGCCTGTGCTTTCATAAAGAGTAAGCAGCAAACTCTGAGCCTTAAGGTGTTACAGATAACAAATCAATCTTAAGACTAGTATTATTTAATGCACTAATTTACCCTATATGCAAAAGTTTCTGCTGGTTCACAGCACAGAGGTGAGATACATTATAAATTAAAACTTTATTAAAATCTGGAGTGAGCTATTTTTTTCCTAGAAATTCTTATCTTTGTATTTGTAACTGAAGATAGTCTAGCTACAGTATTTATGTAGAAGAGAAAATTTTTTTTTTTAATTATCAATTTTTAAAAGTCAAAATAACTTAGCAGATTTAGCGACTTAGTACAATTTTCTCAAAAAAAAAGGAAAAAAAAAATGGTGCAAGACGCTTGCACGTTCCAGCATCCCTCAATATCCTAAGAATATATCAATTTAAAATAGCACTTACCAGACACTCTGTTCCCTAATGCAAGCATAACATATATGGCATTTCTCACTTTCTTGTAGTGCATGTATAATACGGATACATAATATTTGTTCATAATTCTGAAGGTAATGTTCATTCTTCCCAAATATTTTTCTTGTACTTTGTACTTTATTAGAGGAAAAGAAGATACTTATGGATACTTAAGGTTTACATGAAACCAAGCTAACATTTACATTTACTCTTAGCACCTGATTTAAACCAGACATAAGTATCGTTCATACTACTGGCTCTGCCAAGAAGGACCAGCTCTACATGAGCAACAGTGCAGATTGCCTGTTGCCATCATCTACCTTTCCTCTTTGTTTCTATGTCTGCTACTACTAGGATTAAATTTAGTCCACTATATTACAAACGTTATTTAATGAAATGTAAACGTTTTCATACCAAAATAGAACTCTTTTCAATTGTTGAGGGGTTTTCTTGATTTTTCTCGGGGGAGGGGGAAATCTTGGATTTCAGAAACATTATGGATTATACTTACAACTTTCAAACTACAGCTGGGAACTTCAGTGCAAATAGCTTTGAGAGATGAAACAAAATTAAATGTAAGGGGATCTGTGTCTCTTGAGAAACTTATGAGAAGTCGTACTTTAATACTTCGCAAAACTAAAGCTTCTCTTATCTTCCCATCTAAATATGGCCAGTATCTGTGGAGAAAGAATACAGTACATTGAAAGATCTTAAAAAATAAATGAATTTTTATCCAGACAAACTTGGATATCACATAGAAAACTATAAAAGATCTGAACAGTGTTTTCCAGCAGTGTAAGGAATGTGGTTCTCCCTTGAAGAGGATGTGACCGATGCGATTTGCTGGCATCCTTCACGTCATTCTGCCTGCACCAAAGCCGTGGAGGCAGTGGAGATGGCTGCGCACATCTTCTGCCGCTGTAGGAGGGAGGGCTGCCTACACGCTTGCACAAAACACAAACCTTTGCACAAAACCCTTGTCTCCCCCTGGCCATCAATGTTACTCCTCTGCCAACGCCTTTAGGTGGAGCTCCTGGGTGTCAAAGAAACGGGGAGCTACAGCGAGAGGAGGCTCCTTACCCGGCCCAGTCAGGGGGGCAAGAAGCACTTTCTGCTCGTTACACAAGGGAAGGAAGGGGCACAGAGTTCTCCCCTACCCTCACTTTCCCTCTGCACTGGCAGAGGCAGGCTGAGGACTCCCCACCGGAGTGGGAGGAAGGGGAACTGCTCCCTGCTGGGTGTGCACACTGCTTAGTGGGGACAGGAGACAGGCTGTGCAAGGAGGAGGCTGCCTCTCCTCCTGGTGAGCACTGGGGAAACTGCCACGTAGGGCACAGCAGCCTCCACGGTGCTCTTCTCACAGCCACTAATTAGGGGCTTTTAGTTCCCAAACTCTGGGTGGGAGCAGGTCTGGACAGGAAGAATTAATGCGACACATACAGTGATGCTTGACAGCATAAACAAGAAATAACAAGGATGGATAAGATGGAACTCTGGGATTCCTACAAAACTATGATTCTCTCATTGTGATATAAGCTATATGAAATAAATTCATTCAAAAAACTCCTGTGGAAATAATACATCTTAATGCTTCATAGCATGAAGCTTTCATGGCAAAAAAAAAGATCTCTAAACCTTTCATAAACCTTTCATTTTTTTGAACAAATTTCAATAAAATCCACTTCTCCATCTTTATTAATAAAATCTGGAAGAAACAGATTTTTAGTTTAGCTTAAAAGTGTTAGAGCACACAGATGCCCTGATGAGCTGTACTAGATGCTCACGGGCAGCAGGGACCACTTACCCAGCCTTCTGAGCCCAAGGGCTTTCTTTTGCACTGTGGCTCTGGCTTAGGGTCATGAGCACTTTTTAAAAATGTGGTCCATACATACACTATGAATAATAAAAATATGGCTTTGTTTTTAGCAACCCCCAGTTAACCAAAAAGAGATATAAAGTGTAAGACGCAGAATTTAAATTTTCATGTATATGTATTTCAGCTAAATTATGACATGTCCCACATTGTATATTAGAACTCCAAATGTTATTCATCTTTTACAGCCATACACACTCTCGCTCTCTCTCACACCAAGTATCTGTATGGTATTCACACAATGCCAGGAGCTTCGGTATCAAGGCACTGAATATATCAGCGTAAGAAAGAGGATTCTCATACAGGCAGGTTCTTGTATTCCTCAGTTTCAGTCATTTGCAGATGGCCACACTAGACAAGTTCTGATCTCCTTCGTTAGACAGATCCAAACCTTAGGACTCAAAACTGGAAATGTCTCCTTAGGTCCCAATTCTGCTCCCATTTAAGTCAATGGCAGAACTCTCACTGATTTCAATAAGAGCAGAATTGGGCCCCAAGAAACTTGGTCCACAGTAGTGAATAATCTCCTGTGGGTTCATTTTGTCCAGTAAGCCTTATCAGCAGTATGAAAACATGCTTGTTCTGGACATGGACACTCACCTTTTAGCATTTGTGTCAATGACAATAGGCAAGTAGTCCATGACAGCTATGTACACAAACTGCTTTGCATCATCAATAACATTGTAGATAGCTTCAATATCCAGGACTCTGTCCTTTGGGCAGAAGAGTTTAGGTGAATTCTGTGAAGGCAGAAGTTCAAATATTGCAATTAAAATATGCGGAGATTTTTTTTTCCTTCCCTAATGCTCCCCATTTTGGCAAGCAATATTAGATATTTCAGTAGAGACTGTTAACTGATACCTTTAACTGTCCTGCTAGAATATACAAAGTTGCAAATCAGAGTAATTTGCTTAATTTCCCTTTGAGAGCTTTTCGTTTAGATATAATTGTGGGTAAAATGCAGAGATCACAAACTTGAAAACATCCTATGCTATCAAAGCAGCTCTATTTGAAAAGTTATATATCAGAAAATTTTTGTTCCAAAGTGTCACAGTACCGGCTACTCTTAAATGGAGGAAAATTAACGTTCTTACAACAGTGAAGCTGATCTATCACTTGCAATCAAGAAACAAGTTTTTGTAGGTTTTTATTACACCAATCCTGCTTAAAATACTGTGCAAAGTCACCATCTGCTAAATGTCGCTGCGATAAGGAGATGCTGTAGATTCTCAAGAAAATTATCTTTAAAACTTACCTTTATATATAAACATCAACATACCAACCACTGGGTTGGTCAGCAAGAAGCTCAGATCTCAGTTTTCTGCTCTGTATTTAGGAATTTTCAACAGGTTATTCCCTTGCTTGCCAGCAAGACCAAGTCTGGGAAGCCAAGGGAAGCCATGAGAAGCCACCCCTGCACCTAGAAGGGAGCCCAAGGACCTTCTGCTCTTCCCCTCAGACCGGCACAGGAAAGAGGAGCTTCCTGCAGGCTGCTCGAAAACAACATCCAACCTGGAGCAGTGGTTGTTAAAGGCAACTTACAGAGTCAAAGCAGGGGCCAGTTGCTTCGGAACCTACTGCCTCCCTATCGCTGTTTGATCTCATCTTTACTATCTGTTTACTTTGCATCCTGATGTCCAGTTTAGTGGGTTTTTTTCAGGGACAGATTTTTTTTCTTTTTTTCTTTCTTTTTTTTCCCCCCCAGTATAGTGCCTATCACAGTGGTGTCTTAACCACTGAGTGGTGTTATTAGGATTTACTTTTACTGCAAGCAAATACGGTCAGAAAGCAGTTAGAATAATTAACAGTAGGAAGATTTCAAGATCGGGATGCAAGATCCTTTCCTGCGCACTGGAAAAAGAGCCCAGTTTTGTTTATTTGCCAGTCTGAAAGATGTGTTATTGCTAAGCAACCATATATCCATGATTCCCAACTACACTAACAACAACAACAACAAGATGACTTTATGTGTGGGTTTTTTATACAGGAAGATTGAAAGTGAAATATAGGTTTCCAAACAATGAGTTTGGACTCAAGAAACAAAGTGTAAAATAATTATATTAAACATAATTTATGTCTATTATCTGAGTGACTTTTAAAAGGATACTGCACTGTGATCTTATTTGCATAGTCTTTCTTAATATTTTCTTGGATCCAAGTTTTATGCTATACAAAGAACAACTGCAAAATGAAATAAGTTACACATTTTCCTTTGCAGCTGAGTTTACACTAAAGACCAGAGAACCAAAGATATTTAGAAGATACTTAGAAAAAACATTTCTGGTGAGATTTGCTCTCTTAACGCTGGTGTTCGGGTGCTCTACTCATCGACTTGCGGAACAGCTGACCCCTCAGCTCACTAAACACTTTGGGACATTTCTGTGTCAATACTTGCCATCCTGACCAAATCCTCATCGGATACTCGTCTCCCTTTCAGTATCTCCCAGCGCCGCTGCTTGGCACCGCTGACAGGGCTGGGGCCAGGCTGGCCCCACCAGCAGGGCTCCCTGATGATTTCAGAAACAGAGACTGCTGCTGATACACAGTAAATGGCGATACACAAATTCCTTGCTTTACAGGCTGTGCAAATTCATGCTTTTGAGTGTCTGGTGAGTTCTTGCATAATATATACACTGGGAGCTAACAGTTTGAGCGGTTTGCACCCATTCAGTGGCAGGTCCCTGTCTTCAGAGAGAGCAGGTTTTCTTTTCTCTTGCACCACAACAACATCAAAACAAGTAGAGATGCTTTAGTTTCATCCATGTCCATTTCTCAAGCTTAACATTCATATAGTTAATGTATAATAGCTGCATTCTTTTTTTTCCTGATGATAGTCTAGTATTAAGCAGTCTCTGACTAAAAGTTCAGGGACCTCCCAGAGTTAGACTTGGTTGATCTGAGATTCTGAGTACCAGTAACTCCTTTCTGTTTTCCAAAGTGGAATTTCAAGACAAGAGGCCTTTCTCCCAGCGCAGAAAAGAAGAAAAGAAATCACAGAGAAGAAGTGAACACTGAGAACCTTCAGAAGGGCAGTTTTGTAGAGACCCTCTCTGCTCGTCTTTGTCTAGAAGCCCACTTCCCTCGGCCTTGCGAAGCCTTCACTGCTGGTGCCCTGCAGGAAGGGCTGTCAGCAGGACTGCTCCATTTCTTACCAGACTCTTTGAAGGGGTAGGAGTTTGCATGCTGCTTTTAAGAAGGGCAGCTACTTTAGGTGGGACTCATTTTACAGATCTTTAGCTAAGTGTCCAAAAATCAGTCTTCTGTTTTAAGTCAGTCCTCACACTTCTCTCCAGAATCAATGGGAATACATGTCTCTTCAGAGGGCTATTAATGCTGGCTGTTTTAGGCACTTTCAGATTTTCACGCATTTCATCCCAAAACAGCCATCCCACTCCGCTGATTGTGGCAGATGAACAACGTGGACATCTGCATTTTGTGAGGCTCACGATGTGTCAGGCAATATATAACCCCATATAACCACACATCTGCACCAGCATCCTGTGCTCGAGGCTCCCGTGACTTCACAGCCTGCTACGTGCCTTGTGTTGTTTTAGACTTGACTGGCTATAAAGCATTGGTTTGTTGTCCCTTGTGTTATTCAGGATGGTAAATAAACTTTATCGCCTTCATGATAGTCCTGATTTTAAATCTTTTTTTATTTTTGTAATTACCTCCAAAAGGGACAGTACTCCATCTTTCTTCATCTCTATAACCCTGTGTATCTTTTTTCTAGTTCTGCTGCATCACTGGTAAGATAGAAAACTGCCCCCTCTCAACCCATAAAACATAAAGAGACAGTATTTTCGTAGGGATATACCACATTCTTTCATTTTTCTTTTTCCTCTTTTTCTCATCTATATGTATTTTCCAAGCTTAAACTCAGCTATTTAAAGTTTAAATGTTTTAAATACCATTTAAAAGATAAAAGATACCTATTTTAAAAGATACTTCTGTACTTACTACAGAAGTATGAATGTGTTCAATGGATCAGGACAAAAAGGTTTAATCCTTAGAAATCACACTGATAAAAAATACCAGTCTTGATGGAAAGCTTATTATGTCATTTTAGGTGTCTGATAAACAATTCATTTACTCCAAATCATTCGCTTATGTCCACTAGTGTAAATAAATGAGCTACCTTGAAGAGTTGCCCTGTTGCTTCCTGAATGTGAGAGAAAGGTGGTGAAAGTTACAGAGAAAAGATAAAGAATGATACACAGATTAGATTCCACAGCAGTTTGAGTCCTGGCAAGCTACACGCAGGTACAATGTCATCAAAATCAGAATGAAAAAATGTGATTTGTTTCTTCTGCACAGCAGGAAAAGACGACACATTTATAAAACCTTTCAATTACAGACCCCCCCACAAAAGGGTACCTAGAGAAATGGCTGTTTCCTCAGAGAACAGAACAATTAGATTTTTCAGCAGCGTGAGACTTCCCGTCAGGCTTTGTCTTGTGCAAGTGGCAAGTGTAGCAGCCTTATCTCTGTATCCGAGTTTCCAGTCCCTGGCACAATCTGCAATATTTATAGCTTCTTTTGGCTAAGTACCTAGCAGCAATGTGAAACTTCCTCAGGTAGGCCAGTTTAGAGAAAGGCTTAAGTACAGGCTTAATTTACACCATATACGTTTGCATTAAGAGTAATTTCTATCAGCAGTACCGTTAATTTTAGCAGCAGTCCTGTTAACTCTAAAGGGTGCCACAGATTCTCTCAGCGACTTAAAAAGAAAGCTGAGGAACTTTAAAAAAAAGAAAGAATACAGAACATAAAAGCAAAGGTATTCAGAAATAAACTTGTTTTTCACCAGCCAGTACCTGTCAGGGTGAACACAAAATTGTGATGGACTTTATGTAGGGAACTATGAATATCGCTGTGTCGACTTTCTTTCATACTAATGACATCTAACTAACCCACTGCTCAGTTATCCAAAACAGATAATATTAGAAGAGTAAGCAGATGTTTTAGATTTCCAGGTCCCCCAAAAGATCTGCTGTGATAATTAAGATTCCTCTCCTCCCTCCGTCCTTCCAGCAAACAGAACAAGATGCTCTTTACGGACTCACCGACACAAAGGCTTCTGACTTGGTCTCATTCAGCCGCAGGGTCAGTTTATTTTGTGTATCGTACACTCCATATAGCCTCTTGGACCAACTCGGAGGTATTTTATTCTTGTATTTTAATGAACTGTACAAGGCAAATATCCTTTGTAAATCCAGGACGAGGCAGCTACAGTTGTATACGATGATGCCGAGCTCCTTCATCTGTGAAATTAAAGTTTGTATCGTTAGTGGTGCTTCTGCTGATGTCAGGACAAATGCAGCAAGCACATAAGCAGTGTCTGAAGGGTAACTTCCAAAGCTTGCCTTGTCCTCAGAGGTATTACCAGCAACTGCAAGAACATTCTTAAGAGTACTATTTTAAAGGGAAGCACATAAGCTAGATCTTCAAAGTCTAAAGTGGACATGGTGTCTATGTACAGCGTATTTTCTCAGAATATGTCCTGGTAGAAGGCAAGGCACCCTCATGGACACAATGCAGATGTGATAGTCGCTCATTTTTGTGGACATTGGACATTTCTTGGTATCAATAGATAAATTTACTGTGCCATTAGAAACAGCGTAGTTGAGTATACAGTGCGCCCAGGTAGGAGAAAAAGTCATTTTTAACTCTGCTACTGCTGTGCTTGGGTGCCTCAACTAGGGTACTAGGGTACCTCAGATTTCTAGGCCTCAGCTTCTTCACACATAAAAACATAGATAATTATATTCTTCTGTGAAAAGCACTTTGTGAGCATCACTGTTTCCCTATATAAAGGATGAGAATAAATAGCCCAAGTATTTTAACACCTCAATTATAATTCCGTAATCTTTTATGGACTCGTAGTCTTACCAGTGTGTTTAACTAAAAGCATGTCTCCTGACTATCTGAAATCTTAATTTGGCAGAGATTTCACTTATCACACTTAGTACTTGTTGATATATTTTCATCAAAAATATATATATTGCCTGGATTCCCCGAACAAAGTGTATCAGCGCTCACAACTGACTCTCTCTTCCTTTACTTTGTAATGGCTTCGGAAGCACTGCTGGGGGCACAAATGCTATTGAACACTCACTATTTGCATTTCACACTGGTTCAGCCATCTCTAAAACTAAAGTGAGAAGAAAATCTCCATGTATCTGCTGGAAAACAACATGCAGGATAAATATTTAAAGGATCCATGCTGTTCTTCTGTATACAAGCTCCATGGGTAGCATGTCTCAGAGGACCTAGCACAACAGAGAAAATCAGGACCATATGAACCCTCCAGCATGCAGATCCTTTCAGTGGTTCCTTAAAATCTGCTTTGATTTTTCTCCTTAGATGAGAAAGGTCTCCATAGTCGTATGGGATAGTTCTTGGAAGGAAGATATCATTTTGTAAAGCCTGCGGGGACGCTCTTATCTTTGAGTTTGTTCCTGCATAACCTTCCCTGACTGCGGATAAAAAGCTCTGTGCAAGAATGGGAAGAGGAAGGGAAGTGCAGGATAGAATTGGACCTTTATTCTCATTTTATGATGGGTGAGAGATTAGTCTAATGGGAAAGAAACTTGGTAAGTCACAGTTTCCTCAAGTCCTAGAGTTGGAAATACTCAAAATATCAGAATATGCCACCATGAACAATCTAATTTCCCAAATAGTTTACCAAACAATTTCAGTCACAGCAATGTACAGGCTGGGGACCGATCTACTGGAGAGTAGCTCTGCTGAGAGAGACCTGGGCGTCATGGTGGACGACAGGTTGACCATGAGGCAGCAGTGTGCCCTCGTGGCCAAGAAGGCCAATGGGATCCTGGGGTGCATTAAGAGGAGCGTCTCCAGCAGGTCGAGGGAGGTGATTCTACCCCTCTACTCAGCCCTGGTGAGGCCACATCTGGAGTACTGTGTCCAGTTCTGGGCCCCCCAGTACAAGAGGGATGTGGAGCTGCTGGAGAGAGTCCAGCGCAGGGCCACGAGGATGGTCAGGGGCCTGGAACATCTGCCCTATGAGGAAAGGCTGAGGGAGCTGGGCCTGTTCAGCCTGGAGAAGAGAAGGCTGAGAGGGGATCTAATTAGTGTCTATAAGTACCTCAAGGGAGGCAGTGAGGAGGATGGGGCCGGCCTCTTTTCAGTAGTGGCCAGTGGCAGAACAAGAGGAAATGGCCACAAACTGAAACACCAAAAGTTCCACAGGAACTTAAGGAAAAATTTTTTGACAGTGAGGGTGACAGAGCACTGGAACAGGCTGCCCAGAGAGGTTGTGGAGTCTCCTTCTCTGGAGATCTTCAAGACCCGCTTGGATGCAGCCCTGTGCCACGTGCTCTAGGTGGCCCTGCGTGTGCAGGGGGGTTGGACTAGATGACCTCTAGAGGTCCCTTCCAACCTTAGGCATTCTATGATTCTATGATTCTATGATTCTATGAATGTCATCTAATAATCTGAATGCCTAAATGGAAAAATCTCTGCAAGCTTCTTTAACTTAATTTAGATTTTTTCCATTAGCCTGAACAATCTGTAATTTCTGAATAGCTGGAAAATACAGCTTACTGCACTGAAGCCTTTCATTTTACAGATAAACCAATAAAAATGTTTCTATAATAAATGTAACTTATTCCAAGCTGTGCCCAACAACCCAGTCAAACATTTCATTTAAAATAACTTCCCCCCTACGCCAGCCCTTCTCCTGGGTGCTGATATGTTTGAGGATTCTCCTGTATCCAGTTTTAGACTGTCCCTGTCCTCTGTACACTTGTTTATCTCCAAATATTTCACACTAAACACTATCTCTGCTTTCACTGCGTGCTGCCAGTGCTGCCTGGAAATTGCCGGGCTTGCCGCTGCAAAGCACTCGCTAATGGTATTCTGCAACACGCATCTGCATAATGTGGTTTTTCATCAGCCTTTCGTGGCTGCTAGTAGATTCTGACATAATTACATGGTTACAGTCTTCCTTTCACTTATCAGTCCTTTATTACTATTCCAGCCTATCCCTTCCATTAAAAGCAAGGATAAAACACTGTTCTGACACCACAGCACAACCTGTCGGGCTTGCGAACAACCTGCCTCTGGGTAGGGGTGCTCATTGCCTTCCTAAAAACTACAATTCCTTCCGTGCTTCTTTGCAAGGTGGAGGCCTCTGGCATTAATCTCTTTAAGTGCCATTTTTATGGATTCCCACATAGTCTGACCATAAAATGAAACATCAGCTGCTGCCTGACCGTGCCTGTTTATGCTTCCTCATAGACACGCGTCTGCCTGGGGCCCTGCCACCAGCACCTCTCTGGGGAAGGGGCAGTGGGACGGAGCCAGCGTGGCACCCTGGAAAGGTCCATGCGGGCCCCCAGTCACCCCCCACAAGGCTCAGACTGCAGACTGGAATGAAGTCCTTTCCCAAGATGTATTTAAAGGGCAGCAACAAGCACTGGCTTCCCAAGGCACCGTGTTTCGCAGGCAGCTTCTCCAGAGGCACGCGCTGATCAAAGCTTCCCCTGCTTCTGCAGCCCCCATAAAAGCTCTCCCCAATGTGCATTCCCTGGTGCGTGATACAGTCCGGTTTCCTCTCCGGGAGGACACATTTACCCTCTTTACCCAGTTGCCTATGTTCATTAAGCTTTTATAAACTTAAGTTCAAGCTGTCCTGAACCTGTAAAGTAGGTTCAAAGATGCTGAAGGAGGGCAGACAGTGACTCACATGCTTCCTATACAGACCTCATTTCCTTAGGAAACCAGGTTAGACACGGCTCTTGGCTCATTACAGGCCAGTTTAAGTGCAAGTTACCTTGCAATGGAAACAACACAACCAGTGCTCAGGTGTGTGCCACAAGCCATCAGCCTTCCTACTTCCTTGCAAAACAACTTTAGCTGGTTTGGAGACCAACTTCTTTTTTTTCTGTTTCAGAAACATCTTCCCCCCAAGCCTAATTTTATCCCTATACTTTGAGGTGAGGAGAGACTGCTCCTTTTTCCATTAATTATGAAGCCTATCATCCTGAAGGCATTTCAGAGTGGGCAGCAAGATGCGCTAGTGACAGATTTAGTATGAAGCGGCATGTCATCTAGATGAGGGAAAAGACTTCTGTTCAAGAGCTGCTGTTATTAGACTTTTTTTTTTTTTTTTTTTTAATAATCTCAAAGGACAGGCAGAAAAAGTGGTTTTATACTGAAAGAACTAAAATCTGAGTATTTCTCCCTGACTTGCAATGACTGAAACCTGCAGCTAAGCATCATCTGAGATACCTGTCATAGTAAAATCCTTTAGGCAAAAGCTCATGAGGCAAGGAAAGTATTTCTTCATATTGTGTTTCAAAAGTGACTTGCACAGTAATGAAAACATCATGGAAAAAAAATAGAGTGAAGAGGGTCTCAAAAAGACATCAAAACCTTAATAAAACAAAGGAAGATAAATCTGAAATGAAGAGCCACAAATGAGCCTGCTGCACAACAGAACTGGAATATTCTGAGATGAAAATCAGTTGCTTTCCAGATAGAAAATTTCACGTCCTGTCATAAAAGGTTTTTTTCTCCAATTCTTATGAGAAGAGCTCTTTCCAGGGAAGGGAAAACAGGGGAGCTTTTTGCCTTCCTCTTAGCAGAGCCATTAACATTTGTGCAAAGCGGCCGTCCATGGTTATCAAATCGACCTTCGTCTTTCCTGCCAGTAACTGCTTGCTTAAACCGCCAGAGAAGTGAACGATTACACAAGACCCAGGAAATGGTTCACTGTACGAAAGATAAATGATGTTCAAGCTATAGCAATAAGCTAAACTACATAAGTAAATAAATAAATAAACAAGTAGAGCCTAGAGAGGAAAATATTGATTTTTAGTACAAGGAAGAACTCCTTACTGCACTTGAAAAAGAGCATCCTCCATTGAATCACCCTGCAAGACCTATACACGGATGTCTTCCATGCCTGGCAGAGGCCCTGCATTTGTGCAGATTTTATCAGTCTGCAAATGTATCAACTTATCTCTGGGGCTAACTCTTTTACTGGGTAGGTTTCTTTGCCCAAAATATTCTTACGTTTGAGCAATAACAAAATTTTTTCAAATGTATGGTATTTACACCATACATATATCATAAATAGGGTGTTCTTGGCTCCTTAAGGTCCAAATGTAGTTTAAATCACAGCCGATAAACAGTATGAAAATCATACAAAGCATATAAATTAAGACAAAATTCACAGAAGGGTATTTAAAACTACTACACTGCCAAAGGAAGCTTTGAAATCTGTATATGATGGGGACTTTCTGCTGGGCTCATGTCTTACAAAAAACTACCGCAATAGAAAAAGAAAAAATTACCAAGCTAAGTAAATGTTTCTGATATGCCATGCTCTTTGTTGTGATATTTAGTTCTTCCAATTGATCAACCTTTTGTTTCTCAGTGAATTCACCTCCCTCCACCTCACAGCTCATTGCCTGAGGTCAGAGAGTAATTTTCCTTCATTCTGATTTTAAGTCACTTGAAAATAAATATCTGTCAGGCAGCATTTCTACTGAACTAGAAAAAAAATCTTTTCTACTTGATACTAGAATACATTCTCAACCTGTGCTGAAAACTTGATCCCCTCACTGTAAATGGAAAACTATCACTCAAGGCATGGTGCTGAAATGAACCCAAATACGTGACCAGAGAGAGGCAATGCATTTGATACACTTGCAGTGAATGTCACTTAAGCATCCAAAGATAATCAGTATAAAGCCAAGATGCACTTTCAGTAAAAGGCAGGGAGGGAACGACTGGACTGACCGTGCCCCATCGGAATCAATCAATCAATTGCATTTGGCTTGGCAGCCACTATCAGTCCACGGTCCTTTAATTCTCATCCTTGGAAAGTACATTTGATAGATTGCAGTATGCGGCTCTTGCAGAATAAAAGTGCCAAGGAAGTTACAACTTAGTACATTTTTATTACCTAGTAGTAAAAAGCTGCTGCAATAAGGAAGAGCAAATATTCTAAGAGTTGATAGCTTTTTTGTCCTGTTTCTTTTCCTGCTGGTCCACAGGTCAAGAACAGTGATACTCTCCTTATTTCCAGTTCACCTTAGATTCAGTAGATTATTTTGCATAGCACCCTGATCACAAGGAAACCACTCTGAACAAGAAAAAAAAGCATTTAATTTCTGCTGAAAGATGTCGCAGAGATGCAACGCAAGGTAGACGTACGTGTAGACATGGGGTTTTCTCTAAAATGGCATGGTTTGAAAAGCACTTTGTGAGGTAGAAGTTGCCATTTAATCTTCAAAACAAGCACAACAATCTCCAGTGTCCTTACTATATTAGAAAATAATCCCATCACCTAACTATTTCCATATTAATAGAGCAGATGGTTGAAAAAACTCTGCAAAAACCAAATGTATTTGTATAAACGTTTTAAACAATGGACTACTCTGAACTGATGTTCATGCGGAACCTGGCAGAGCATTACGAGTACAAGCACGAGCTTGGATACTGCTCGTGATGGTGCTCACTAATAAAGCAAGTGTGATGCATCGCTGCTGTCAGAGCAAGCCAGAAGGCAGAACTGAATCAGTTAAAAATTCCTTGCTCTGTACTCTATCAGCATAATTAATACCACTTGGTATAATCACAGGCTAATTTATCATTTACAAATGACTTTTCAGTTTACAGTTTCATTACCCCCTCAAAGCAAGCGCAAGTGTTACTTCAATTTTCTCTTCAGGGGAAAAGCAAACTTGGAACCGCAAGGAGCCATTTCCCAGGATCATGTTTGATTTATTTCTTGTTTTACTGTAGGAAACCTAATTACTATGTATTCTAATTTGATTCCATTTTTCTTTTCAAATACAGTTTCTGTTCCTTATCAAAGGAAACAGTTGCTTGCAGAGACAAGGAACATGCAACACTGGCCTCCATTTCCCTGCAGGCTAGCAGGTCCCATCGCACTTCCAGGGCCAGTGTCACTTAAATGGCATTAGACAATTCACTGTATCAGTAAAAAAATCAAAAGAAACTACAAAGTGATCCGAAGGTGATGGCGAGCTTCTGGAAAGGCCTGCAATCTCCTTCGCCATAGGCAGGCACGTACATCCCTCCCCTGCTGACACCCGTGGCCCGAGCTCTTAGCGTCGGGTCTCCTCATCCCCAACAGAGCCGCAAGGGGCGGCCTCCACAGCCCCCTCCTTCTGCTGTACAAACCCAGAGACAAACATGCAAATGGCTGACTTCAGAATATGGGCTACACCTATGCATAAACCCTTGTTACTGAAGCGTCCATTTTGTTTGAAGCTTTTGCACTTTTGAGGCCTTCGGGGAAATGCAACAGCACATAGTGAAATAGGTGGATGCACTATTTAAAACCTTACCAACACACACCGTGGCTCTTATGGGAAGGCAGGGTGGCAGTTCCCCTGCGCTACAGACAGTCTGGGGCAGCCGCTGCCCACGAACCACTGCTCCAGCTCTTCTGCCTTGCCAGACTACCTGATCGGACCTCCTAGAAACCTTTGCTCTCTCTTGAGGTAAGCAGACAGCCACAGACTCTGATTAACTGTATACTGAATCTCAATAAAATAAAGTGTGCAGGGCCTCAAGGTAGGCTAAGTACAACCAACTGAGATAGATATAGTGATTTAACAATATATGACACAGGCAGCCCCAAGACAATGACTAAGGTACACAAAATCTGTTTAAGCAATCCATAGCTGCTCTTTGTTTCTATTATTTTGAGTAGCCACCTTAATAATCTAAAGGGTTTCTGGTTGTTTCGTTATGGAAGCAAACTCTCCTGTAAAGATGTGGTCCTGCATATAACTTTCTAGAAAGAGTATTTGGAATTAAATACATCAAATTTGTCCCCCTTGACCCTAGCAACAAAACTTGGTAATACCCCAGTCCACGTCTTCCTCGCTCGCGGTTCCTGCTGAAGCGCTACGTTACACGTGCAACACGCGACGTCCTGCCGGCCGCCCAGCAAGCGTGTGCTCTGTGCACGCACTGAAGGCGTCAGCTAGCCACGAACCAGCTGCTCCTCCACGAACAAACTGCAGGAATGCATGTTGTGGCTGACGAATCGTGGAAAACAGGAGAATTATGTTCTCAGGAGAACATAACAGGAAACAGGAGAATTATGTAGGAGAACACAGCAAATACTATTCCTATGCATGGAATAGTTGATTTCATGTTTCTTGTACACGGGCTATTCCACAACATTACGTAGAAACTAAGTACTGCATGCAAAAGCTGCCAGGGATCAAGTGTGCTAAGTGAGTCCAGTGTTTACATCTCTCTCACACAAATTAACTTTGAAAAAAATGAAGAGAAAGAAATATATAAAGCAATTGTCACAATTTTAAGATTCAATGACATTTCCATCTGCATTACTGGGAAAGGAGGACCTTACCTTTACAGGAAAAGCAAAGAAATACCTGTAAAGATATCTGGTATGTCACTCCAATTCAGCATTAACATTCACGTCCAGTCTTAAAACTGGAAGATAAAATTTTATCGCTTGCATAATTCCTACTTAAACTGAGATTAAATTTTTCAGTACATTACTGTAACAAATAAAATGCACATCATGAAACTGTAGATATATACATATATATTTGCTCATGGAGTTTATAAGTAAGTGGTTTATGCATGTTCTGTATTTATGGAACAGAGCTATATACAAAATAATTTGCTATATAACCATACAAATTTACCATACCATTAAATTCAAAGAAAATGCCTAATAAATTACACTGATTACAAAAATGGGATTGTCCAGTAGAGGAGTTCTCATTACTTCTGAAATTTTTTGAAGAAACATCTCACATTTCCATTTGTATGTGTTGCCCATGCAACACCTTTCGTAAATAACGATAAAAAAAAAAAAAATTGCCCTGGGCAGTTTTCATGCAAACATCAATGACTTCATTGTTTCCGTGACTGGCATTTACTTAGAAAAGTCAGGAAAGGCAACTCCATGATGACTTCCAATTTAGGCCTTGATGCTTACGAAGATAACATCAAAACCTGAAAATGCTTTGAGATGCCATTAATTCTGTACACTGATACGAAAGGAACATTTTGTTGGAATCTATTTTGTTCTGCTTGATGACTTATGTATATAGAAAGATGAGATTTTATACTGAACTGCAGACCTATTACTCTTTTCACAGAATGATTGAAATGATTGTCCTTCCTTGCCCTGACTCATGGAGATTTATGGCATTTTGTTTCTGCCTGATTTACTACATCTTTTGCACAGGAAAATTCCAATTCCAGTTTTCCCTGGAAAATTTTCACTGTTAGAGTGAGAGGCAATAGGATTGCTGCATTTGGGGGCTTTGTTGGAGATGAGGCAGTTTTGAATGCAGATTTTTATCTAGGAGGTATCTGCAATGCCAAGTGCATGCGTGGGGGGAACCACTGGAGGCATCATACCGGGAATACATTTTCATGATTATTTTAATGAGGTTATTTTAATTGTTTAGTTGAACAAGACTCATCTGATGGGGTACTCTAATAACCACATCCCTCTGAGGGGAAGCTGCCTCCATCCATTAGCATCTCTGATCAAGATTAGTTGCTAGCTAGTTCTTGTGGGAGATGATAGCATGGACTGAGGTGCATTATCTCCCCCACAGAGATCCAGCTGGGTTTTAACCAGCAAGTTCTCTTTCCGTGCAACATAAATCACATTCTTGGGAAAGCGGTGGATTTACTGCCATCCTCACCCCCATGTAAGGTCACTTATTACTCACAACTATCACCACCTGTTGAGCTGGATGCTGCCACCACTGGACATGGACTACATGGGTAGTGTACGGGTGCATGGACTACACACGTGGGTAAATGCGTGGGTAAAGGACGATCAGAATGGTTGCAATGGCCCATGCTGGTGCTAAGACCTCCGACTCCACCGGCCTGCCTGCCCCAGAGCGCTGAAGCCCAGAGCAGCTTCGCGCGAGCCACCGGCCCAGGGACCGCAGGGCAGAGCTGCGAGCCCAGCCCGCCGCCCGCAGCTCCCCAGGGCGCCTGCGAGCGAGTCCTGCCTCAGCGAGCACAGGGCTGCAGCGCCTGCACCAGTAGGCACTGCCTCTCAGCAGCCCTCGCTGCTGTTCCAGGGCTTCCAATTAACACATGGCCAAGGAAGCTACAGCACTGACGCGTTTGCACAGAGGACTTTTCCACTTGGATCTCAGCACTCTGCTCTGCTCACTGCGGATGCACCTTGCAGAGTTCTGCCTGGAAGTCATTCTCACTGCTGTGACTGATGCCGTTGCCTTTTTTTTCTTTTTTCTTTATTTTAAGGGCCAGAATAATGCCAAGTGCATATTTATGCTGCAGTTTCTGGGAGATTCCCCAAAAAAGTTTCTGCTCATTTCAGTAGCTTACCTCTCAGGCTACTAAGTCTTATTTCTAGAGTACAGATTCCTACAACACTTCCTACCAGTGATGTGTGGTAACCACACTGCCTGTTTGCTTCAAGACACCGGCCTTTAAAGCTTTCTCTAGTTTTGCACACTTTTCTCTGGATGATTTTGTATTTTCTGTGCTACTACGCATAATGTATGTTCTGCCACGTAATTCCTGCATGTCTCCAGTTCCCTAAACATGTCAAGAACCCATCCAAAGATTAGATCTGAAAATCTTAACACGAGGATATTACTTGTCAGGTATCTAAGAGACCACCTTCATGGTGGAACAGAACCAGGGACACTCTCTCTGTAACATCCTTTATGACATTTAATTATTTGCAGGACACGGACAAGTATTAAATCAAGCAAATAATTAGGAGGTTATTTTTTCCTGGAGAAAGAATGTTTTCCTTTTCCACCAGACTGTGGAGATCCAACTACATTAATATCTCATGCTGAAATAAATGAGTTTACGTGCTCAACCTGGATATTCCATCATTTTAGTCTGCAGGTTCATTATTTATTGATTTACACAATTTATTATTGATTGTTCCAAAGGAAGGTAAACCTGTTCTAAACCTGTTCTACAAAACTCTCTCAACACATGAAAAAGAAAATAGAGAAGAAAATAGGCATCTAATCTCAGGGGTCAAAGATGGAGCAGTGAGCATATTCCTACAGTCAAAAGAAAAAAAATATGCAGATAAGAATATGCAGCAAGATATGGTTTGTCCTCCCTTACACTCAAGGCAAAGACTTAATGTGAGAATGACACATGGTAGCAGCGTAAGAGAGAAAGGGCTATGATAAATGGGAATACCTAATGCCTTGGAAGTGGGAATGGACTCTGCATCTGGAGAAATTAGAAAAGCTAGGGAGGCACAAGAAGTCTTTTTGGCACCAAAAGCAAGGAAAATATACAGCCTCATACTGTTTTCACTCATTTCATCACAAAACCAGAAATCCCACAGGAGGAAGGAGGAGCAGAGACCACTGCCCGGCAGCAGCAGAGATGCCTGCAAAAGCAAAGCAAGCGCAGCAGCCAGGCTACCCCGTCCCTCCCTGGCTTCAGCCATCCTTCTGCCCACTAGCAATGTTGGCAAGAGGCAAAACATCACAGGGGCTCCACTGAGATTCATTTGTAAACACTGGATTTCAAGAACAGTAAGCTTAATGGGCAGTGCTGTTTGCCCTGATTTACTGGATATAGCACAGAATACACCAGGACTTATCTCAGAAGAATAAAACATCAGACTTCCAAAAATACATTCCCCTTGCAGCATGATAAATGATTACTGTCACATTTCCAAGAGTAACATCCAGCTTCCCACCCATTGCCCCCTGCCAAGAGACCAAAGGAAAAGAAAAGCCTACTGTTTTGGAGAAGAGTTCAGGTAGTCCTGAAAATAACCCTGCAGAAATCAAGGAGATTAGCAACACCAGCGTTTTCAGGATTGTATCATATTGCTAATCACAAGTGAATATTTATTCTCTGTAATACATAAGTGATAATATTTAACACAGAAATATGAATTTAACCGCACCACAATATGAACTTACAAACCACAAAGGCATTCTGTTGTGGGTTTCGGTACTTTCCGTGTAAGTGCTAGAGTTTAACCATGAGATCTCACTTGAACCTTGCTGGACAGCCAAGCTAAAAAAGCCTCATTTCCAGTTACAGGACACTTCAGATATCACTGTTAGTAAACAGCACAATGTTCAGGGACAAAACGAAAATTAAGGAAATTATTGCTTAAGGTGGTAATGACTGGCAAACAGTCTAAAATGCATGTTAAGAGATATAATTGGTGTTCATACTAGAAGAACATTACATCAAAAGGAAACTCTCAGGATAACTTTCACTTCAGTGAAAAAAGTCTATTCCCTACATGTCAAATAGCCTTATCTCAAAAGGGCCAGATGCACCATTTCATAACGTTGAGAGGCTCATTTAGATAAAAAGCTCAAAAAAGGTTATAGTGTACCCTTCACTCTGTGCAGTTCTGTAAAGATAAGATGCGACTCATTAACAGAAATCGCAAATGTCCAGATCCTGTCTCAGTGATCAACTTGGAGAGGTGGCTCTGCTATAGCAAGAATTTTAGAAAGCTGCAAACAAATGGGATCTTCATGATGTATTTCAGCTGTAGAGCAGCTCAGTGTTTGTGTCATTATTTTTATGGGAGAATAATCTAGATCACAAAATTAAATAAACAACACACTTTTCTCAGGATATAGATTAAGGAAAGGCTTTGTTCACAGCAGTCGGAAGGCAGGGAGGACAAAAAGAGAATCATGGATCATGTTTGCTACAGAGCTTCCTGATCTTGGGGAGAGCTTTGATTCAGATTCGTATTCCCAGAAACGGGCGCTAAGAGAAAAAGGAATAAAATGAGTGGCATTGCTAACCAAGTGCTGCCCTAAGCTCTGACTCCTCCACACGCTGCCTCTCAATATTTCAGATAGGACTTTTTAGTAAAGGGCTATGCACCCTTTTAGATGCAGCTCTCAATACCTGGAGATACTATGCCCATCTCTCAGTTTTTATCACCTTGAAGACAGCAGGAAGAAAAAGGTTACATTTGATCAGTGTCTACTTGTCAGTGGTGCACTGAGACAAGAGGAGGCCAGGGAGGTCGAGATGAATCCTACCTACTGCTTTAGTCTACTTATTGTGATGTTACAAAGCAGGAGAGCCTGGACAACTAAATTAAAAGCCCCAGGATCTCTCAATCCAATTCTGACCTGTCTCTATGGTATCAGTGCAGTCAAGCAGCAATACTGAGTAATCCTGCAGCCCATATGCTGCAAGCTCTAGTACAGATAAGTCTTAAAAAAAAAAAAAAAACTAAAACAATTCATATTGAACATAATGACATTTTAAATCATATTAAAACACAGAAAATATTGTTTAACTGCTTTTTTACTTAAAATTTGCATGCACAAAAAGTACATATCTTTTGACAGAGCAGTCTTTTGCTGTAGTAACTGAAATGTTACTTCACAAAACTGAAAATCCAAAGGTTCATAATCCAGTGTACTTTTACTATAAGTATTATTCATGTTTATCTTAAAAAAGTGTAACTTATCTACTGTACGTACAGATGCTTAATAAATATTTTCAGAATTAATAGAAACTCATAGCTATATAACATCTCACAGTTGCATTCTACAGTGAATCTACATTTCACTGTAGATTCATCAATTTAATTAACAGAATAAATAAGCAAATGACTGTCTTCTTATTCTTTAAATTTAAATGTAATTGATAATTCCTAATAGTTCTAACTCATATATACTGTGAGAATCAATCCTTAAGAGATGTTAAGTATATTTTATGCAATTATAAAAGTGGTGCTCCTTTACAGTATTTTAGCTCTCATATATATACTTTTTAACATCAAGTGAAGAATGAACGTCTAAGATAAAACATGTCATTGGTTCCTACTTGATATTGTTGGGACAGTTTATCAAATGTTCTAATTACCTTAATTTATGCAGATGCAATCAGCAGCCCCTACACTGAATGAATTGAAGATGGAGAAGAAATTGCCTGATAATAAAATACTAGTGTTTAGCAGTCCTGTCAGATTCCTACCCATCACAGGAGACATTTTAAAAAGCGCCCCAAGGCGCTGCTGAGAGGCAGTGAGAACAAAACACATTGATCCTATGCAACAGAGATGATTGGATTAACTTTTGTTATTCAAAACACTGCCTGACCTCAATTCAGGGGAGAAGCAAGGTCAAAGAACTCCACACATAAGACCAAGCCTAATTTACTGAGAATTAATACCTCATAAATTTATTGGTAAATACAACAGGACTTACTTTTTCAGTCCTCCTCCTGGCAGGAGGGAACCCTAAGGCATAGCTGAGCGGGTATCCCAGACTCGTACACATTTTACCTGCACTTACATTTCACTTGCATAAGACTCAGCGCAGGTAGCTGAGTCCCCGTCCTCCTCTCCAGCCAGCAGAGGACCCTCTGCCCCAGCTGCTGGCACCACGGCCACGGGAGTCACCATCCCCCGAGGTTTGAATCCAGCTCCGGGTTCTCACCCAGCACCTGGACCTGANTGGCCACGGGAGTCACCATCACCCGAGGTTTGAATCCAGCTGCTGATACGGGTTCTCACCCAGCACCTGGACCTGACAGTACGCTCACGAACGGGGCTGAGTGAGATACAAGGAAGGTAATTAAGAAATGATTCATTAAGAACCTAGGCGAGATTGCAGTGTACTGACCATCAAGTGTTTAAAGGTCACCAAACCTTTTTTCCTTTTTTTTTTTTTTTTTTTTATACCTCCTTCCTCTCTGTTCCTCCATGGGGCTCTCCCTAAACATTCCTTGGAAGGTTTCCCATAGTCCCACAGGCCCCACACCCCCACATTCATCTTTATCGTTCCCCCCTCTACTTACTCTCCTCTTTGCACTGAAAAGCAGCTTGATCAGATAACCTTAATGAGGCCAACTCTCTCACAGTCTACCTTTCAGCATTCCCATTTTTCACTTCTTCTCACCCACAACACAAGAGTATTTAACATGAGCCTCATTCAGTT
Source organism: Crypturellus undulatus (assembly GCA_013389825.1). Taxonomy (NCBI): domain Eukaryota; kingdom Metazoa; phylum Chordata; class Aves; order Tinamiformes; family Tinamidae; genus Crypturellus; species Crypturellus undulatus. Next base: position 103,038 of record VWPW01021830.1, read on the forward strand.
TCCAGCAAAGACAATCACATTAACTTTACTTGTTTCAATCATTTTCCATAACAGAATTCTCCTCAGGCTGGGTATTTATTGCACATAAATGTATTTTGCTGAAATGATTCAACTAATACATCACAGTTGTTTGCCCCATAGATGCAGTTATTCATCTGTGTGAATAATAAAACTTTTCCAAAAAGGTTGTTAGCATGAGGAGTTCCAGGAGTGCATTTTAAGCTGATTAAAGGTTTAGTTTGTACAGCAAATCTTGTGCTCCTTAGTAAAATTAATATGCAAAATATATTTTTAGGTTTCACTGGAACTCTTTGGAGGAGATATGGAAGAAAAGAAACACATGGCACATTTTTGTTACATTGTGTTGTGCATTAATATTTAGGATGGTAACAATTCTTATACAATCAACTTCTTTAATTTAGTACATTAACAGGCTATCTTGTCAAGGAATTGGGAACTGGAATAAAGCACCATCACTACCACTTTTTTTACTAATTCAAATAACATGCATCAATTCAGCAGTGTAGGTACCTAATGTGATGCCTGTCAGACTGATGCTTACTCAGCCAAACATTTCAGCAGTTACATGCCTTTCACTGGGTAAGAATGGACCTTGGCACGCTGTTAACCTAAAAATGTGCTTAAGCAGGCTGCCCAACAGATAGACTGCTTGGCTTCTTCAATGGTTATAGGAAAGTCTGCTCAGAAATGGTGATGGGTGAGAACCCCATTGGGAACATCAGTTATGTGTGTTGTGCTGATTGCATAGATCACCTACATGAAATAAAAAGTTTAAAATGGGACTTGTAATCTTGTCTTCGTCCTTTGTGTCCTCTAGCCCCCACTAAATCACGCTTTGAAGCCAAGGAAGATTGTCCCATCATAAAGAATGAGAGACTGCCTTTCTGGAAGTCTTTCATTGAGCTGATAAAACTGAAAATACATTATGAAGATCTTACAAAAAGGAATTCAAGAGGAATTTTAAAGTCAGAAATTATTAACAACAACCAGTGGAGACATCACATTTGCTAAAAATATGAGCTAAAATAGCTACAAGAAAAGCAGTAAGACCTTGGAAGACTCATAGTTCTTTATATTTTTTCCCCTCTTATCAGTTTACAAAACAACAGCAAAAAAAATCAATATAAAGATTATCTTTTTCTATACTTATACACAGAATGCTTCAGGAATTACCTAAGAAAAAGGTAGAAACCCTGGCTCTTCTGATCCTAAGAAGGCGATGACAAAATGGAAGGCCAATACATGGAAAGCCATTAATGTAAAAGGAGATCAGAAAATTTTTAAGGAGACCATCATTATTAGTGTAACAGTTTATTTACCTATTCAGAAAGAGTGATTCAAGAGAGTCAAATTAAACAAACAACAACAAATTAAACAAACAATTAAACAAATAAAATAAAAAAACTGCAGAAAAGTACAAAACTGGTAGAAAACACATCACTCATTCAAACCACTGCAGAAGTGAAATAGGATGAGAGGAATAAGAAATACACTAAAGAAGTATAAGGGGAAAATAATCATAGGAGCTCATTGATAAGGCTCTAGTGCAGCAAGCTCCTACGCACAACTTTTTCGTTAAGCACATTCATGACTGCTACTGTCTTAAGTAGACGAGAGAGGAAGGGAGAAAACAGCAGCGCTAAAGGTTTTAACAAACTCTGAAAATATGCCTGAAACTAGAAAGTATCCATTTAAAAAAAAAAAAAACAAGTCTTTTAAAATCTGTACACTGCTGGATCAAAATCAGCATTGGGTCCTAAAGGATAAAGACAGGAGGTTCCTTCTGCCACTGGTGGCACCCGTGGTTTTTGATAGCAGGGAACGGGTGACCAAACTACCATGTCCTGAGGGGAGCGTCCCCAAGTGACTAGGCAACCACCTCAACCTCAGCCATCTCGGCCCACTCTCTTTCCTTGGATTCCTGACTCCTGGGCCAGCTCCCCGCTCCAGACAGCTACCCCATCTCAAGTTGCACTTCTTGTCCTCCCGTCTCAGTTCTCCTGGTCTGGTGCTCAGTCTCTTTATCCAAACTCTTATTTTTTTCTGCCCCAGCTCCCTGTTTCTTGTCCCTAGCTGCCTGACAAGACCGAGTTTTGCTCTTCTGGCACATCACAGTTTCTTCCCTCCCAAGCAACACCGCAACTTTCACACCGCCTATATCTTCTCCAGCCTCTCGCTTTAACAGGTCTACCCTGCAGTTCATCCCACCTCACTTCCTTATCCAGCTAGTCTCAGTTACACAGAACCACAGAACGGTTAAGGTCGGAAGGGACCTTTGGAGTTTTCCCATTACTCCCTTCCCACCTCTCCCCAGCCTCACCACCATCACCCTCACCACATCCTGCAGGCTCCTGTCCTCCTCACTCACCAGCTCTTGGCCTTGCTGCTCCCTTCTGTGGCTCCCAGCTTCAAGCCTGAGCGACCACATCCCTTCAGACGCACATCAGTCTCTGATCCCTCATCTCCACTCTGTCCTAGTCTGCTCCCACTGCAGTCTCAGCAAGCCCAGAGCCCCATGCTTGGCTCTCTCACAAGGATGCTCCAAGGTCTCACAGCGCAAGGCAGGTCTCCCAGTTCACAAATTCACAGTGTGGTTGAGGCTGCAAGGGGCCTCTAGTCCAACACGCAGGGTCACCTAGAGCACGGGGCACAGGGTGGCATCCAGGTGGATTTAGAAGTTCCCTAGAAAAGGAGACTCCACAACCTCTCTAGGCAGCCTGTTCCAGGGCTCTGTCACTCTCACAGTCAAGATTTTTTCCCTCAAATTCCAGCAGAATTTCCTGTGCTTCAGTTTGTGCCCACTGTCTCTTGTCGCTGGTCACCACTGAAAACAGTCTGGTCCCATCCTCTTGGTACCCTCCCTTAAGAATATTCTTGCTTTAACAAGCCTTTACCAGTTGAGGGGCATGACCATGTGAAAATACAGGAAACGCAGCACCATGGGCAGGAAAAGACTCTCTGAAGCCCTGCTGCTAAATTATAGGATTTGCCTGCTCAGCGTGCATCAAGTATGATTTCTCCCGGAGTATGTAATGTTTGACGTGTATTCACAATAACAGGGAAAAAAAACAAAACAAACAAAACAAACAAAAATCTTATACCTGACAAAAAGTTTAGACACATTGAAAAAAAACTATCAAAATATTTTACTGTAGATGAAAAGAAAAAGATATGTTTTGTTAATTCCATTTTTCAGAGAGGCTAAACAATATCTTTCGTTCACCTGCAGAGTTTGGTTTCAGACCAAGGCAGATAACTGGCATAAACCATTTCAGACAAAATAATCAGAGTTTTGGAAAATCTGCCGACAGCTTGAGATAAATTTTGCAATGAGAAGTGCTAAACAAACTTACTAATAGACAATGCAACCAGCCTCATGCATAATTTTGAAGCTGGGACTGTGACTCGTACTAAAACTTTGATGATGAAAGCACAAGGATATATGTAACTTTAAAGGTTACTCCCTAAGTAATATGTGACAAACACAAAAATCTCTTTTCTTGATGCATAAAATCTACTTTTAAAGTAGATTTAAAGTTTCCTTTCGAAGGAAATACCAGTATCACTTCTTGTCAGGGATGACAAGTCAAAAAAATAGCAATACAACTCAGTAAACCTCATATGAGATTGACTTCTAGCACCCAGCTTACTAATTCTCCTCAGAGACTGTAAAAACAAATCTGATACCCTGGTATATGTAATGCCCTGATGCTGTTTGCAGCAAAGGTATAAGCAGTTATATATTATTCATCTTTAGACACAAGCTCCCAACAGAAGAATGATGTTAACATTTCTTTCATATTTTTCTGCAGAAGGACAAAATAGCAATAAAATACACACAATGGAAGGCTTGTATACATCTCCTATACTATGCTCAGCTGCTATATGTTAAATGCCCTGAGCTTTGCTGTCACACCTGAGCATTTCTGCATCTTTAGGCCCTAGCAGGTAAGTGAAGAGAAGGGTAAGGGCTGAGATTATAGCACAAGGTAGGCATTTGGCAGCATACAGGGACTTTTTGTTCAACCTTGCAAAGCTTGGAACTGTTGGGGTTTTCTTTGATTTATTTTTAACCGAGGTAGTGAAATCTAAAGGAGTCTGGCTCCACTGCCAGCTCTGGCACAGATTGCCTGTGCGACCTTTAGCTAGCACTTTCACTTGAATATAAACCTATTCAGATAGGCTCATCTAGAGTCTTCCAGGCTAGGGGAAAACAGATTTGCTAGGGGAAATGGAGATGTGGGGATTTTATGCCCCATCTTGTAACCCTCCTGACACAGGTTTTTTTCTGATGCATGCATAACTCACGTCTGTGGTGTTCAGACCTTCAGGTAGCTACGTCTCTCTGTTCTTGTAAAAAGCACAAACAGCTAAAACAGTTTCCCTTTGCTACAATCCCATGTCTTTAACCTTGCAGTAAAAAATTGTTTATTCCATGTTAAAGGCATGATGATTTATTAGTGTTTGAGTTGTACAGGAAACAGTGGTAACAGAGTCTGTATATAATTAATTAGGTAAGGGTGCAAATGGTTGGAAAAAAACAGTTTCTCAAGCAGTACTTTTATCTGGAGAAAGATATATATTGTATATGCAGATGTGACTATAATGTGCCATTTTAAAAAGGGTAGCTGCCAAAAGCACCTCAAAATTACACAAAATCTTTTGCACACATGCCATATTTAGTCTCATTAGTCTTTATCCTACACCCTTGCGAGAAGGAATATATACTTCTAAGATAAGTTTATAAATATTTATGAAAAATCTCTATTTTTATTCTCACTTTATTTGTACCTGAAAAGCAAAACCTTAACACACTGTCAGACTACACTAAATCTCCAGCCCACCACAGGTCCTGCGTATAGTTGCTCTGTGTACACAGTATTTTTTTCACAAATATTTTCCCTTAGAACAAGTCTTTCACTAGATAAGGCCCAGTTACCCAGATCTTACTACTTATCAACACCACCATTCAGAAAGGGATTACCATCCATGTAGCTTCTATATGCAAAAGCAACTGCTGGGGGCTCATCCCGGTTTTGACTGCAGCAGGATTAACACGGAGCAGTGGCACCTGGCTCTACTGTGTGGCTCCAGCCTGCCACCTGCTACAAGGACAGATGCATTTATATGAGCCAGGAAAAGCTAATGCAGCAGCTAACTCCATTTGCACAGCTTCAAAAGGAAACTTTGGAAATACTGTGGAGACCCACCGTGCTTCTAGTGCGACTGCCGTCGCAGTGGAGCAGCTGGTCCTATAGGAACTTTGCCTGGAGGTTCAGGAAGAAGCTCTAAACATACGCAGAAAACAGAGGGGGAGGCATGAAAAAAAGATATGGCAACAGCGCACAGCTATGATCCTAAGCTTTTCATTGCATTTTAGTTCACAGATGCGAGCCTGGATGAACTCAAGCAATTAGCTTTGCAGCAGAACATGTAGACAGATCTTAGGGCACTGACAGCTCCAGGGTCACCAACACGTCCTGGACATCTTGGTGGAAGATGCAAGAAAGCCCTTGTTGCGCCTGGCAGGCTGCACGTAGGACACGTTGCTAAAACGGCGTCAAAGCACGCGATCCTCTGCTTTGCTGCCAGAACCCATAAAAAAACGGTCCGATCGGCTCGCCAATTCAGCAACCACAGGTCTGTCACTCCAGAGACGTGCAGGTCTTTAAAGCACCTAAAGTATGTGACTGATGGCAGTATGGTCACCTCTGAGTCCCTCGTCCTGCAGATAACGCCATCAGGTAATGGGGAAGCATGGGGCCGCATGCGCCCCGTGGGGATTTTCCCACCAGAACCCTTCCCTTCTCCCGCGGCGAGAGCCAGGGCTGTCCGTGTTTCCTCAGCGAGCACTTGGCTCGCTGGGACTTTTAAGATTAGGTCTTCTGTGGCTGCCAAAGCATTGAGCCCTGAGGACAGTACTTGGGGCAAGAGGACAGAGCTCTGTGCGTAATTTGCCTCTCATGTGAAAAGGAAAATTCAAGAGAGATGATTATTTTAGGACAGCGTATGAGAGCGTTTTGACAGCTGCCCTGATTTACTAACCCGAACCTCTGGAGTAAGGGAATTGGATACTCAAATCTGATGTCAAAAGGAGCCAAGCATCTAATTTTTTTCAGGCTCTTCTCAAATCCCAGGGTATATTTCTCAACTAATTGAGAGCATATTCTCTCTAATTGAAACTCACGGGACATATTTCTTTTTATTCTGTACAAATGCTCTTCTGGACTTCATCTTCCCATTATTTACTAAAATTTACTGCTACAAGACAGTAAGATGGAAAAATCTCCAAATGTACCCAGAAAACAAGACAAACAAATAAGATTAACAATAATGAATTGTTTTTGAAACTGACCTGCAAACAACTGCCATAAAACTAGGCTTAATATAGGTATGCCGTATGAAGCAAGAATTACTTTACTATGAAAAGATAATGTCATATTCTTTCTGTGAGAGAGGTCACAAACAAAGTAAGCTGTGTGGCAGATACCCTTCTTCACTTACTGTTATCATCATTGCTCAAAGCTCATATTAAAACAGGCTTTAAAACTAAAATATAGTATTAACTATTTACAAGATAAATCTGTGAGGAGCTCTTTTTTGTTTGTGACAAAGAAACATCGTTCAGCTCCTGAGGCATGGACAACATATATGATTTTAATCTTCTAAACAGTCCAAACCCTCAAGTAATATGTTCTCATTCTGACTAAAAATACAACATCCTCTTGGCTAAGACTTTTCCCTCTGGTTCACAAGAAACATCCTGTTTTCTACCAGTTTTCCAGATTCCTATGTAAACATTCAAATTATAGCTGCTATAAAAAAGTTATCTTTCAAATAAATTAATACACATAGGAACAGTAAAGATGAATGGACTTTACCTTCTTCTTTACTAAAGTGGTTGAATTAATTTTATTCCTATCTTCAAGCCCTTAGCTCAAAATAACCATTAAAAATTTCATAAAACCAACATACATATTCTTCATTATAGAAATCTCTGGAAATTATCAAAACTACTCACATATTTCTGAGATTCTACTCCCATTTTGAAAGCATATTTTTCATTGCAACTAATAACTGCTTTCTTTTCCACTCTGCTGTGCATTACAATCATCAAGAGTTTTGTGCCTACAAATCCCTGCCTCAAGCTTAGCGAGAACAGTTTGCCCCACGGTATCCCTGGTAAGACCCAATCTCCATTGGGAAATCCTTTCCACTGTTGCTTCTCTCAATTTAAATGGTGGATTAAAGGGAGGCACAGAACTAGGTCATGCTCACAATATTAGCAAAGAGCTTCCATAGTGGTGGGGTTTCCCAGCAGCTTCACTCACTATCATTTTTTCTAGTAAGTGAGAACTTGCAAGCTTCAACTATCAAAACCATCAGTGAAATCAAAAGCAGTTTTTATCTAGGTGAAGTTCTGCAGGACTAGTTAAAAACAACTCTGTGATTTCTAGTACAATTTGATTTACCTAGAATTTCTCAACAGATTGATATGTATATATATATAATATATATATATAACATTTAATCCAAAGTGTAACTTTTTTTTGTCAGCACAGAATAGCAATCAAAACTATGACAGTCCTTCTACCAGCAAGCTATCAGAAACAGCTTTTGTTCCTTACTCTACGCTCTTTCTCTATAGGGCTGCTTTTCCTGTTAAATTACCTGCCCCAACGATCTCCAGTCTAGGCTGGCACTTCCAATGTACACATGCTGTTTATCGACAATCCAGAAAGATGACTGAAGTCGGCCTTCATTATATGCTGACATGTTCATGTACAACACTTCGGCACCTACAAATTGAAAAAAAAAAAGGTCACATTTTAGGGTCTCAGCCATCAAAACTAGTGAATGACATCAATTAGACATATTATTATGATTTAATATTAACAATAAACAGTGTTACTGTCAGACTGTTTAAGATCCTATTTAACATATGTTCCAGAAAAACATGACCAAGGAACATTCCCATGGGTTATACCGTTTTTTTTTTATCTTTCTCCCATTTTAGAAGCACATAATTCTCATTTTTTCCTCAGTGTTGTACATCCTCAAAGCTGTATAAAGTTCTATTCTGTAACTCATACATGCTGTGTATTGTAATACCGAATTTAAAAATACCATCTCAATTACACCCCCTACCCAAGAAGCAGGCTCCACTCATTTGCACTGTGGGATGGTTCAAGTGTTTAGTATACAGGGGCTGACAGCCAAATTAAGCAATGAGGAAGTAAATCAAGGCTTGAAGTACACTGTAACTTCACCTAATCCTGCTTTTCTGTGACATTTAAACTATCACTTTGAATTGCATCCTTTTAGTGAGGATTATAGGCCTCTGAAATCAAAGCCAGGGCATGTTGGCTCCATCACGTAAGAATGAATCAGGTCTCATCAGTATGCTTGCAGTGCTGAACTCGGAATATGTTTAATATTAGATGAGTTCATGGGATTTCTCACATCATTATTGTTCCTTCAACACCCAATGTTTGCAAGATTAGGTGATTAATCTGAAGTAATCATTGCTGAAGGCAATTTAAAATACCCCAGCTGCCTTCTCATAATGTAGGAAGCTGGAAGGAGAGAAGTGACAGCCAACAGCAGAGCAGAGGGCAGTAACAGCGCCAGGCAGCTGCCATTAAATACTCATGTGGTTTCCAGCACTGCAAATTCCAGCAAAGGTGGGATATAAGTTATGGCTTTAAGCCTGTTCTAGGATATTGAAGGATCTAAAATACTTTTCTTTTTATATATGTTCACCTTTTAAGAAACATTCAGGTCACATTTTGAAGTTACAATTACCAGTGCTAAAAATTTCCTTTTATAATGAAAACTCTAATTCTCATGTGGATGAATGAACCTAGAAGTTGAAGCATCAAGAAAAAGTCAGATAAGGTGACACTTTTCAGGAAGCACAAAACATGCAACACAGGATTTTGAGTAGGTTATGTAATTTAGCGTATGGTTTGTAGAATTACATTTTGTACAATCCACTTGCCTATCCAGTTATTTCAGACCTCACCCTTCCACCTTTATCTATGCCTAGAAACAGGTATTTCCCAAATACTACTCCTTTGAACGTGTTTTTAATGACTCCTAATCTACGCATTAATGAGGAGAATTAAACTCTTTAATGAGATGAACATGGGTGAAGGGAAAAAGAAACTGGAGAAGACTGTAGGAGGTGCAAAATGGTATAAATGCTCTGTGACGAACAAACAAAACATAAAGCAACTCTTTCTATTACCTAAGAAAAACAATTCTGTAAGGTGATAACCTTACATTAACATAATAATAATTAACATTAACATAATAACATCATTATTTTTAAATGTAACTTTCAAATAATTAGTTTTAACATAGCAATTTGCTCTCATGTTTTCTTCACATACTTCCATTTGCCAATTAAACAGTGGCATGAATTTAACACCTGCAACACAAAATAGCACCAAATAGGTTATAATTAAAGTGTTGAAAATTTTGCATTGGAAAGCTAAAAAAGTCTGAAGCAACACTGAACTTCCTTTTCGTAACTGAAAGTCTAAAATAAATAGTCTGAAAAGAGTGTACACAATGGTGAATAAAGATGCTGACTGCCAGAGTTACAACAGGAGAGTATTTTGCCAACAATATTTACATTAAAAATATTTGATATTTTAGGAAAAACTGACCCAAAATTATTGGTGCAAGAGCCTAGAATTTGGGGGCAGTTTACCTGTGGGCAGTGGAATTGAACTATCACTCTATCTATACTTCCCTTATCAAAAAAATGCAATGTAGGAAATACTGCCCACCATTCAAATCAAAACCAGGAAAGGGAAACATGCATCAGTGTTGATAATTGTCTCTGTTCTAGGAGTCTTGAGATATTGTATTAAAACAGGCTTATCAGGCTTTCAACACAATCCATCATCCCTAGCGTGGTACAGGTCCCATGAGAAACTTAAATCAGACTGATCAATATGTGAAGCCATAACAGAACTCTTTATCATGCTTCAGTCTCAATTACACAAAGCTCTGGGTCATCAGAGTTCAATCAGAAGGCACAATTTGTGGGTTTGATTGCTAATATAGATGCCAGACTCTTAAAAAACAGATCCAATAATTTTGGTTCACTGAATATTAAACTCCTGGGTGAGAGCCCAGGGAAAAATAGTGCTCTTAAAACTCAAGTGGATTTGCCTGTCCCATAAAATTCTGCACTGTAAAGGTTGGCACAGATTGCCCTTTTCCTGCAGCACAGTGAACACGGAAGGGATCAAAGCGTGCTTTAAATGACAGAGATACGCCTGAGTACTTTTTCTTCCAGATGGAGAGGTTTTGAACTCTGCAAAAGGGAGATGACTGATGCAGTCTGGTGATGCCAGAGGAGCCCCTGCCCTTGAGAACCTGGATCTTCTCTATACAGAGGCAGCAGCCCCTTACAGATGCCTCACTGTCACTTGGCATCTTATTCACTCACACTGGAACAAGAAGACAAGAGTACTGCAGAAAGAAAAAGGACTGACTTCTGATCCATTTCCCAAGGAGATTCCCTACCGCAGAGCAGATGAATGGCATGATCAAGTGCTGAGCACCAGGCCCTGCCATGCAACAGGCTGTTTGCCTCACAGTCTGCTCCTGCAAGAGTGCTGGGAAGCCCACAAAGCACGCTTGACTTTAAGGACAGGAGATTAAGGCTACCATCTTTTCCACATATATGAGTTGAAACACTGCAAGCAGTTAACAAGAGATAATAAGAACTCACTTCTGTTGTCCAGAAACACATCCTGGTGCAATTGTGCTGCAGCGTATGCAAGTCACATATTTTGCTACCACTCAGCCAAGGTCCCCAAGCAGCTACATAAGCTGGGAGAGAGCCCGAGCAGCAGGCCATGGAGGGGCCCTGCACTGGATCTACTGAATGGGCTGCAGAAGAGCACCAGGACACGGTGGATTCAATGCCCAGAGCAGTCTAGGATATTACCCTGTTGTCCTGGTATGGAGGCAACATCCCTGAGCCAAGTCATCTCTCTGACAGATACAGCAAATGCTTTTGTAAAGAAAACCCAGAAAGAGCAACTGTTGAGGCTGCTATTATCACAGCTGCCTTGAAAGCAAGCACGCGAAGTCTGCCTGCAACAGTTTCCAATAGCACCAGTTACAGGCTAAACTCACTCTGGAGTCAGCAAACATAACGCCCAAGAAACAGAAGCTGCATTTGCTTGTATATGGCTAAAATCGGCCTTCTGTCTTCACAACTTCCCTACTTCCACTACAGAGTTTTTCAAACCAGAGAGAAAGAAAGAAAGGGGAAAGGAGAAGAATCTAAGGGTTGTGAGGAGAGCTGGGGCTATCTGAGAAGTCACTGCAACAGTGGTTGATGATTCACAACAGGCAGAGCAATGATGAGAGAAGGATCTACAGCGCTGACCTCGTTATCCCTGACAGGCAGAAACTGCCTTACAGCAGAACTCGAGAAACGGGGGCTGACGGCACGAGCTGGCACTGGAGGTCACGCACAAGCCCCAGAGAAAGGGCCATGGAGGCAGGAACGGCAGCGCTCCTAAGGCACCGGAGACAGACAGGGGCTGTTCAGTGCCTCTTATGGCAGATTTAACCCACCAAATGTTCCTACCCATATCCTCTTCACTATGCATCTTTCAGATGGTGCTCCCCACTTGTGGGCACCAACAAAGTGACCACAGTTGTAGCGGTTGCTCTTCTTTGCCCACTCCGTTGAGGTTCCTTCACTCTCATCACCACGTCTACCCCTTTGCTCACAGCGCAGTTTCTTTTTTCCTCCTAAATCTATGCACTCTCAAGCAAAGATTCTAATATGACCTTTAGAATGGAATCTGAGAATCTGAGCCACAGCCTATTTTTTAACGCTACTGCTGACAGACATTTGGCACTCATTTGATTTTCATCTGTTCATGCCGGCGTGTGGCCTCAAGCCAGAGTCAAGAGCAGACTTAACTAGCGCACACCAATGGCCCAGCGCTCGCAAAGACGGCACTCAAGAGCACAACGAGTGCGTCAGCACCCAGCGGGGCACCGTGCACGGCCTCCCTCGGGGGCTCCCATGGGCTGTGGGCAGCACGTCCTGCACTTGTCATTGCTCCAGAGAGCAGCTGCTCTCTTCCTGCCAAACAGACTTCTCAGAGCAGTGCGGGTGCATGAATCATTGTGTGCCAGCTTAGAAAGACCAGCGACAGATCTTTCATTACCCTGCCCTGAGATGCACAACTCATCTTCCAAGGCACAATCTGTTCTAAGAAACATGGATGTGCGTGTATATATCTACGAATGTAGAAACATGTGTCTACACATATATTCCCCAAAATAGTTTTCATAGTAAACATCTCCTTCCCCACATTTTTGCTGTAGATATATATTTTTTATTTGTCTTCAATTACAAGCCTTAGCCCAAAATGCAGCTATGAATACTTTTTTATTCCACAGTGACAAAAATCCAGAGTTATCCATATCCTGCTCACAAGTGTCAGAGTATCTGTCTCATACTAGACAGACACAAGTGACCCAAGCAGAGGATCATATCTCTGGGAATTTTTATGCCTTTTTTTTTTTTTTTTTCCTCTTAACTGCTTGTGAAAAGTCTGGAGCTGTTCCAGGAGCTCCATTAGTGTGACCTGTCAGCACTCAGAGGAGGACAAGTACAAAAGCAGAGGAGCGCGCAACTTGACAATACAAAGTTATTTTTACTACAGCTCTGAATGATTAAAAAGCAAACTTTAAACTAGACTATTTACTATTTCTGTGCTCTTTATGGAATATTGGATTCGAAATGCAATTTTGAAGTCTGCCTGGCCCCAGAAGGATTAATCATCCAGACTTATTTGAAAGAGAGCACACTCAAGGACTTTTAGGGAAATGTCTGATGGTAATACCTTAACTACATGTCAGACGTTTTGTTCCCACTCCCCTCTCTTCTTCTCACACACATCCCTCTCCTTTTTTAAAACTGCCAGGACCAAAGCTTGCCATTCCACAATGATCCTCTATTTGTCACTTCAGACCTGTAAATAATCTAAAGAAACAGAGGACAATAAAAAATCTTGCTACTTTTTCTTTAGCAGCTCCACGTGCTGCTAAGTGCCATGGAAAACAAAGCAAAAAAACCCACCCCAGTTACTCAAAGCAATCATCTTCTATCAACAAGCCCAAGCAGTCCTCTGAACACCTGCTCAACACAACCCACATTCAGAGCACCTTGATTTGATGTGGCAACCTTAAACTACAGCATTCAAAAAAACTACAAAAATCTCTTGAACTTGCATGAGAGTCCCCCTCACTCCCAATGTACAACTAGTCATGACCAACACGTGCATTTTGCATATTACACTGGACTTTCCAATCTTAGTGCTGATTGCAGTAAAATGAGATTGTTCCCAATGAAGATATTTTAGTTAAAGAATATAGCTGTATTTTAGGTCATCAAGGTCACATTTACCAAGATATTTTTGAGGAATTTGGAAGCACTGGGCAGAAACCTCTGACTTCCACAGGCCATGTAGCTCATTTCTGAGGGCTCCCTTTCACTGGGTGCTGTATGGCACGGAGAGATTCAACTGTTCAGAGCTGCAGTATGACTAGATTGGAGCAAATTTCCCCAAAATATGCTGTGTGCTACATGCTGCCACCATTCACCTCTCTTGCCACATCAAGGGTCTCCTGGAGGAGTTGCTGAGCATGTGGAGCATTTCAAAATCAAACTCCCTGGCCAAAAATGAAGTAGTAATGAATAACACTTGGCATGGTCATCCAAATATTTATTTTAACAGTAATAATGGCATATATAGATCTCATTTTCAGCAGCCCAACTCCTTCCCTCCATCTCCTCCCCAGTCATGCCCAAGTAGCTTTTGGGGCAACAAATGGGATCAAAAAATGAAAACCAGGTTAAAAATAAGTAAAAATAAAATGGTTATTTCAAATGTATACCCCATTCACTAGTACAGCTTACCATATGGCTGTAAATATTTATTTTTTTGACAGTTTTTTTCTTTGAGCATGGCGCAGGGATGAGAAGGAGCGGCTGGTGGCTGACTGGGCACAGGAAGGTGCAGGAGTTGCTTTTGCCAGTGCTTAAAAATGCATCCACATAATCATAGCCTCAGCTCTGAAAAATCAGGCTTTTGAGAAGTTTGGGCTGGAAAAATCCTGTACTACTCCGCCTTTTATACTGCGCAACCATTTGCTCTGTACTAACAACGCAGTATCCACATCTGCTTGGGTGACATTTCCCACAGGTTGCTTGCACAGGGGCTTGCAGCAACACAAAAGATCTAGGAAAAGCTGTCAGAGGACCCTCATGTGTACAGAGTTTGTTCATTATATGCAGAAAGGCAGATTCTTGAGAACAAAGGAAAGGTCAGAATTAATTTCTTCCAATTGCTTGTTTAACTTCAATGACATCTTTTTAATAGCTTGGAAGCTAGCTAGTTCCCAAGGTAACATTTCTCTAAATATACTCTTAGAAGGCCTTCCAAGATTTCAGATGTCGGCCTTTGTTGTCCTAGTCCAAATAACCAAAATACCAATTTCTCAGTCAAGCATCCTGCTGAAAGCAGAGTTCAGCGTCAGGGTGCTAGGGCTTTCACCCAGAGGAATACATTTTGCACAGCCTACTTTGCTCTTTTGATTTATTCAGCAACAAAACTGACACCTAACCAACACACTTCCCGCCTCAGCCTGCTGAAGAGAGGAGAGAGGGGTCCAAAAACTTTTCTCTGCAACACCAGCCCATGCAACAGAGCACAATTTCTGACCCGCTGAATGAAATACCAGCGGTTAGGGCCTTACGGCAGGGCTGGCACACTGTGCCAAGCAGGGCAGCATGGAGCTAGGAGCTCTCCTCTTTAACCACAAAGCAAGATACAGCACTGGCACACTCTGCTCCTGCTCTCCTACAGGCACTCGAGCTACACAGTCACACATGAGTGTGTTTCACTAACCCGACCACAGATTTCTGGACTGCAGCCAGGGAGGAACCTTTAGAACAGGCAGCCCTGGTCCTTCCACATATGGAAATCCAGTTTCCAGAGAAAACTCACCACTTTTTCATCTGCAAGACAGAGAGCTTCCACGAAACCCCACACCAGGGAGGTCCCTTAAGGACCAACATAAATCACAGTGCAGGCACACTCACATAAAAAAAATAAAATAATAAAAACCCCACCAGTGTTTCAAAACACAACTTGAAACCTGATATTCCTTACTCCAATACACTTCCCACTTACCTATCTTTAAACCAGTGACATGTGCTTAACTTTATGGTAGTTTCTTACTAACAAAAGTTGATTATGAAAATTTTATATTTATACAGCCTACCACAATAGTCTATTTTATTCTTAATACAGACACATACACCACATACACGTCACCACTAACAGCGTTGGCAGGCAGGGGAATTCAGCCCAACTTAAAAAGATGCAAACAGCTTTTCCTTACTGTATAATCATTTTACTGAAAGTAACAGTCATTTCATGTCCAAGCTTTTCACATATTTTCCTGCTTGATACAGCAAACAGAAATCTTCATGTTTGGTGGACATGTAACTTTCAATCACTTTTTACTTAAGAGCTATTTAAGTTGTTTCATATAAACAATAATAGCTTTTTGAATAATGTTTTGACAGCATTGCTGATCAATATAGTAGTCTCCCCCTAACAGCACTCAGCATTTCTCTAGAAAAATAAGAAAAACAACATTTCCAGAGAATAAATCTATGTTTTGTGAGTATGATGATTCTTCAGAGCCTGTAACAACTTTAATTTTCTACATCTTTTGTTGCCCTTCATTACTGGAGAGTGGGCTGCTCGTTTACAAGATGGCGCTATGCAAGTGATTGCTTTACAGATTGGGAGAACTAATTTTCTTACTTAGTTGATTTAGGCGACAAAGCATATTACTACTTCAAAGATGACCATTTTACAATCAGTGAAAGAATTACTGAAGTTGGACTGTGGTTTTCTTTCTTTGCCTAATTATAATTGCATAAGTTTCTGCTATAAAAGAAAGCTGTTTTAAATACATTAAGAGAGATTACTAAATTCATGCACTGTTCCCCTTCATACCTCCCAACCTCTCTTTTCTTTATTTAGATTAGCATTACGAAGAACTAGATTCATTTGTGAACTTCCTAGATGAAACAGCCCAGAATTCAGGGACACTATATGAAGAATTAGAATCACAGTCTTCTATGAACCAAGAAGGCTAACACCCTAAAGAAAAAAAAAAAAAAGTATTGAATATTTCATCTCTCTTTTTAACTTTTAACTTATCAGCATTTCATTTGGGTCTTTATGATATTATGAAATATCATTTGGATATTTCTAAACCTTTAGTATCTGTCATTTCTATATGTGTTGATTAGCAGTAACAACACTTGCATAACTGTCCCCAAAATGTGGTACTCAGACTCTCTCTCTCTCTCTCTCTCTCTCTCTCTCTCTCTCTCTCTCTCTCTCTCTCTCTCTCTCTCTCTCTCTCTCTCTCTCTCTCTCTCTCTCTCTCTCTCTCTCTCTCTCTCTCTCTCTCTCTCTCTCTCTCTCTCTCTCTCTCTCTCTCTCTCTCTCTCTCTCTCTCTCTCTCTCTCTATATATATATATATAGAGAGAGAGAGAGAGAGAGAGAGTGTATACATGTATATTTTGGCATCTTTGGCTTATGTCAGTTTCCTTCCCTTGAATCAGAAATCCCAGTATTGGTACCCGAGAAAGTACACAGTGTGGATGGCAACGAGATGAGGACAACTACTACTGCTGAGAGCTCACCTCTCTCAGCAGTAACTGCTGAAAAAGTGAGATAATGTGTGGCTCCAAGAAAGGAAAGGGTTAAAGGAAATACCAGCAGGTGTGAGGGAGCCTTGCACTAAATAACTACCAGAGACATGATATAAAAAAAAAAAAAAAAAAACAGCATAACTACACTTTTTTTTTTAAGATTCACAGCAACAATCCAGCCCCAAGCCATCTCTGTAGGCACCATGTTGCACAAGGCTTTGGGTAGGTGCCCAAGGTTACTTTCTCAACCCAGCTGGTGCTCTGTGAGTCTCAGATCAATGAAACGGGTGGCGGTCGGTGCTACATCTTGCAGCCAGATGGACACACACACAGCTTTGGAGTTAGCAACGAGGTCCCAGTAAAAAGGGGCCCTCCTGTTCCGCTATGATTCTTCTACACAGTTCCCCCACCTCCTGCCAACATTAAACAATCCTGAACTACCACTTCTTGTTTTTATGATACCTTCATAATAGAAAGTGTCTTTTTCACACTTTCATAAACTGATCCTTTGAGCAGCTCTTTGTGATTATCTGCAGGCTAAAATACACAGGAGAGCTAGGTGACTTGGCCAGGACCATACAAGGAAGGAAGCGGCGCCGCCCAAACTAAATCTGGGTCTGCCAGTGGCCCAGTTATTTCCTATTGCTTATTCTTATTACTTTTCTCTCAGCATCTTTCCCTGCCTCTTTCCTTTGATCCTGTCCTATTATCCTGACAGGTCAGCCTTTGATTCTTCAATTTCTATTTTTTATTTAGTTCCTTTCATCTACCTTGCTACAAGCCCACAAAGAACCTGCCTTGCCTTTTCTCTTTAGGTTCTTCCCTAAATTACTTAGTTTTCTGTTTCTGCCTTTCACTTTTTTCACATTTTTTCCATCTGATTAATTTGTCACAGATCTTCCATTTACTTAAATTCCTCCAGTGCTTCCTCCCACCACACTTTGCTTTTCCTCTCCTGCCCCCTCTCCCACTTTATTCTCAGTTCATCATTTCCTTCTTGCCCTTGCCCACTTATCCACTATTACATTTTTCACGTATACTTATTCAGTTATTCATTCACTCCCCCATTCTGCACTAACCCAAGGAATATATTTTACTCTCCAAAAACATGAGCAGCATGGTAAATTCTCTCAGGCCTAGAAACAAGTCTGTGGAAGGGAAAGAAGGATTTTCCTCAAAGTTTTAGGGTTATTCACAGACTTAAGGTACCCAGTCATGTTTTTTTTTTTTTTAGTTTCGTAAGTGCTTGAATTTCTGCAGGTATTAACTTATGATATAGTTATTTAATGTAGACAAAGAACATTACTGACTGTTGTTGCAGATTTGGACTCTTGCAACGTCTTCTTGATTCCTTAGTCTGTACAACAACTGAAGCTTGGCTTTTACTTCTCACCATGGGTCTAAGGTTCTTAAAAGAACAAGGCATTTTGGCAGTTTTTTAAAAATAATTTACCCATGCAGAACAGACACTGCAGCTCTGCTGTAGCACAAGAGTCTTGCATTGATTCACTATTGCTATGACTAGCCCATTGGATACATTTTTGAAGGCTTCATCATTCTGTTTTGGATGCACAGATGTTTCATAGACTAAAATGGAAAAATTTTAAAGAGAAAAATTCCCTAATGTTACAAGCAGGAAAAAAAAATCATTTAATGCACTAATGAAAAATAAAAAGCATGTCAGGAAAAAAATGCTTTGCTGCTTAAGTCTCTCAGAAAATATATGGGAGGCACAAAATCGATAGCTTTTCAGTTAGCAGCCTTTTTTTTTTTTTTTTTTTAAGAAAAATATCAACTTATATCCGAATATCCAAACAGCCTCTCTGAAAGGCAGAAAGCAAAATAAAAGGAAGTCACAAGTCCAGACAGTTTTTGTTATTAGTCTGGTGAAGAACACGTGCACAGTTAAAAAAAACGCAAGAGCATGCTGAAGCCAAAGAGGAGTTTAATGCCCTCAAGGGACTGGACCACAAGTACCACCTCACTTTCTCAATAAAAACATTGGCTCCTACCTGGAGCCAAGGACAGAAACAACAATCCAGCTAGATTACTCTCCTGTGGGATCTCAAACTAGCGAAGAATCAGGTGTAAAGGACTCTCCTCACTTCCTCAAACCACACTGGACAAAATTAGCTAGAGGATGCCAGGAGACAGAATCTTGCCAGTTCAGATCCACTTGGGATGCAGCAGGGTACAGGAGAGGGAGCAAGAAGCTGCACTCAGGACATTGGGTTAGCCAGCACCATGTGCTCTTCCAGTTCCAACAGCCACGTCATGGACTTGGTGCCCACCTCTTCAAGGCTCTCCAAGCTGTGACAGAAAGTGCTGTGATGACCCATGCTTCTGAGGATCACCTGAAGCAGCTAGCAGGCTGTACAGCCAGGAGCATAAGGGCACACAGGAGCAAGGCAAAAGAGAAGAGTGATTTGGACTGTAGCATATAATTGTCAGTCTGTTTATAGCATCCATTATCTATGGAAATGACAAAGGCTTGATGGCAAATACATCTGAATAGTGTCATGAAGCATAGTAAACACACAGGCAAGGCAGCAACTCTTGAATTAAAGCAATGGAAAAAAATATCAGACTGAAAATATTACATATCAACAGGGCCATATGAAGCCATTCTGCTATGGGGTGGGATCTGATCCTTGAAATAAAGCAGACTGCTGCTGTAGGAGCTATATTTTGGGTATTACAAAATACAGAAAAAAATAGAGCAAATGAGGCTAGGTTTTGAGAGAAGAAAGAAGGATAGCTGCATATTTAAAGAACCTGAAAACTACTGAGAATATTTAAATCTCACAGCAGATGTGCCATAAAGCTTCTCTGCATGTGAGAGGGCAGACCAGGTGCATTTTCTCATTTTCTCAGGACTTAGCTTGCGCCCTTGGGATCTAATTGTGTTCACAGATACACTGATGTGCGTTAAGTGCTACAGAATGATAAATACACTTTAAAGAAAGAAAAAAATACCCACAGATTGTATGTGTCATCAAAATATGTGGATGTTTTCATATTTATCTTTGTGTTTTGCTTTTTCATGTCTAAAATGGAATAAAGCTATCCTCCATCTTATGTGAACACAGCACACATTTTTGACAATTCATGAAGCCATCTCACTTAAGAATTGAGCATCACAGGAAAAAATTGAAATAAGTCTGTTTCCAGATGAAGCCCTGATTGATGTTCAGTAAGTGAAAAATGTGACCCTACAATGAAAATCACAGTGAAATAAATGTAAATATTACACCTATACATTACAATTGATATGGTCCAATGGGAAAAAAGAATGCCATATCCAACTAAAGTTTGCATCATAACTGCAAGACAGCTTGATGGCCCAACATAATGCAAAGGATATATTTTTAGTTACTATAAATGACTACTTCACAGACTCAAAAGCTACAAAGCAACTCTTGTAAGGATGACCACAATGTATTCAAATTCAATATCCTTCTGGGAACAATGTCTGTATCCCTAATATCCATTGTGGCAACCTTAACTTCAAAAAGACCACCATCATTTCACAAGTATGCAGACAAAAAGGAACTTCAGGGTGAAAAAAAAGCATCTTTGCTATTTCCTTACAATACATGAAAACACTTTATTAGGGGTTCAGATTGTGTATGATTTCCAAAACCAAATATGCCTCTCCCACGTGATGATCAAAGTGGGCTAAAGAAGAACAATAGAGATAAAATAGCATCCTTCAATAATTATATTTGAATCCAAGAGAACAAAATTCTTAAAAAGTCAAATGTGAAGATATGATAAAGCAAATCAATAAGAACCTGAGGAACAGCGGACAGCGAAGTTGCAGAATATGTTGCTGCTATGCATTATGGATGGTAAAAATACAAGTAGATTTAAAAGTAATTTTACAAGTTAATGAAGAAGTCCAAACACCACAATGGATTGATAAATCCTGGTAGTGAGTTCCTAATCTACAAATTTCATTTATTCATCTGATGACTCCCCAATAGTACCAATAACAACAAACCTTTAATCTGTTTTCTTTGTTTCAATATAGTTGCACGATAATGCTTTGCTTAGGAACTCTCATTTTTGAAGGCTTCACATTGCAACTTTAATAACGTTCTTTATTAAGAGCTCATCTTTTTCTAAAGGAAAAGATGCAGAATGTACTTTGCTCCCAACTATAAGCATTAAAGACAATCACTCTGCAAAGGTGTGAAATGACAGACGGAATGATAGAGAGTAAATTGAAAGTACCGCTCTGGGAACTTTACTTCCAGATGAGATACCTTTGGAACAACCTTAATGTAATTTATTTTCCAGTCTGTGACTGTGTAAAGTCAGTTACAAAATATCAAAGTGTTGTAGAAGCCTAACATTAATTTAAAAAGTGATACAGGATTACGCAAATTATCAGCAGTAGCAAAATATGACAAGTCTTTTTTACGAAGATAAAGATTGGTATCTAATATTGCATAAGATGGCAAAATTTGGTCACATGACTTCACTTTATGGTACAATTTTGTTGTAGGCAGTAAATTTTCTTATGAGTAGCCTTTCCAAAATGTTCACCAAAATGAAAAGTAAATGATTCACTGTCAGCTTGATTTGGACATTAATTAATGCTTTTAGATGCTTTTGGAAACTTCTTGTTTTATTTCAAGTACATAATACTTTAATTGCAGTTTTGAAACAGAAGCATTAAATCTATTGAGCTAAGTAGTCAACATGCAGCTTAAAACAAGGTCCAAGTGTTGGTGCTATGTCACTTAAGACTATGCTTTTCTGCAAGCTGCCCTGGTTCAGAATCACATTTCAATCCAAATGATGTCAAAAGCTTCAACAAAGTGACACACTCACTGACACCAGGAAAGCTGAAGCATGCTTGCTCACAAGCAACAGCATGCAAAATCTTACCAATAGCATCCAAATTCTACCAGCAAGACTGAAGTGGCTGCTAGGAAGTCCATGAGGTTTCAAGTGGATAAGAAAAGTCTGGGATTATGTAAAGACAAAACCCAAAATCCACTCACAATAAACTGCTCTCTTTGGGTCATCATAAAACATCACTGGTTTTCATCTTAGCTTATTTAGCCAAGAGAAATTATGGGGCATAAATACTTCTGCAAAGGGAGCAAAAATCTGAGAAGAGTTGGAGCTGGAAGAGACCCCTGGATAACACCTAGTCTAATCACCTCACCACTCAGCCTTCTTCACAGTGAAGTGTTTTCTTATGTTCATACCAATTCCTGTGTTTCGCCTGGTGCCTCTTGCCTCTCATCCTGTCAGTGGACAGCATCAAGAGAAGTCTAGATCTGTCCTCCTTACATTATCCCATCAGACATTTACAAACATTGATCAGATCTCCCCAAGCCTTCTGTGCTCCAGGGTGAAGAGGCCCAGCTCCTTTCCTCCTATAACAGATGCTCCAGTCCCTTAATCTTTGTGGCCCTTCACTAGATGCACTTCAAAAAATTCATGTCTTTCTTGAACTAGAGAGCCCAGATCTGGACCCAGCACTCCAGATATGGTCTCACCAAGACTGAGGGGAAGGATCACTCCCCTCAATCTGCTGGCCACACTCTTCTTATTGCAGTCTATACGTAGACTTTGCTGTGTGGGCTCATTTTCAAGCCTGGTGTCTGTCAGCACTTCCAGGTCCTTCTCTACAGAACTGCTCTCCAGCAGGTCTGCCCCAGCCTGTTCTGGTGCATGAGGTTATTCCTCCCTAGGTGCAGGATCCTGCACTTGCCTTTATTCATCTTCACAAGGTTCCTCTGTGCCCATCTCTCCAGCTTGTCCTGGTCACTCTGAATGGCAACACAAGCACTGGTTCATCAGCTCCTCCTCCCATTTTTGTATCATTTGCAAACTTGTGAGGGTGCTTCCAGTGGTGTGGGAACACCACGAGTGACAGGCCTCCAGCAGGACTTTGTGCTGCTCGTCACATCCCCCTGAGCCTGACCGTTCAGTCAGTTTTGTGTCCACCTCACTGTCCATTTATTCAGTCCATACTCTATCAGTATGGCTATCCAACAAAAATTTTCCAAGCTCTTACAGTCCTGGCAGCTTCCCCAAGCAATTCTAGTAATTATAAGTAGTAATTTGCACACTACCCATATACTGTAAAAATGTAACAACTGATTTCTGCTAACACCATCTGTTCTTGGTTCTTCCGTGATAAAAAATGCCAGTGACTCAAGCCAACAATTGCCATACAAAAACAATCCATTCTAGCATGCCACCTATCAAGCATTATTTTGGAGATGCTCCCTGTGGTGTGGACCTCCCAGTATGTTGGACCTGACTAGTTATTACTAGACAAAAGCAATTTGTCTGTACAAAGGATGGCTGGATTACTGATGTTCATAGTTGTCCTGGAGCTTATAAAACAGAAGTCTGCTAATTCCTGCCAAATCCATGAATGCACATGCAGATTAAGTGACAGATTAAAGTGTAAGGAAACATGCAGACTGTGAATATGCACCAAAAAGATAGATTTCAAGGAACAACTATGATATTGTTTTAAACACCTAAAAGTGTCTTAAGAGTGCTACCATCTAGCTTTAATTCATGAACAAGAAGTATAGTATTATATATATCTACATTTCTTTGAATTGATGGCCACAGATATCGGAAAACATATGACTGATATTTCATAACGCAAAAATAGGTATTACCAATGCAGAGGTACTGTCCTTGGGAACACCATCACTTCTCCCAGCAGAGGTATGCAAATAAAGTCCACCAACGTAGATGCGGTAGAACTAAGAATTAGAATTTATTACCTGCATATTTGGCTACCGTGGACACAAATTGTTCCTGGCTTAAACGAACATTTCTCATCTCCTTCTTGGCAAAACAAGACATTCCATTCAAGGACCTGTCTGCCATTAGAGTTACAGTTACAGTGGATTTTATTTTCTCTCTCTTGGCTCTGTATGCCATAGTTTTATAGTACTAATTCTCTAATGTTAGAGAGCTCTCAAAAGCAGGCCACACTGAAACATTCTTCAAAGTCAGTGAGTTTCAGACTCACAAGAGAAAATAAGTTGTTTCACATTACAATCTGACCACTATGGAGCCTTATTTGAGGCTGTTTTTCTATCTAGTGGAAATTCTACTCCCAAATTAGGTCTTCAGTTTCCTATACAACTTATGGAAAACAATGAACTTTATGCAGCTTGTTTTGTTTTTTTTTTTTTTTTGAGCTACAAGACTTCTAAACTAGGTAATAGGAAATGACAAATATGTCCTTTGTAGTTTGCCTTTCATTCCCAATTGCACAAAAGGATCCACCCTCCAATGGGCTTTCAAAATCCTGTCCTGCAGTTAGAAGCTTAAAATAATTCATTTACAAATAAGGATAAGACACTCCTTTCAAAATATGCCTGGGTAAGCAGAAGTAGCAGAACAAAGATTGGAGCCAGGTTTCCTCTATCTCCAATGAGGGATGACTACTACGGGGTCATCCTTGAATAGGGTTAGAGATTCTTTTACACTGCAGGAGATCAAATATGAGATTCCGAGGGAGTTCCACTACTCTCCAGCAGCAGTTCATGAACTCTATTTAACCAGGTTTAGGACCTTCAATATTAGCTTAAACAACTTGATTTCTGTCAGGGTCTACAGTGTATGGTACGGTAGGCCTTCTCTCCTCCAAATAAAGAGTTTAGAAACCATCATCAGACAGAAGGATATCAAACCCAGGTCTGAGGTCCAACTCAGGTGCTCTGTATGTCAAAGACATCCTGTACATCTATGTACATCTCCGAGATATTGCCCAGAAATTCTATTTACCCTCTCTTTTCAGCTAGCTTTTATAATACTGGAAATGGCCTACACTACAGGATCCAGCTCCCTAACAGAAACAAGCAAGAATAGATTGCTTATGAATCCTCATGGACCTGAGACATAAAACTGATGCCGAACATTTCCTTAATATCAAGACTTTAGTGGATGTGTGCACATTCAACAACATATACTAAGGCGCAAGGGAGTTTAGGTTTGTAAATAGAGAAGCTTTTCCCAAAAACAAACAAGCAGGAGTTTCTGGGTGCCACTGCTGCCTAGATGTTATATAGGTACTTGAATGCTTAAAGCTCCCATGTGAAACTGGTAACAATTTCCTTCTTTTAAGAAAGGATGCAAGTATTTTTGGAAATTTTGTTCTGTATTTCTCATGATGGAAATTCTATCAAAGTTATTACACAAGTCCTAAGAAGTGCGGCTTATAATGAAGTCTTTCATCCTGGATTTGGCTCCAAGATTGCTTGTCACAGGCTGAAAGTTGTTGAGAAAATATCAGGAAACAATCTCCAGCAGCAGCTAATAAAATTTAAATCAAAGCAGGCATCTATTCTACAACGGGTACCCAAGGTATATGAAATAACAATAAAAAAGGAACAAGGCCTGATTCGCAGTAAATCAAAATATAAAAATAAACTTCAAATAGAATGCCAATGGCTTTGCCAGTGCTACTTTCATTAGATGCCTTTTGAATACTCTCAGATTTTAAGGTACGGCTGGAGAAGAGTTTTAGAAAATGTCAACATTCAAAATCTGAAGACTCCACGGAAATAGAGAAAGGTACCTCTCCCACTCTCATTCCTTTTCCCTTTTTGTTTGAAGCTATGAAGCATAGATCTTAATTATCTACTTCCCTCAGGAGGACAGTTAACAAGTGAAAAATGCATCTATTTTTGGTACTGCTGAATTCTAAGAGAGCAGGGCCTTTATCCCAGCTTCGACACTCTTCCTCTCCCACCTTCCTACAGCATCTGGCCTAGAAAAGAAGGAAGCAACAGATCTACACAGCTCCATCTGAGGTCTTGCACATAACCATCAACTGAACTTCACATTCTCCACACTCTCATGAAGCATCTATCACATGTTATTGTTTCAACAGCACTAGGGAAGTTATTTAGCTGCGACTGTGCAACTAAGGCAACTTCAGAGTTCAGTGCTCCCTGCTCCACTGTACCTGATTCCGCATATGCCAGGTCACGTATGCATAACAATGACATAAATTGACTAGCAGAAAAAATTACATCATTGCCAATACGGCAATACTGTTCTTGACAAATCTTCTATTGTGTTATCAGCCAACCATGTGGAATTGCCATTTCTCCCTCCTTTCCCTTTTGCTTTGAAAAAGATTGGAAATGATTTCTTGTGCCACAAATCAAAATGTCACTGTAGGAAAATTAAGTGCTGCGTGACATATTGCCAGATTCTTCCCTCTCCCATCTCATGTTGTGATTTCAGTGGCTTTGGTGGCAATTCCAGCTACCAGCCTGAGGCAGTTTTGTTTCCTTCCTTCCCATCATCCCAATTCTTCATACCATTAACGTATCCCCTCTTAGTTATGCCAGTATAACGGTTTTGATTGAAATTCTTTAAGCCACATCATGCAGCTCATGCATCTTAAAAAGAAGAAATATTCACAAGCAATACTTTCACAGAAGAGAGAAGAATTTCTCTTTCAATATTTAGTCAGAAGAGCCAGTGAAGAGGAAAACCAAAAATCTTCACCATTTCCTTTTGGTAGATGGATAAAACAACTTTCCCCTGTATTCTCTCCAATCTTCTTTCACTGCAACCTATTCTTGTTCCTTATCATATATCTTATTCAGTGGAAGGCTGCTCAAAGAATTCTTGAGATGCAATATACCCACTTTGTTGTAAACAATCTAGCCACATAAACATATAGAAATCTCTTGAAGACCCAGCTTCAGTATTACATCTACCTACTGCATGAATGGAGAATATTTCCCTCTAGTCTTAGCAGTGTTTTTACATCAATTAGCAGCATTACCATTATATGAAAATGAAATAAAAGCTTACATAAATATAAATAGAAAAGTTTAGCTTCTCTTTTCAGATCATCATGGAACTACTGAAAACAGCTTTAGATCTAGACCATTCCTATGCACTATATCCCATGCCACATTTGTAATTATGGTACACAATAATGCACAAGGAATGGAAGGATTACAAGAAATGTTTCTGTTTAATAGTAGCTTAAACAGTAAGCTTGAAAACAAGCATTATTAAGCTGCTGCCATAGCACAAGAAGAATAAAGAAGGGGTTTGTTCACAAAGCAAGCCAAATTCCACCTACAGGTTCAACGTACCTTTCACAAGGCATATAGATACAGGCAACATGAGGAAAAAAAAAGTGACGCATAGCTTTAACATAGCTAAAAAGAAGCAAGACTTCCCCCTAGGACTAGAAACTACAAATGGTCATACTGACTTCACATTCCTTATGTTTGTAGTACACAACAGCCTCATGTTACATCCTTAAATCACAGCCTGGGGAAACCTAGCTGATAGTTCTCAGCTGTTCTTCATTTTTCCTATAATACAACAAAAGGTTAGTGGTTATTCTGTAGTGTGTTAAAAGTATGATTTTTTTTCCCCATGCCCCACACAACGAGACATAGGGAAGGTGATTCCAGCCACAAGTAAGAACAATCCTGACAGCTTGTAAAACTCCCTTTAAATGCGCCAAAAGAAGCAGATGAAATATGGGACATTTATAAATACATTTTATCTGATTTATTAATCCATATTCAGAATTGCTACATTAAGTAATGATTTCATTAAAAACAAAGAAAAAAAAATATTAAAAATCCTTGGGTGTTACGTGAACCGGTAAGTGTGCTGGTGCCATGACACAACTTATACCAATCTAAATGAGATTTCAGTGGTCCTGTCTCCACTGCCAACCTCAACTATATATTTGTTGCACCGATTGTTTATGGTGGCGAGTTCATACTCGCCACCACAGATACAGAGATCTACTGCAAAAGACAGATACAGAGAATAGATACAGGGATCTATTGCAAAAGACAGTTAACCTGGCCAAAAAAAACAGCCTGTAGCCAAATCAGCCCCCTGCACTGTCTCAGGTCATGATCACTGGTGCAAGGGGCAGCATATGGTAGAGGGCAGGAGGAGGCTGGGATTGGGCAGCTGCCCAGATATAGACTGATTTATCTCTCATGGAATAGTGTCTTTCAGTGTTTGCAATCCAATGGGCATGAATCAAAGCCCTGAAAGCTCAACTCTTTTCACTTGTCTCCTCTCGATGTTACAAGTTCACAGTTTTCCTGTCATGGTTTATCTGGTTAAGGCCGAACATAATCCTGGAGAAGTGCGCACGAGTGCAGCTGAATTCCTCAGATGACTAACAGTTGCACATATGATCTAATTATTAAATCCTGCCTTAGCACAGAGACAACATGCTATTCTTTAGCTTCATCACTACTATTCAGCAGCTAGCTGCATGTTTAATTGTTTGTTGTTTCTCTTTATTCACATTTGTGACGTGGACAGACTCCTCTTTTCATATCTCCCTCACCCAGAACACACAAAACCAAAACACTCTGTTCAAATACATTAAAAAAAATGATTAATGAATAAGGAGTAAGAAAAAAAAGAAAAAAAATACAAAGAGAAGGAATGCAGCAATGCAAACTGGAGAAAGGAAATCCACTGGCATGTCTTAAAGAGCATTATCACTGGCTGTTGCCTAGAATAAAATCATAATTAGCAGAGAATTTAGATTCTGTACACGTAAGAAATGATACAACAACCTGCTAATTGGAGACAATAGTATTCAAATGTTAGCGTGGAACAAAGACTGGTACATAATTATGTGCAAAGAGTGGGAGGATTACAAGAAATGTTTCAATCTAGTACGTGAGCCACAACTGAAGAAAGGCTAAAACAATAACCTTGAAAACAAGCATTAATAAGCTACTGTCACAGCGCAAGAAGAATAAAGGTGATGATGCTCATCTAGCAAGCCAGTCTGCCAAACTTTCACAAGACACACACATTTATGGAGAGTACATGCCTACATGTGTGAAAAAATAATGAAATATAGCTTCAACATTAGCTAGAAAGAAACAAGACTTGCAGACTCGGTATAACAAAAGGTGTTACTGAAATAGCATCATTGCTTACAACTCATTTAGGAATAATTTTGACGATAAAGGGGGAACACACATGTATTTTTTTTTTCCATTTACAAATATACTTAAGTAAACCAAATGTTTCAGTGTAGTTTCTGCTGCCTGTGCTGGAATTAATAATTGCTAGTTGTTCCTGAGAGACAGAAACAGCAACCTACCTCACCTAATAGTGATGTTGTAAAGAGAAATTCATTAATATTGTATTTATAGAGCACTCAAATACCACAGAGAGAAGCATCATAGAAGAGTCTATGAGGAAATTAATCATTCTGCATTCAGTGAGGGATCTGACGGAGGTGCAGTGTATGCCTGAAGACATACACTAAATACAAAGATAGGATCATACCCATTACCCACAGAAATAATATTCCGTGAATGAGCTCCATCTGCCTTAGGCATTAAATGTCTGATTATATTCTCATTCAATACAATGGAAAAAAACAAACTTGCAGTTACCTCATGTGGTGAGGTTAGAGCAAGTAGTAGTCAGCTATTCTATGCAAAATACTTCATCTAATATTGTAACTAAAGACTGGGTCATAAAAATATATTTTGGGGCTATTATTTCCTAATTTCAGGAGGTCTGCTACCAAAGAATCCTCCACAGCACAATAATTATTAGCCAACACACATTATCACAGCACTCAGAGGCTCCCATCATCACCACAGCACTAGGTATGCTGTGTCTTAGAGCTCTAAATCAAGCCATATTCCATGCTGCAGTCACTAGACTCCTTCCATAATCAAGCTTCTCTGCTTCACAGCTGACTCAAGCCAAGACAGCAAAGACATGACAAAACAGGTTTCAACAGTGCCTGAGCAACCCACAGATTCATGGCTAGCTCAAATATTTGCACTAACGTTGCACCTGTAAATTAATTAACCAACTTATTTTAGTCTATTTCAGTTCACTTCTGCTCTCCTGTCCACATAAACATGCTTTATTTGATCCCATCATCTGAAAATAGATTGCAAGTTTCTCCTCCTGTTAATCAGGGGAGAGTGCTGGACAAGACAGGAAGGATATGTAGGGAGGACTCAAAAGATATAGCCCTGGGTTGGAAAGGTTTTATGAAAGCTGCCTTCTAGAGTAGTTCAGAATTGAGGAGAGGCAGTGGGGCTCCAGGCATGTCTGACTAGAAAAAAAATGAAGTATCTGCTCGTATAATCTGGCTGATGCAAGTACTCTTCAAAATTTGTGCTGAGATGTAGCCATGCTGTTACCTATCATGATTCCTAGCCCTAGCCTAGCCTAGTGGTTGAGAGGATACAGTCAACAAAGTTTAGTTACTACTCCTTCAAGTAACCACAGATAGGCCTTACCACAGGATCTGGACTGTGACTTTTACCTGGGCTCCTAAACGGGGAAGATGCATCACGTGAGGATACAGAGCAGGGTAAGTTCCCATGGGCTGTGGAGCTGCAGGAGATATGTGGGGAGCCCTAGATGCAACAGCCTCAGAGGCTCTGGGGCAGCACATCAATGCATTTATCCTAGCATCAATTCCTGAATTATGCCTCATCCCAACCCCAGGAACCTGCTCACATGTCATAGCATGGAAGTGCCAATCACGCAGTCTGACAAAAAGGAAAGCAAGGTTCTTCCCCCTCCTCTGTGCAGGAGGTACCACCTCTTGAGTTGGCTAAGACAGCCGCTTACCTGGAGATGGAGCCAGCTTGGTTTTGCAAGTCATTTACCTAGGAAAGAAGAGGCTGGGCTACACTTACCAAGCAAGGTGGGCACAGACTCAGGAGTTCAAGAAGCTCCTAGAGCCCCATAAGCTACATGATTTCCCTCCATACGATACGGCCTCCATAACAGGCTCCAAGCAGAAATGCTGCTTAGGAACAGTCAGCTCAGTTTATTAGCTAGTGAACTACCGAGTAATGTCTAGACTCTCACCCGCCTAATTCAGGCCACACCAAAAGTCAGAGTTTGACTCATTTAGTAAAAATTGTTCTAATTCTTCATCTTGAGCAACCTTCAAAGCTTGGCTGAGCTGCTGATATACTGCTGCTTTATTTCCCACAAAAGCAAGACTTCTCATAAAAAAAGAACATTCAGCATACTTCCTCAGATGTATCTGACCAGTTCGGGGGGGGGAGGGGGGAGGAAAGTATATATATAGCTATATATCTATATTACTTATGATTTTAAATATGCAGGTCCAAAAGAAAATGCACGGTTCTATTTCAAGAATCAGTTTCTAAGGATGCAGCTGTCTGGAGCCTCACAAGAAGAGACTTAATAAGTTAAATAGGTTTTTTTAGATAGGAATAGCAAAGGATATTGAATTGTCTGTCATCAGCTAAGACAACACTAGTAGGTAATAATAACTTTTTTTTCTGGAGATATGGAAAATAAAGGTCTAACATAGTTTATGTTTTCCCTTTACTGTGCTTTTATTATTATTTAACTAATGGAAATTGAGCTACATTTTTTGTGTGTTTTCTTTTTTAAGATAGCATATCAGTTTCACTTCTATTTGACATAAGCCAGGCATACAGTGTCAGACAAACCACAATATAGCTATTTATACAAGGTCCACTCATTTCAGCATAGGAGATTATATCTGACATGCTAGTTTCAAATGGCAAGTTAAAATTAACTTATTCATTTTCAGAAATGCAGAAGGAAATATTTAGCTAGCTTTCCTGAAGTAAAAAACAAGAAACTAACCTTAATGCAGGCAAAAGGCTTGCAACAGAGTTGGAAATCAGCCACATCATAATCAAGACATTCTAACAATAATACTAAAAATTATAAAAAATAAACAAACCAAATATAGTATGAGGCCAAAACCCTTCATGATGAGAACTGTAAGAAGTTTAAAAATCAGTCTTTCAAAAAGGGCATTATTACACAATGATACCTATAATTACAAAGATCAAAGAGGATGAAAGCAGGACTCTCAAATTTACTAGATAAAAGTGACATTCTGGAATTCTTTGTAGCTCAGAGTACTTAAATATATTGATATCTTCATTTCGGTACTCTAAAACTTCCTTTTTCATAAATCTGAACAAGATATAAGGAAAATCAAAGCTTACAATCGTAAAAGCCTTATATTTTGTTTATTAGTTAAAAAAGCTCAGAGGTCTGATTAATTCCAACAGAACTGAAGATGGGTCCTTTTTCTAGCTACGAATTTTTACTTTTTGGAAGTGTGCAGTTTCTGATATTGTCTACTCTCAGTAAATGACAGACAAAATATTTACTGCCAGGTATGTGAATATAAATGTATACACACTACCTCTAACCTCTAATCCCCTGATTGGGGAGAGTTTAAGATATTAGAATAACAATTCTGTGAACTTAGAAAAGAAACTACTCTCACAAATATGGCCTCATTGATTTTTATAATAAAATATACATTCCTTTTTCAGCACATCAAAAGATAACTCTTTATTTTATAGATGTTTTACAAAGCTACAATGTCACTGCTTATCAAAGAAGCAATATGATTTTTGGATAGGTAATATAAATAATGGAAGTCCTGGAATAGGCAGCATCAGCAGCTACTTCATTGTAATAACATGTCAGCCTTGATGAAAAGATGATTTATTTAAGGGACTAGGAACTCCATCAATAACTTTTTTTTTTTGTATCTACCTAGTCAACAGAATACAAGGAACTTAATAAAAGATTTTTTTTTTAATCAGAAAAAGGTATTCCTTATTCACTACCATGTACAAACATGCCATATTAGGATATTGCTGCATGCTACTTGCTAAAGCAATTACTTTGATTCATTAATTTTTTTTGAGTTCGAGTTGTGATTTATATACTATATTAACATATGTTAGACATGAATGCCATTAAATTCTGCAGGTTCTTTCTTCCATTTAAATAAGCATCCTACCCTGAAGATCATAATTATATTATATAGAAAATGTATTATTAACAGATTAATAAAACTTGTAAGAGATTCTTTTAACAGTTCTTGAATTCTCTTTGTTGTTGATGTGAAACATCTTTACATAAAGTCTATTTAGTCATATAGAGTCTAAGTGTAGCCTCTCTGATTAGGGATTTTAACCTTTGAAACATGGGTTACGAAAGCACAGACAGAGGCAGGAACCTGCAGAAATACATGTAGCACTGAAAACTTACGCAGTTTTTCTAGTGCTTTCTCATGAATACCATTGATACATTGCTTTATTTTATTTTGGAATTCCTCAAACTAGGGAACTGTCTTTTAGACAGCATAATAGCAGTCTCTTAGTTTTTATTACCTACCATTAGCAGAGTTTCAATGTGTTTAAACATCAAATCACTGCACCACCCTTTTACCAATCCTAAAATGCCAGCCTTTACTCTAACTACAAAGACAGAGTTTCAGCTGGTTTGGAAATTCTGAGCCAAACAAAGCTGAAGAATTATATGGCTGCACTACAAAACCAATATGTGTGCTTTTAAAACAATAGTTGGTGTTTTTCACATCACCCCAGCCTGCATTTTAAGAAACAGGATGGTAATATAGCAGTCAATGGCATAACAATGTAAAGACCTTGGTCTTACCCTTTGTTTTCAAGTCGTTTAATACCTTTGATTCCATGGGCAGTTTATCACTCACTAATTTTATCTCAATATTTCGGGATGCCAGTTCTAGCAATTTTTCAAAAAGACGTTGGCCCTAGGAAGAATATTAAAGGAAAGCAGAGTTTGTGAGATACAGAACTGTTCAAGCGGCACATCAACAAACTAAATCATCATGTTAAAACACACAATTATATTGCAACAGCTAAGTTAGTAAGTTCCTACATGTGACGAAATCTACCTTAAAGATTAGCAACTCAAACAATATTTTCTGAAAAAAGAAAAACCCAGGCTGGGCAATACCATTCGTGACACCTGGCACTGAGAACGAAGCGTGAAGCATTTTGTTATGCTACATAAACATATTTCTGCACTATTTTTCTTTTAAATAAATATTTGCCTTTTTTTCTTTTTTAATTGGGACAAAACGTGTATGGAAAAAGACTGTTGTACTTATTTTGTAATTTTTTTTAGATCATTCTGATGCCCTCCAATAGAAAATTATACCAGGAAAAAAATAATAATCTACATATATGTCATGTACTTTTTCTTTCTATACTATTATAACTTTATGATTTAAGCCCTAATGCTAACACACAACATGATAGGGACTCTTATACCAAACAAGAGGCATGTTAAATTACAAATCAATTAGGGCATTTATTTCATTTGAACAAGATTTAAAATTTGGTCTTATTTATCCAAGTCTATGAAATAAAGGAAAGGAATAGGACCTCTGATTGCAGAGTAGATTTTGGCTCTTTAGACGCAGCATAGTATTTTAAGTCAAATAAAAATGTTTAATTGAATGTATTTAAATATGATGATGATGTCAAGCATAAAATAACTTCACCTCAACTGCAGAGTTGGAGACTGTTTCCCTACTGCTGTTCTTTATACTACAGCAGATACCAGCTATAACTGGTGCCACAATACACAATCCTCTGGCTTTAATCAGCTGACGAACACTCTGCCCTTTATAGACACCGCACTTGAAATTCAGTATAATGCTGACTTAAAGGTAAAACCTATCACGTAAAGCTAAAAGCAAAACAAAATGCAATAGATACATGAACTTAAAGACATAAGCAGATAGAAAACAAAATTTCCCATGGAACCATGGTAGGCAGTTCCCTGTACAAACTGCTGCCATAAAAACCTTCAAAGGCTCTTTCTGTGCTGTGGAATCATGTAGCTTTACTCCAAGGCGCATGTAAACCGTTTTCAGTGTTTCTTTAGGGAGCTTAAATATGGTTCTAATCCAAAGTGCTTATGCAACACTAACACAATCCTGGGGGAAAGGCACCCTGTGTTCCCCTCTGGCTGCTCTGACAACCCCGTCAGAAAATAGCCTTTTCCCCCAGAGGCAGGACAGACCCGTTTCTTGAGACTCGCTATTCAAGAGAGTTTCAAGTCCAATATTCAAGTGTGGCAAAATAAAAAATGTCTGGCCTTTCACAAACCAGATTTCCTGGAATTACAGAGCAGCTGGAGACTTCAATGGAAACACAGAATTATTGTTTATGTTTTACTTTTGATATGTATGACTGCTTGCTGGCTCAAACTCACAGTGTAGCTCACAGCTCTTGCTGGGATGCACAGAGACCTCACGGCCAACACACTGCTGCCATAGCAAAAGCAAGAGACAACAAGGGGGATGCCCTCTGTGTCTTGTATCCATGCAGAAGTCCACCCATCTACCCACTGACTAACTCTCATGGCCCAAGCCCTCCTTCAGGCACGTGGCAAGTCAAGAAGAGTGCATTTCTCCTGTGTTCAATCAGAAAGCTGAAATTGGTTTTTTTTGGTACAATGAACTAACAGGGATGGAAAGAACAGCCACTGCATACAGGGTTATGTAGCAGCTCCATCTCAATCCAGGAGGACAGTTTTAGGTGCCTCCCAAATGGGTGCTAGACTCTAGCTGAGCAGGGGGCCCACAGCCACCATGCTGCATGTCCATGCCAGCCCTCCAGTCAGCCCTCAGCTCTCCTCTTTCACCTCCAAGCTGACAAACAGGCTCGCCAGGTGCTGGATCGTAAGCAACTGCTCACCCAGGGTCCTACTGAAGAGGCCAGTAGCTGTTGAGCTGCATTAGTTTCATCTTTGTGGAAATGAAATCAGGGAAAATTAGGGACTAATTAGGGACTAAGCTGGCATGCAATAATCCATGTAGGAACTGCAACTCAGGTTCTACGTGTCAATTTAATTTACTAAGCAGAAAGAAAAACAAAGGCACCTTGGCTTTGCTTAAGTTATTTGTCAAACCTGGTTTCAAGTAGAAACATAACAGAAAGCTGCAGCATGTAAGAATAAACATGGAAAAGGTATGAAGGGCTTTGATAGGAAATTATTTGAATAATCAATATGAATTAAACCCTAATGCACTAACTAGTCTATTAAAGAAATGCATAGAAAGCAAATATGCAAAGGTGATAAAATAAACTGTTTCAGGGGTTGACTCTCCAAAGCAATTATTTTTGGACATTATTGCCACTCCCACCCACACAAGAACATATTTACGTATGATTTACAAAATCTTTGGTAGGCTAATTCTATTAGCATCTCTTCCTAAACAAGTTTGGACCTTCTGTACCGATTCTAGTTTGACAGAATTATCTTATATAGGAAAAAAATGAACAGGATATGGGGACTTTTACCTAATCTTGTGACCAACACAGTGCTGTTGATGGGCCACCCTTACAGGCTATACTGACAACTCAATGGCCCATCTTATGGTCAATAGACCATTTGGAGTGGGGCCTCTCACTCATATGAAAAGGACATTTCTGATAATACCTCTCTTTTCCTATTGGGCACATCAGAAGCAATGCACTTAGTATGGCTGCTTGTTAGATGTTCTTGTCTTCCTTGTACTTATTTACATTATATGTACTTATGTACATATTAAAATAATTTTCAAAGAAAGGTACTTAAACCAGCCAACTAAGGTCCTTCAGTGACACACATCTGAAAGCAACACACAACTCTTCTTTTTTGCCTAAATATGCTCCCTGTGTTCCTAATGGTGAAACCTCAAAGTGATAAAACCTTTCAAGCATACAAAAGTAGTGATTCTTTAACCTTCACAAGCTGCTTAAAAGCAGAAATGCAGTCACTATGATGATGTGTTTAGAAAGGTATAGAAAAAAACACCCAGTACCAGAATTACAAAGAATTCCCTCTTTCAAGCCACTATAAAAATACGTAAGTTTTTCTTTAACAAAATCTGTATGCACAGCAGTAAAGGAAGGTATTAGGTATTCTTCCCCCATTGTTTGGAATACACTGCCTTTTTGTCCATTAATATTAATTTGAGGTTCCGTTTCTATACTTTCTGACATGTTTACTTGTAATTTTACCCGTTTGTTCTATGGAAGGAGGAGAGAGAGGAAAAAAAAAAAGAAAAGAGGACCTGGGAGCAGGTCTGAAGAGTTTTGTCACTGCTGTCAGCGCGTTTGAAACGCGCCTGCCGAGCCGGCAGCCCCGCGCTGTCATTCAGCGCACGCGGCCCTTGCGAGGCGCTACCCGGCCGCCGCGGCGCTACGTGACGGCGGTCAGAATCAGCAGCGCGCGCTCGGCCTGCACACGCACGGCACCTGCATTTTAACCACCTATAAATCTGCCCGCCCGATAAAATACTCCCCTGCCCGTTCGCAGGACTGTTTCAGGAAAAAAAACACCCACTGAAAACAATAAAGCAGGATGTAAAGCAGATATGTAAAATGAGTGAGTTGATATTCACCTGGAAGCTTTCTCTTTAAATTACCATACATCTGAAACATCCGTCTCAACTGTACACACCGCAGCAAACTGGTGCTTTGAAATAAATAAATAAATAAATTAACATTATTATTACAAAAAAGGCCTGAAACTGTCTCCGAAAACAATTCTGACATCCACTGGGGCAGAATAACTCTAGGTCTGACTGACTGAGGATGAGCTCCTCAGTAAAAAATAAAATAAGGGAGACATGAACACAAAAATGTTCTGTTTATTGAAGTAGTAGTCTATCACTGGACTATTGTGCCATTCAATAACTTGGCTTCCTAAGGTTTATTCAATGTTTAGCAGCTTTGTTTCTGTGAAAAGAAAAAGCTTACTTCTAGAGTTTTCTTCTAAATTTATTCGATATAATTCTACCAATATTTTCTAAAGTTGTCCTATGGTCATGTCCTTAGGAGCATCTTTAAAATATCACTAAAATCACAGAATACAGGCAGAAGCAAATAGCAAATAAATCACTGAATCCTAAATTTAGCTTTGCCATTTAATGCAGAACAGAGAAACTGAAATGCTCTTCTCACATACTTCTAGCTAACTTATCTAATGAAAAGGGAGCAAATGTCAATTTTTGGAATCTCAGAATCAAAAAAATGTCTTCTACATTTTTTTTTTTCTACATCTTGTTTTCTACCAGCTGCCTCTGGGGAATGCCTTCATTTGGACAGAGCTGGTTGTGTAAGGATGAGCTTACAGAAAATAATATAAACTACCATCTTTGTGGCTGATTTCTGCTGCACACTATTAGGTTGTTAGATGTTCTTGTCTTCCTTGTACTTATTTACATTATATGTACTTATGTACATATTAAAATAATTTTCAAAGAAAGGTACTTAAACCAGCCAACTAAGGTCCTTCAGTGACACACATCTGAAAGCAACACACAACCTCTCACCTTCAGAAACTGCATTACAAGACTAGACTTGACTCATTTCAGGTGGAGAGGGAGGAGATTTCTCCCATGAAGTCATTTGGGAGCTGCCCAATAGGTAAAAAGAGATAGCCAAAGTCAGAACCACCTACTTTTTGTATGATCATTACAAAAGAAGTGTAGCCAGATCTGCCGTCTGACTGTCTATCTTACGGTCATCCAAATACATATGCAGGGAGAACTGTGCCATACCTATTGCAATATCAGTAAACTAAAATTAAATTTGTGAAGACCATCTTGTTGGAATTATATAAATGTCATTCTTAAAAAGTTTCTAAAATGTTAGTTAAACATTGAAGACAACGATTGCTTGTGAATACAGGTTTTAAATTATCTCAGGTGTCACCAAATCATCATACATCTTGAATGGCAAACATAGGATCAATATTCTCCCCAACTCATTCAGGGAGTAGAATGAGATGAACTAGAGGAAATCACTTGTGAAAAATCTCGAAACTGGTGTTATTTTGGGTTCACCTCATCCGTCCTTCCAATGGGAAGATAAGCTATCTTCAAAATTTTACTTTCTGTTATCCTCTGATATCTCTAAATATTAGATTGCCACAAATGTAGTCACGCACTGACATTCTGCATGCGTCTCCAAACCTGCCTTATGATCCAAAGACATCTAATCTGCTATCTTGAAAAACGCATGTAGTTGACAACACAAACGTGCTGAAACGCATGCTTTTCAGTGAGAAAAGCAGGTGTGCAGAAACCTGTTCAGTATTTCACCACACACATACACGTTCATTTAGCCTCCGAAGCTGGGGACAGCATGCAGACTGTGCCAGGATGAAAGATGACAGCATCGTGTGCCTGCATTTGAAGGCTCCAATTCAGCAAGTTTCGTGAACTCACACACCTGGGCAGAGCAACTGTGACCTGGACAGCTCAGTCAGAAATTACTGTTTATTTAGGACAATAACAACAACACATGAAGAGGCACTTGTCAAGAAGGCAAGATAATCTTGCCACAACAAAAATAAAGAAAAATCCAGCAGCAACTTCCAGAACTTTATACTCGCACAGGGAAAAGAGTTCTGTATATTTATATATCTGTACATATACATACATAAATATGTATGGTATGCATATGTATAAATGTGTGTGTATATACACACACACTCATACAAAATGTAATTAAACCAAATAAATTAGAAAAAAACAGTCTCACCTACTCATCTATTCCCTTTCAAAATTCACATCTGTTAAAGTGCTCTTGTCAAGAAGTTTGCTTTGCAGTGTGCCTTCACTGTTCACAAAATGCACATTGCTAATTTTACAGGAGTATCCATATGGAAAAACAAATCATCTCTGATTCCTACACAGGAGCAAGTAAAACTTACTCATTATGCATCACAATACCTAAATTTTTGCATCTCTTCCCATCACCTTCCCTAATACTTTTCCTATTTGTAGGCATTCATCTTTCATTTTACAAGGAAGTTTGATTTCCAGAGATGCAAGTGGAGAAAACCAATGCACCTATGCCCCTTTTCTTCCTCTCTTTTTCATATGCTAAGCTATGCACACATCCTCCGGGGCAGAGGTTTCTAAGAAATGTAGCATTTTTGACAATTTTTGGTGATTCGACTGGCCAATTAACAGCATAGGTTTTTTTGGATGAATAGACAAGCTTGATAGAAAGATCTATCAGTTGCTCAGACCACACTATTGTATAACTGAGAAAAATTTAGCACATTAAGGATCTTCAACAAAAGCAATTACTCTCATAAAACCACCGACAGGCAGGAAGAGATAATGAGAGTAGAATATTATGAAAAATACATTTCATTTTTATGTCTTAAACTTCGCTTTTAAAGACAAAGGGGCAAATCCTCTTCTTACGTTTTTCTTCTTCCTTTTCCTACTCTGACATTCATTTAGCAATGCCTTGTAGCTTTACTTTGCAAGAGAATGTGGTACAGTGGATAGCTTTGATGCTTAACTACTGAAATCCCAATTTCCAGTTTGCTATTTTTGTTCTCTGTTTGGGATTTGTTAGGCTCTGCTGGTTTTGAAGCAAATGACATGTTAAATTTTTTTCTGATGAAAACTTTTTTAAAAGATTCATGCGCATACTAACTCATGCACATTCTGGGAACATCTAAGACACTATCTCTTTGAATTCATCTGCTTGAATGGCAGTACATGGATTTTAAATTTCTTAGGCAGTGAATTTAAATAAAGCTTAGCTACATAATTACATTGTGAAAAATCTCAATATTTTGATACTCAAAAAAAAATTCACAAACTATATTCCAATATTTATAAGCATTCTGAAAGGTTTGCACTACATTTTCCATTTGGCTGCTCACTTCAGATTTTCACTCATTTAAACGCATATTCCAAGACGGCAGACTTATTCCAAAGAAAAGTGAATGTAAGCCCTTTAACTAGGCTACAGCCTCTTCTGGAAAAAGTAGAATTCCATTCATGACTAAAAATACAGGCCATCTTTGGTTGCTCAGAGTACCAGCCATTTTCTATCACGTAGCAAAAGGCATTTTTAATACACAGCATCAACAGAGAGGAAACTAGAAATTTTGTGGTATAGTATAGCAGATTCCTTTGTTGTCTATCTGTCATTTTAACCCATTTCATGTCGACTAAGCTGCCTTTCTTCTGGCCAAAACCCCATGTCTTGGAAAGGAAGAGATACTCTCAGCTTGTCTGTTCTGCAATATCTTAGTCTGACAGGGTGATTCTAAGTAAAAACTTGCCCCTACCATATTTCTAACAGGACTACTTCTAAGAACAAAGCATTAGTTGCCACAGCATTATGCAACAAATGCCTATCTCATCTGCAATTTTCATTTTTTTTCCTTTTACATTTAACTGAAGAAGTCTTGAGCCTCCCCAAGGTTCATTTTCAAAAAGATATGGGAAACCATCTGGCATTATACTATTCTTTTTAAAAAGAGTAATTCTACCCTTCTATTTGAGTAGTGGATTAATCCACACGATTGCTCTTTTATCTGACTGGTTGCACAAACTAGAAAATAAGCATTTATATTTAGGTTTATTTCCAAGTTATGGATATGCCAGTACAGAAACAATTTTGCAAGCTTCCTAGGATTACACAATACATCCTTTGTTAACATGAAAGTGATATGGATACATGTGTTTGATGTATTCCCTAGTCCAGCATGCCATGACTTAGCCAGGGAAAACCTGGAAAATGGAAAAGGACTATAACTCTATAGAATTAATAGAAGAAAAACAAAATAAAACAAAACAAAAATTGTTAAACTCCCCGCCTTTTCTTAAGCTAGAACATACCTGGCATGCTGATGGATGACTGTGATTGAGGTCCCACTGGGAAGACACTATGTCAACAGACTTTTCAGCCATATTAAGCAAATTCATCCAGCCTTGGAAAAGAGACAAATGGGATGGTGCACTGTC
The DNA here is from genome assembly GCA_013389825.1 of Crypturellus undulatus. Classification (NCBI taxonomy): domain Eukaryota; kingdom Metazoa; phylum Chordata; class Aves; order Tinamiformes; family Tinamidae; genus Crypturellus; species Crypturellus undulatus. The sequence goes on from VWPW01021830.1 coordinate 144,477, forward strand.
TGAATAGTTGATCCCTTCAGGAATATTTTCCACAAGAGCAACCCTGAGAATAATAAGGAAAAAAAAATAACCACTTAACAACAACACTTTTCATCAGGAAAAGAAAAAGTCCCAAATGGCAGAGAGTGTTATCTTTGGGGCCTGTGTTTCACAATCTGCTCCCAGAGGCTCTCAGCATTCGGTCACCCTGTAGCTTGCTCTGAAATTGCCAGTTGCCATGCTCTGCACTTCCCAAAACAACAAAAGGCAGAAAGGAGCTGCTGTGCATGCAGCAAAACAAATGAAAATTTTGAAGCTCTGCGCCATTAGCTGAAAATAGAAAAGCTTACTTATAACATAATAACTCGGGAGTTAGTCCTTAAGGTGAGGATGGGAAGAAATGAGACAATGTCTTCTTTTTGCCACCTTTGTCCTTGATTTTTTCCTCTCTTTTGCTCTGCAAGCAGCCCCATACACAGTGTGGCAGAACACGTAGTCCTGCCACTTTCTTAACACTTTTCTGCTGTTTCATTACGCTGCAGTCTCTACATGTAATCAATTCTCTATTAACAAGTGCTCTAAGGCACCTAATTGCTCTGCTCCTGTTTACCTGCATAAAGCTCAGAGTGGGATCCAGCAATAAGGAGTTCTTTTCTTTTTGAGTTCTGTTCATTCTGAAAGGCTCCTTAATCTTATTTTCTATATTATTCAAAACACATCCAAATAACATACATTCACATGCTTCCAGGATGGTAAACGATGGTGGAAGTAAACTGAGAGTTCAAAATATGTCCCTCTATTTCAGTCAAAATGTGGTTTGTTCAGCATACTGCCTCACTGCTTCACTTCTGTAAGTTGCAGCAGCTAAAGCTCCTCTCTACACTCACTAGAGGAGCTTAAAGAAAATCTCAAGTCAAACAAATCTATCAATTCTGTGTTCCGGTAAACAGGTGACTATTTCATTGACAACATAACTTGTACAAGACAAGAGTCCAAATTTTAGCTCCCAATTACTGTGAATTATACGAACTAGATTTAGCGGAAAAATAACAAAAAATACACAGCTCTATCTAGGGATTCAGATAATTCTTGCTTTCATCACATCCAAGTACATCAAATATTTCCATCCTGTTTCTATGCTTAGTAATATAATTGTGCAGGTTTTTGAAGTTAACCCAGTAAAAGTTTAGCACTCATTAATACTGAAGAAAAACCTACCTAGAATCTGTGGTAGATATCACATTCTTTCCTGCCTGGCCTAAAAAACAAAGCTCTGCTTTTCATCATAGAACTTATTCAAAAAATTGATTTCCTAAAAAAGGTAATATGACATTGATGTTGTTATGCTACAACTGCTGACTAGATTCTTCACAGCATAATTGGGACCTGCTAGTTTACCACCTAGCACTAAACTTACCTACTTCTGTCCAACAGTACCAGAACACTAGTAAATAAATTGTACAATATTAAAAATGTTTTTTAAAAAATGATTTTATGTCTTCAAGTACACTTTATTCTGAAACATTTTAATTACCTTGTTTATAAACTTTTCATAAGCTACTAGTGATCTAAAAAGTAAATGCTATTATAATTCCACTGACTGCCATACATTTAAAAATAAACCTACTTCTAACTCTCAAGGTTTTCAACTTATTTCTGCAACATCTAATACAGATACAGAACACTATAAGACTTTATTCAGGTCTCTGAAAACCTAATCTGAATAGTTAAGATTGCTAAAAGCCCCAATAAAATAACTGTAGGAACATGAAAATTACTATTTATATTATAAGGAGGGCCACCTACTCCATTCAGAATGAGAGACTTGAGGCACAGGAAAATAAGCAGTCTCTACAAGGGCAAACCAAAGCACAGAAGAATAAGCAATTCGTACTAAAACAATCAGTCAGACTAAAAGGTGGCAAAAATGAGAAATTAATCCAGGTCTTTCTAAGCCTCTTTTTGATGCCCAAGGAATCCACTGCCAATACAAGAAGGTTATGTTGAATATTCTCCAAAAACATTCTTTGCGTCAAACTCTTATTCCAAAAATAATTCAACAAATATGCTTCCAATACAGCAATAATTTAAAAGTATACATCATTCCCTTAAATAAAGATGTAATGGAAACTCAACATTAGGATATTGTCCCACATACATACTGTTCTGTGGGAATGCATGTGAACAAATGTATGAGAGCACAAGAAATACCCGAGAGGATTGAATCCATCAGGGTCATTTCCAGTGTCTTGTTGTGGGGTCACCTAGAGTAGGCTGCTCTGGCTTTGAAGAGCTCCAAAATCTCCAAGTCTTGAGAAGCTAAATATGCTATTTTTGAGGTTAGGACCTAGATGTAGCCAAACAATAACATACCTGCTTACTTCTGAGGCACTGATTTGACAGAGTTATTTAGTCCCAAAAGAAGGAGAGAATGTGAAGACTATATACCCAGTCTGTGTACACAGGCTCACTATATAGGCAGCCCAGAGGAAGCTGGACCCAAGACAACTTTGACCTGGAAGCCACCTTAACTGCTTGCAGTTCAGCACCGGGTTCAGGTTCAAGTAGAGCACTACCCCATCAGCACCCATGCAGCTCTCCGAGAACATCGATAATGCTGATAACCCAGAGGGGAAGGCAGAACTCGGCCATCTCCATCCACAGAACACCATCCAGACAGACTGCTGCAGTAACCTGCCTTCCAGGTCTGTGCTGTCTGCCAATCTGTAATCTTATGCTTTAAAGTGCAAGTCCGAAAGAGCTGCAGACACAACTCAGTGCTCTGCAGATATGTTAGGCAGTACCGATGCCATCAAAATGCACACAAAAATTCTTTTTCCTCTTATGGCACAGGTTAAAATCATTTACCTATTCAATGAGAGCAGCACTGAATATTTGTTAGGTGTTGTGAAATTCCTTCTCCTATTGCAAGGGCCTTGGTCAGGAAGAAGGCGCCTCTTGGGAAGGAAGCTTTTTCTGTCTTTGTTGGGTCCAACTTGCTCCTCACCAGGAGGAAGATCAGTGCCCACCTTTCACTCCATGTGCCATGTGGCAGGCCACGGTGTTACAACTAAACTAGGGGTTTAACTGCAGCTCCTGCCATTTTATAATTTGGTTTGACTACCAAATTTGTTCCCAGTTAGTGAAATTGCTCCTCACAAAAATATAATTCCTAGCTGTTTTTGTTGTTGCTGCTGTCTTCAGAGTTCACACACTTCCCTTTAACAATGAACCTACATTGCCCACTCAAAAACTCAGCCAAGCTCAAAAAATTAAAAAGTTTAGAAACTTGGTGGGTAGAGTTAAGCCGTTTTGCCTTCATAATGTTCCCACTTCTTCAGGCACAATAGCAAAAATCCAGTGCAAGTTAAGAGTACTTTTGTTAAACTTCATGCAAAAGTTTAGGTTTGCAAGAGTCTGCAAAGGCCAAAATTTCATCAACAAAAGCTAAACTTTGCTCTCATTTTTGTTCTAATATGACCCACAGAGAGCCTTTTTAAAAACTAGTATAACAAAACCTTCCAGGAGAGAAGGTCATTCACAGACCTCGAGGAAGATCAGAAATGGATGTATAACCTGTTCTCCCATAATGGCATATCAACAAAGCAAAACTTAACAAATGTAACGTGATGATTGAAACTGACTTTTCCCATGCTCAAAATCATTAGCAGATAACCTTACACTTATTGAATGAGATGTCTTCCCCTTCCCAGACTTCCTGATGCTTTATGTATTTCATCTGATTAATGCCAGTACAGGCTACTGTATAGCTGAATATTCTCAACCCTACCTCACACAGATGCAGAAACTTAAAAGAAAGTTAAATGATTTTTGCGAAGTTACAGAGGTGGACCGGGGTCACAAGTGAGATTCAAGCTCCTCTAAGCGAACAGAGATATGGTGAGCAGTATAATGATATTTAATTTCTAGCAAAGAATAGACCTTGACCTCAATAATAAGACTTTTCTGAGCTCAACTACATGACTTGCATTTAGCATTTCCAAGCAAATTCTGTCCCAGTCAAAACATTCTCCTTCATCTTTGACAGTCCTTTTGTCAGAGAGCAAGAATGTTCATTTCTGATCTCACACCATTTTTTTTCCTCAGAAGGAAACACAGCCAGTCCTGTTTTAGCATCTAGGCTAATTAGAGTAGAAAGAGGACCAGGACAGTTAAAATAGGCATATGCTGTACATATGTCGCTTCAATACACTTAAGGTCATTGGCAAACATTTACAGCGCTGTGTCAAGAAGTTCAGCTGAAGTGATTATGAAAGTATATGAGGCAAGTTCTTTGGAAAGTTAAATATTCATACCATATTAAAACAATTAACTGAAGAACATTATTCATTGTGGTTTGTCTCAATCCATAGTCAAACATCAGTGAACATCCAACTTTAATACATTTTAATGTCTCCATGACCTCTGAGTTCACTCACCATTACAGGGAAGAAATATATGAAAATTTTCCAACAATTTGTATGAGACCAATGAAAGACAGGCAAAGGATATCTTTGACATAAGGCTGCTATATGTCAGACTGAGGAAGGGACAGTTCTACTTGAGTTCTTGCCCTATACCAGGGTCCTACTTAAAGATACTTTCTCATATCCTCTCTTCTTAGCTCACAAGCCCTGGGTACATAAGCCTCTGACCTGCATGAGGATGATTCCTCAGAGGGTACCTCCTTTATAAGGTTCCTCCTTTATTATGCCTCAGGGTCTTACAACTTTCCAGACCAGTTCTTCTAACTGAGGCTTTTGCCATGCCCTTTAAAGCTCTCTAGTTCCTCTTACATCACAGCACTCCTACCACATTTTTCCCCCCTCAGATCCATTCATTAGCTGTCATGCTGGCCAAGCCCATCTTCTACCTTGGCTCCTCAAAAGAACCACAGCTCCAGCTCTTGTTTCTGCAAGGAATTAAGAAATATCCTTCTAGACAGGGTGTAATCACCATCTCAAAAACATGCTGTGTTCAGATAAGTGTCCCAGAAAAAAGAGGAAGTATAGCACAACTTATTGATACATTACCATTAGGGAAAGTGGTAAGATTCTGCAAGATCAACATCCTTATCTCCACTTGGTATCAGACTCCAGAAAATAAAGTATGCAGTGTATTTGGATAATAAAATGCTATAGCTCATAAAGAAAAGTTAAATTTAATATTAATGTAATACTTACTCTACATCTTTTTTCAACAAGATAAGTTACAAAAACAGTCAGCTATCACATGTACTTATTCTGTTTATTTCAATTTTAAATAAAGCATGTCCCCATCCCCATGCTCTCTCAAGAAAATTCTTGGCAGAACACAGTGGTTAGAATGGAGAGGAACGAAGATTAATTTTAAATGGATTGTGAACTCAAACACTTGTGTATTCAAAAGAAAGAACCTATATTGTTACCATTAAGCTGTAAATATTTTAAGTTCTATAGCAATCCTCTAATGAGAAGAAACTCATTTATTAAGTGGGAAATGTGCATGTGTGCCTTTACATATGCATCTGCCTGAATATATGCACACTACAAAAGCTCTTGGCAGATATTTGCTTGTAGACTATTTGAATTTTATTCATGAAGACTTTGATATCCAAAAACACAGTCTTGAGAAGCTGAATGTTTGGCTTAAGTTGGTACTTTCAGTTAGGTCTTCAGTGAAGGAAGATTCAGGTTTCTGATTTAAGTATCTTTCTGCAGACATGAAGCATAGGGCTCCAGGTACTCAGCTGCAACTACTGTAAGATTTTTGATCCATCTGCCAAATGGCTCCATCTGGCCTGAATTCTGCAAATATTGTTGACAGGCCAAGATCTTAGGTTAGTAGAGCAGGTAGCAACAAGCGTAGGTACCATGTAGCTCAGGTGCCCACATCCTGAGCCTAAAGTTTTCTCTAATTTCATAGAGATGACAGATTCCTGACTGCTGGCCCCGTGACCGAGCTGTTTCTGCCGAAGTAAGTGAACACCACCATTCAGCCATGTATTGCTTCTTTCCCTAAGACAATACACATTTGCATGGTTACACCGTGAACAAGAAAGCAGAATACTCAGGTCCCCTTCACCCAAACAAACTCCCTGATGCTCATCAGCATGTAGCTGATCCAGGAAGTTGTGGTACAGCAGTAGGTATAAACAGACCTACCAACCTCAAGTGTTTCCCAAACTCCAGCCTTAAGCACTGCAGCAGATGCCTAAAATCAAAAGCTGCCTCTTAGCTTTGCCCTTCCTTGGTTGTCTCTTATTTGCACTTAGGCTCCTTCCAATTTTCCTTTTTAGTCCACAGAAGCAACTGAGCATGCTAACAATATACTAACTCATATTCTTACTCCTCATCACTTAGGTCTTTCTCATGATCTTTTCATAATCAACCTGCGGATCATGTTGGTACTGTTGTTCTTACCTAATTGCTTTCATGATCATTCATCATGATGCATGCATGCCAAATATAGCATGTAGACATGCACAATGCACCACTCAGACTTGGCAGATTTGAAGGGCTAGGAAAATATAAAAAATTAAAAGTTTTAGTCAGCAGTTAGCTTGGTGGAACAATGCTTGCTTCAATCAATTGAATATTCTCAATTCTCTAAGCGTAATGAAAAACTACAAACTTTCTAGGAATATCTCTTCTCTGTGGACCGCACTATGCCCCTCAGAAAAAGATGCCCCTCAGTACCATCATAGTCAGAAAAAAAATTACTCAGCAAAAATTTCTACTGTTTCAACTTCACTGAAGCAATAAGACAATATTTGAATTGCATCCTACCATAAACAGATTATAAACAGTTAAGCAGTCAATATACATGAGCACAAGTCATCCAGTGTTCAAACCTGTGAACAATTTCTAATTAATGTATTTTAGATGATTAAGTTAGATGAACACAGTTGCATTTCAGATATATTCAGGCATTTCAGCCTCAAAGCCAAAACTGCATCCAAAAGAAGAAAGAATTGACCATCTGTTTCATAATCACTTTAATCTATAGAGGATAGTACTTTCTCTGCACCTAGGCACTTCTTGGAGAAACAAGGCTGGGTTTCAGGCAGATATTCAATTTCTACTATCAGGACCATTTTCATACTGGAATCAGGATACCAGTCATATAATCTGTCAAATGAAAAATGGCTCAGACATGAAGTGAAAAGAACAAAAGAAGCACTAAATGGCAAGCTATAAACACCTTCTTTTCTTCCTAGTGACACACTGGGTATTTGCCTCAATGCAGAAAGCATGTAAACACAGTGCAACTTAATATTAAGTCTTTACATTGAAATAGCCCTATTGATTTCGTTAGACTCTCTCATGTGCTTAAAGTTAAGGCAGACTTATGCATTTTTTTGAATTATGCAGGTCAGTCACCTTGATAGGTCAGTCCATGGCTCATCCTGGCCGTTGTCTCCAGGCACGTGGAGGACAAGAAGGTGCTCAAGACTAGTCAGCATGGATTCGCGAAAGGGAAATCATGCTTGACTAATCTGATAGCCTTCTCTGATGGGATGACCGGCTGGATAGATGAGGGGAGAGCGGTGGATGTCATCTACCTTGGCTTCACCAAGGCTTTTGACACCGTCCCTCACAACATCCTCCTGGACAAGCTCCGGAGGTGTGGGCTGGATGAGTGGACGCTGAGGTGGATTGGGAATTGGCTAGATGGCAGAACTCAGAGGGTAGTGATCAGCGGTGCAGAGTCTAGTTGGAGGCCTGTGTTGAGCGGAGTGCCCCAGGGGTCAGTCCTCAGTCCAGTCCTGTTCAATTTATTCATCAACGACCTGGATGAAGGCACAGAGTGCTCCCTCAGCAAGTTTGCAGATGATACGAAGCTGGGAGGAGTAGCGGATACTCCAGAGGGCTGTGCTGCCATCCAGAGGGACCTGGACAGACTGGACAACTGGGCGGTCAAAAACCTCATGAAATTCTACAAGGCAAAGTGCACGGTCCTGCACCTGGGGAGGAATAACCCCAGACACCAGTACAGGCTGGGGACCGACCTGCTGGAGAGCAGCTCTGCTGAGAAGGACCTGGGTGTCATGGTGGACGACAGGTTGACCATGAGGCAGCAGTGTGCCCTCGTGGCCAAGAAGGCCAATGGCATCCTGGGGTGCATTAAGAGGAGCATCTCCAGCAGGTCGAGGGAGGTGATCCTGCCCCTCTACTCAGCACTGGTAAGGCCACATCTGGAGTACTGTGTCCAGTTCTGGGCCTCACAGTACAAGAGGGATGTGGAGCTGCTGGAGAGAGTCCAGCGCAGGGCCACGAGGATGATCAGGGGCCTAGAACATCTGCCCTATGAGGAGAGGCTGAGGGAGCTGGGCTTGTTCAGCCTGGAGAAGAGAAGGCTGAGAGGGGATCTGACCTGTGTCTATAAGTGCCTCAAGGGAGGCAGTGAGGAGGATGGGGCTGGCCTCTTTTCACTGGTGGTCACTGACAGAACCAGAGGAAATGGCCACAAACTGAGGCATAAAAAGTTCCACGGGAACTTAAGGAAGAACTTCTTGACGGTGAGGGTGACAGAGCCCTGGAACAGGCTGCCCAGAGAGGTTGTGGAGTCTCCTTCTCTGGAGATCTTCAAGACCCGCTTGGATGCAGCCCTGTGCCATGTGCTCTAGGTGGCCCTGCGTGTGCAGGGGGGCTGGACTAGATGACCTCTAGAGGTCCCTTCCAACCTTAGGCATTCTATGATTCTATGATTCTATGATTCTGGTCTTCTCCCTCCACTATTATTTATCCAGGTTCACGTCAGCACAATCCTTTTTAATAAACCCTTATTCCTCAAATAGGGATGCTGAAATGAAAGTCATTGGTACCATACTATAAAGCTATTATTATCAGTAAGACTGAATAACAAACGCTCATAAAAGAATGTGTGTGTGCAAGGGAGAACAGAGGAGATTTGCATTTTAAAATGCAATCGAAAATGAAACAAAAACAAGGGCAAGTACACTACTCGTCTGAAGAACATTCTGGGGAAATAAAAAAGTATGGTTTTATTTCTTTTGCTTTAGGTTTCTAAGCTCTGTAATGTTAATATGAACTGCCACATTAGCATTTCCATCAAAATAAAATCTAGATAATTTAGATTTTTTTTTTTATTTCAAAAGCAAGTCCATTCAACTGATGATTGAAGTCCAGTAATAAGCAATGGAAGAAGTTGAGAAGTAGCAATCACTAATTGGTAACACCAGATGAGACCCCCAAATCTCCCTCCACCAGGCATCATATTAATGCAGTGGACCAAAAAAAATCTTTACTGAGGTGCATTGTTAATTTACTGAATAGAGTTTTGTCAGGTAGGTTTCAATGTAGGATTTGTCACTAATTCAGCAAGGAAGATCTTGGACATACAAACCTAATTCTTCCAGATTAAAATACTTTACTGGAACTTCCTGCTTCACAATCCTATTATAGAGCTCAGTATAATCAGAGTTCTTAATTATTAAGAGTAATTTCTCTTCTCTTTACATCTCATGCTACCATTTATACCTATACAAACCAGACAAAACTGTGGCATGTCAGAATAGAAACATGTTATAGAATAGTTGTAAGTCTCATGGCTTTTTGTTTATTAAAACCAGGTAAGGTGAAAACCTGCATCATGCAGAACAGCCAAGACTTCAAATAGGAAATGAGTATAGCTATATACTCCAGTGGAAGGGCTGCAGTGATGACATCCACATATGAGTTTCCAAGAGGCAGAAAAAAGCTTTGCTTCAGAACACATTCAGTTGTTTTATTTAATTAATAATTTATCTTTCAATTGAATCTTGCAGGATCCAATAAGCATTTGGTCATTCAATATCTCATTCAATCAACAACTCTGAGCTCCTCAATATTGTTTAAGCAACAATGAGAATCAAAAGCTACCAAAACTTTAAAAGTCATCTAAAGGTTCTGCAGCCAGAGACATGTAGTATTCAAAATAACATAAATATCTCTGGGTTGACAGATAAGACCACTAGAAAGACGGTATTTGAACCAAATCAGTAGAGCATCTACTTGACTCTCTCCAAATATTGATGGGAGCTGACATTTCACAATTACCAGCCTATAGAAAGATCATCACATTGTGTATTTAGAGTCTTGTCATTCTTAGCTTGCTATCAGAACTTTTATTTGCACCCTGTTTTAATTGGATAACTCCTATATTTTGATCAGAAATGAATTTCTTAGGGTTCAAATAAATCCTGTATCACTGATCAACTGCTTGTTTGAAATATGCAGAAATTGTTCTCAAACAAAAGACAAAGGAACTTTTATATCAAAGAAAGCAACAGTTCCTTTAGACACTAATTATCATACATTTTAAAGTACACTGGGGCTGAATTTAATATCTGAAAAAGCACAAGAACACAGAGGTCAAGCGTTGTACACAAAGTGTTCTATTTATGTCTTTCTCTATGCATGACAGATATTACAGAAACAGAATGGTCCAACCCTGCCCTGCAACCTGGAACACGTGGCACGGAGTCCTGGCTCCTTCTCTGGAGACTCCACAACCTCTCTGGGCAGCCTGTGCCAGGGCTCTGTCAACCCTCACAGTAAAGAAGTTCTTCCTCACATGGAGATGGAACTTCCTGCGTTTCAACTTGCACCCACTACCTCTTGTCCTGTCACTGGCCACCACCAAGAAGAGTTTGGCCCCATCCTCCCTACATTCTCTCCTCAGGATGCCAAATCAATGTTTCTGTGAATCTGAAATTTGGGGTCACAGCTGAAACACAACAGCTCAGATCTGCTCTGAGAAAATTCTAATAGCGTAACAAAAGCCTTCCCTCAGTGTTTCCTTCTGATGACCACAATTTTGCTCTTTCTTACCCTTATTGCTAATCTTTTCACACTTTACTTTCTCAAGACAACAGGCTGATTATTCCTATGTGTTTGTTTTTTTGTTTGTTTTGGGGTAGTCTCTGCATCAGAATAGTTTGGTGTAACCACTTCCCAACTTTCCTTTCACCATTTTCTACTCTGAGTAGTACTCTCCTTTTTGAGCTCTTCCATTCTCTTGGCTCCTACTCCCCTAGGGCTTTTGTTTTACATGTTAAATGACCTCTTTGGTTTTGCTCCTTCTGCCTAGTCTTCTACTCATTAAACCTCTTCCAGGTTATTTAGGTGGCAGAAATCTTGGCACTGCGGTGAAATCTGCAAGCCATCCTTCTGTCTGAATGTCCTACCCTGTTCCTCCCCCATAACGGATTTGTCTGTTTAGACTGAAAACTCTTCACTGTTCCAAGTCCTTGTTACTCATAGTGACACAGTGGGACAGTGGGATTCATCTTTACTAAGTTCCTAGGAATTGTTGCAGCAGGGAGTAGCGGTCTGTGTAAATCTCCACAGAGAGTACACAATATTCAGGGACAGACTTTCAAGTATTGCTGCCTAAATTGTCCATTATCCAAACTGTTTACATCAGAGGCATGAGGCAAATCTAATTTGCCTTTTTTTTTTTAAGAGGGTTTATGGATATCTGGGCAGCTTCCATATAACAAGCACAGCACTAAATTCTGAAAGATATTTCTAATGATAATTCCTTGAAAGTTTGCCACAGCTTACCGTTACCTTCAATGAGCAGGAAGAACAGTTGCATTGATTTACAAACACTGCTACCCTACCTTCCAGCAGCTGTCAGTAAGCCAAGAATGGAAAGTGTATAGGAAATAGTGGGTGGAAAGTGTATATAAGTTCTTAACTCAAGCAGAGAGGGTTTCCTGGAGGAGCAAGTCCCTGTCTTTGCTACTTCTGAGACAACAGTTCATTTATTTTCATTCTTAAATTATCATAATGAGAAAAAGATACTAGAGCCGAGAAAGCCTTTTACCTCCACTTCTTATACTGGAATATTTTTATCTTGCTGCTCTTAAAAGCAGAAATCTGCTAGACGTTATCTTCTAATCTGCACTATCCTTTATTTTCAGAATAAAACTTCTGCCACCCTGGAATTCCTCTCTCCCGTGATATTATGGAAAACAATCCTATTGCTTCTCAGCTTTCACTCTGCTCAGCCAAGTGCCTAAGGGGGCCTTTCGTGAACCATTTTCAAAATCTCTTTCTTGTTTTCGCCTGTGTCTATTTTGTATGAGTTCAAAATGGCATTAATGCTTCTTTTGCATTGCTGGATATGACTTGCCTGATACCCACTGTACTGTATTGATCTCTAAGCAATTCTATCTTCTTTTATTTCCGTTTCTCTAAAGAATTGCTTCCAGTAAGCAGTGTAACAAAAAAAAAAAAAAAAAAAAATTCTAGTGAAATTACACTTAGACTACTGCCTAGGAGTGAGCAAAATCAAAATGTTAACCAAACTGGAAAGTAAATCCCCATGATAAATCAAGAGACTTATTTACATTCTGTTATAACCTCACAAATTTGAAAAAAAAAAATTCTCATTCTCAGTGTGAAAAATTCCCATTCTCAGTGTGAGGAAAGGGCACTTTTGACTCACCTATATTTATTTTCTGTCCTCAGATCATATACTTTCTGGTCAAATTTAATTCTAAAGATGTCTGTGGAAAAAAATATCTCTAAGAGCTTCTAGAGTCAGCTGTTACATTATTCACAGGCTTACACTGACTAAAAAAGTTCTCTGACATTTCCTGCTCCTGTATGAGTGCTGTATTACGTGAAGTTCACAGAGTAACAAAAGTAAAAACATAGGCAGAATGAAAAAATAAAGCAATTAAATATCACATGAAAACTGAGATGCATAACAGACTTGAGAAAACCTTTTAACAACCTTTTCCTGAAACTGTAAGCAACACTTTCCAGCAGAACAGCATACAGTTGAGATAGCTTTATTCCTAAGTTGCTTCCACTAAACCAATATGGACTAACTACAGAACCTGAGGAATGATGAACTCCATGAAAAATTAACATAGGGCATATATTTTGAAGCACGGAGGACAAAAAGATGAAGAAAATATAGATGGTCTGTGAAGAGCAATTTTGAGGGGTTAACCCTGAGTCTGACAAGAAATTATATCATAATTGGTATCTAGTGGAAAAAAAGAATCAAAGAAATTACAGTGAAAGACCCAGAATTAACCCTTGGCAAAGGTAAAAGAAATTGCCAGAATAATCACCTAGATGATACTGAATCTTATGGAAGGCAGATAGTCCTCTAAGAAGCAGACATAAGCAGATATAAGCTCAAGTAACTACAAGAAACAACACAACTGCAGAAAGGAGCTCTAATCTGGCTTTCCATAAACAAAAGAACAGAATAGCAGAATAAGTTAGGTTGAAAGTGTTCCCTGAAGTTCATCTAGTCTAGCCTTATGCTCAAAAAGGACCCCAGTAGATCAAGTTGCTCAGGTATGTGCCCATTTGCCTTTTAAGCATCTCCAAGTATGGAAATCCCACAGACTCAATGAGTGCCTGTTCCAGTATTTGACCATCCTCACGGTAGAACAAAAAGTCCTTTTAATTTAATTGGAATTTCCTGTGCTGCAATTTGTATCTGCTGCTCTTACCTCATCACTGTGCACCCCCAAAAGCAGACTGGCTCTGTCCACCTATAAACCACCTGTAAGTCAGTTATAGCCAGCATAAGATATCCCTTTCTCCGTGCTGAACAAACTCAGTCAGTCTTTTGTACCCTCATATGCTTCAGTCCTCTGCTCATTCTGGTGACTTTCCCTGGCATTTGTTCCAGGGTGTCAATATCATTGCAATATGGTAGCACCCCAAAGTGGGCACAGTACCCTAAACAGGGTCTCATTAGTGTTGAATGCATAAGAAGAATCACTTATTTTGCCATTTCTTTTTTCACAGCATATTGCTCCTCTATGGAGATGGAACTCTTGTGTTTCAGTTTGTACCCATTACCCCTTGCCCTGTCACTGGCCACCTCCAAGAAGAATTTGGCCCCATCCCCTCCCACAAGATACTTATACATATTGATCAGATCTCTTCTCAGCCTTCTTTTCTCCAGACTAAACAGGCCCAGCTCTCCTACCTAGTCTTTCCTCATACGATAGATGCTCCAGTCCCTTAATCGTCTTAGTAGTTCTATGCTGGACCCTCTTTAGAAGCTCCCGTCCCTCTTGTGCTGGGGAGCTCAGAACTGCACCCAATACTGCAGGTGTGGCCTCACCAGAGCAGAGCAGAGGGGCAGGATCCTCTCCCTCGACCTGCTGGCAACCCTCCTCCTGATGCAGGTCAGGATCCCATTGGCCTTCTTGGCCATGAGGGCACATTGCTGCCTCATGGTTAACTTGTGAGCCAGGACTCCCAAATTCCTCTCTAGCGAGGTGCTTTCCAGCAGGACAACCCCTAATGTGTACTGGTGCCTGGGGTTATTCCTCCCTAGGTGCAGGGCAGTGTCAAAAGCCTTACCGAAGTCAAGGTAGACAACATGTGTGGCTCTCCCCTCATCCATCCATCCATCCAGTCATCCTATTGTAGAAGGCCATCAGGTTAGTGAAATTTGACTTCCCCTTGGTAAATCGATGCTGATTACTCCTGATCATCTTCTTAGTTACTCTGTCTTCTCTGTATCCTTCCTCCCAAGGCACTCGCCTTATTCAACAGCAGGCCCACATTTTCCCTAGTCTTCCTTTTGATGCTCATGTATTTGTAGAAGCCCTTCTTATTGTCCCTGACATCTCTTGCTAAATTTAATTCAAAGCTGTTTAATAATAAGTTATTGCATCTAACTTTCCTTCTAGATCTGGATCAAGTTCTTTAGGACAAGGACCTCATGTTTTGGGGGAACATTCAACATTTACTGGATGTTAACATAATACTGTCTCTATCAGATTGCCATGTGAAGACAGATGAGGGCAGACAAAACTGATATGTGACAGTTGTATTAGTTTGCTATTTCTAGCCCTTAGGAGTGTTGGAAGTAGGAGCACTTGGATCTTCACCACATAGTGTACAATTCAAAGTAGACTCTTCCCGCCTTATAAGCCAGGACTCATTTAATTCTTCAAAACCCCTCTTCAGGTCTACTATGGCAGAAGAGGGAAGACATTTTGGAAAAGGAATATTGATCCAAAGGATTTCAGACTGTTTTCCTGTCATCAGAGAAATCTCAGGCCCCTACCTCTCCTATTTGTCCACTGTCAGAGACTTCTTGCAAGACTGATAGCTTTTCTCTTGCATTCCCAGGTGCACGCTAGTTGATCTTTGGAAAATGTGCACAACTAGCAGTCCGAACATGACTGTCACCCGAAGTGGTAGATGGGCACGATGGCAATTAAGCCAAACAGAAGTTAAGCACTGATTGTCTTAAAGTCAATAACAAAATTCCCAATCCTTCAGTTGGAACAGAATTTAACTGTAGCTTAATCATTTTAAATAACCTCCAAAAAGCCTATCCATAAGGGATGCTATGGTAGTTCATTTCAAATCTATTAACTGTCTGTTTGATCTCCTTAATGCTCGACTTTAGTTATTTCTAGCCTGGCAATTTTTCGTATCTCATGAGTTTAGGCATATAAAAAAGGACAAATAATTACTATGCAGATGAAACAAGTGTTTTAACTCGTAAGCCATGAAAATTGCAAGTGAATATTTTAAACAGTCGAGCTTAAATGGTTGCTGATTACAAAGGATATATTGTTGAAAAAAAAAAAAAAAGAAAAAAAAAAGGCCCTCCAGGAAAGTTCAGTATCTGTTGAAAGGGGCCAGATCCAGAAGGAGCAACCTTCATTAATGCCCCCACGCTCTTTCTTTATAATCTTGCCAATTCTGAGGTTCCTAAGCACCTTGCATTGCTTTCTATGCACAGCTGCCATAAACAAAAAACAATCAAACAAACAAACAAAAAATCACACCAATCATACCCATCCTGGTCTTGTCCCTCATAGGGTGATGACAGCTAGTCTTCTGATAGGAGAAGATGCAAAGAAAGGCCTAGAGCCCCACTCTTCCTCTCTTTATCCATCTCTCACCCCAAAAGGCAGACAATACCATCCTTCCCAGGGAACAGATATGAGCTCAGTGACATCTGTTTTCCCTAAGCTAGAATTGCTCAGAGGAACATTTCAGCTGAGAATCCTACATTTGTGGAAGGATCAGGCAAAGGGACTCTGCTAAAAAGAACACTTCTGGACACGAGGAGTAGAACTTGACTGGTTGGGGTGGATTTTTATTTTTCCCATAGTTTTTCAAAATATTTTTTATAGATTACTTTCTGGACTTCAGCTCCCCATTTCCACCTAATTTGCATGTCAGGATATATATATATATATATATATATATATTTTGAAATCTAGTCATAGATTTTGACGCATGATTTTCCAAAGGAGACCACTTCCAGTACACATTAAAGTAAACACAGCAAGTTGAGTGCAGAACTATCAAAAGCAATCTAGACCGAACACACTGCTTTCCTTGGGAAAGCTTATAACAATATTCCACTAACTTCTTTTAAAGGATGCAGATCTAGTCTTTGTTAATCATTTTTTTCCTGGTCTACCAAGTACTACATAGATGAGAAATAAATCATTTACTGCATAGGTAAGAATTAAATCATTTGTAATATTTTTCTGACATGTTTCCATTCTGCTAACCCTCTCTCTACTCCACTGCTTCCTGACTCAATTCATCACCACTTTTAATGATTAATATTTGTCAATACCTTATTTACCTTACTAAACCTTTCTAAGAATTCTTTGAGGTGAAACCTTTCTAAGAATTCTTTGAGGTGAAACCTTTCTAAGAATTCTTTGAGGTGTGAATTTAGCATCTTTTCACCAACTTATGAAACTGCCTTTTCTCCCAAATTATTTTACATAATGCTTCCCTTTCTGGTCTTCCTTCATCCTACTCTCAGCTGAAAACCCTCCCAATCCACATTCATTTACCTACCAACTCCAGGAGCATATGCAGAAACATCCTCACAGCAGTATTTCATTATCTAGGTTTTGAAAAGTTCATGTTGCAAATGTAGTTGAGGCAAAAAGAGTAAATTACTTGGATAACAACACAACTACTAGTGTTATTTGGAGCAACCAGGGATAAACAATTTAACTCATTTTTCTTTTATGCTCTCTATGTTCTTTTCTGAGTGCCCAGCTTCAAATAGCAACAGGGTAAATTTATTCCTTTTATTTGCCATTAGCTCAATAAATACAATTAGAAAGAATATACTTTTAGAATATTTCTTATAATTAATTTTTTTTAAAAGTAGGATGAAAGTCATCTCATCTCTTCTAGGCACAACTGCCTGGCAACCACAGTCCAAGTGGGTCATAAGAGCCTGTCAAAGGCATTAGGTATCTTTAAATTTGCTTTCATTCTCAGGAAATAGAGCCATAGGAATACTCTAGAATACAACAGTACATCTATGCTGCACCTAATGTAAGACTTAGGAGTATAACTTAAAGCCTCAGAAAACACAGTTTAGGGTTAATTTACAATGAAATTTGCCAAGCAGCTAATTCACTATTAGTTCTTCAGTTATCCCAATAACATTAAGTTTTCACACAAACATAAAATGCTTGGCTTTATTATAAGTTTAATGCATCAAGTTAAAGCAGTGGGGCATGACATTATTTCAAAATATTACATAAGGTATTTTCCTTGGATTTTGTTTGGTTATTTTTACATGTCAGTTAACGGGTATTTGAAGAATTTGAGGACAGTAGTGAGATATACAGTAGATGGAAAATTCAGATAAAATTCAAATTATACAATTAAAAAAAATTGCACTGAACTCTCCCTCTGCTCTCAATACAAATGGCAATTTTCAGTATCAACCGTAAGTTCATAATACTATTTCACATTTATGCACTCCACGTCTTCTAGGCAAACCTTCCTTGATTATCTCATTCATTGTGGCTGAATTTAATTAAGTATTAAATAATTGCATTGCAATTATCATTTGAAAGCTTTGGTTGGAAAAGACATACATTATTATTTTAACTAACAAATTTATCTTTCATTTCTTATAATTTAGAGATAAGCTCAACCCAAGTCTGCAGTCCTACCAGCTGTGAACTGGAGTGCTTGAATACATGAGAAGAGAATCACATTTATAGTGTCAGCCCTTTTCCGTTAAAACATCAAACCATGAAAAATTTACCTATTATTATGTTCTGGCATTTTAGGGATTGAAAACAAGAAGTGATAGTCACATTATTATAATTAGAATGTAGCTATTAAATACATCAGTGAGTCATAAAAATATAGTCCCATGAAAAAGAAATTATTTCTCCTTTCCATAAAGGCAGGAAAAATGTTCTGCAGTATCCCTCCTCAGGACAGACGGCCTGATGAGGGTGGGATCATGCATGACAAGCAAACACTTGGTGTGGCTCCTAGCTTTCTATTCTAAAATCAAATAAGCAAAAGATGAGAGGCTGAAATAAACATTAGGCCAAAGTCACTTGCTTAAAAACAAACAAAAAAGACCACATGTATATTCAGTTTGGTTTCTTATTTAAGGACACTAAGAAGCCTGATGACATAACTGATGTAACTACACTGAATTGAAAAAAAAAAGAAAAAGAAAAAAAAAAAAAAAAACACAAAACCAAAACAAAAACTCTCCATGCAATTTAAGATTTTTTTTTTAACACTTTTTACATAGTTAAAGTTGCTCAGATGTCAAAACTGTGCTAGGCCACGCTTGTTTGGCTGATTTACCTATATATTTTTAGGGCTTTCTCTCTAGCCATTCCATAGGGAATTACACCATTTTTTGAAAAATTAAATGAATTGCTGTGGGCACAAGATATCAGCTTTTCCACCCAAAAAGGCCAAAGCCCCAAAACAGAAACCACGCGCACAAAGCACCTTTTCATCCAAGCCCCAAAAACGAAAAAAAAATTACTACCTGAAATAAGGGCTTTGCCCTTATTTTGTACAAAAACATGAACAATATCATTTCAATACAAAAAAGAAAACGGTTGTAATGTATTAATGTTTTTCATCAAAACATTAATAAGTACTAACCAAAACATTTTACTTCTGTTTAGTAACAACACACAAAATGCTTGCTTTTGCAATGAACATTGCTTTTCCATCGCAAACACGATTGCATTAGTTTCAAATTCCTGATGCAAAACAGTTTCAAATTTATAAAAAGAGTTCACCACACTGAATATGTTTAATAGTTTCATATTAGTTCTTTTTAATTTGAAATGTTTTTTATTAAAAAAAAGAAAAACAAGTAAACGCAATCATTTCTGTTACCATTACTGCTTTAGCACAGCATCAAAAGACTAATTCCAAGTAATCTAGAATTTACTGTGAACACTTTGCATACCAGATATTTATCTCTTTTAATGAGATAAATGGTGTCAAAAATATACTTTTCACTGTCATATCAACCCTACTACCAATTACACAAATAACAATAGAAAGTCAAGTACTTAAAATGAGGCAAATTTGGGGGGGGCAGGAGGGGGAAATAAATTTTACATGTTAACTCTCAAGCAAGAAAAACACTTTGTTATGTAGGTGTCTCATGCTAATTCAGAAGCGATCTCTAAGGTAAATTCTCTCCCCAAGTAAAGCTGAGTATTGTCTTCGAGAGGCACCTGAAGGAGACAGCACCAGTTGAACAGATAAGCAAAACACCTTATCGAAAAAGGAAGGGACCCAAGGTGGGTTAAACTTAAAATTATTGACATTTCACTCAGATGGGTGATGCACGGTTCAGCTAAGCAGTGCTCTGCTCTTGCCAGTTACTACCTATGCCTTCCATTTACTCCCAGTATTAGCACAGTGAGGTGGACATTGCTTTGCCTTTAAAAAAGCTAACTTGCAGCTCTTTAACCAAGAGTAAAAGGCCTGCATGGCATTTGCAAAGATATGCATATGCTGCAAAGACCCCTCTGGTCAGAATAGACCCTTTCTGTATCTCTTTCTGATGTTCAGTTCAGCAATTTTACTTTGCTCTGTATCTCATGCATTCAAGTATTCAAGGCTAGCCCTAGACCAACAGTGTGAGGATACAGCATGATACACCAGCTAAAACACTGAACAATGAGACAATATTTACAACATACAGTCTTAAAGAAAAAAGAAGTCAGGAGAATTTAATATTTTGTTACTGCTGTTGATCTTGAAACAAGGTAATAGCATAAACATGGGGTAATTACTGAAGATTAAGGAGCTGTAACCAACAGTTAGTTGCTTTTCCCCCATGACTCCAACTACCTTCTACTCCTAACCTATTGTTAATGCCTAGGAAAAACGCCCCATACTATAGTCATTAAGAATAAAATGCGAGTCAGCATTCTTGCCTCCCTGCATGGTGAGAAGCATAGGGAGTCCATAAATAACATGTCAAACAAATGCCCCTCTTCATTGCCACGTTATTAGTATCAGTATGAGTTCAATTAATTCTCATTAGCTGAAAACTGGCAGAGGAAAGAAGTCACATACCATCATCATGATGGATTTCTGGAGCTAGAGAGCAAAGGAGATAAAAGAAGATGCAATAAGGAGAATTCTTACAAATACCTTTTAAATTGGGAAATGAAACAAGAGATCTTTAAACAAAAGGCAGCATTTAGAAAATACGTAGTGACTCCTTGACCACTGCTACTGATTAAACACCTGCATTTGTGAATACCTCCCACAGAAAAGTAAATCTTTCATGGTTTGTGAATATGGATCTGATCTTTTTTTAATGGACCTGAATCAAAAATTTTACTGCCTTTAGTTGTTTTTCCGGATAAAACTCCTGGGTCATACTATTTTAGAGTCCAGAACAAAGTTGGAATTCATGAGTCATGGCTCTCTAGACATGGCTGCTATAGTTATTTCACGATAAAAAGAAAAACTCTAGAAGTTTTCAGTACAGAATCTCCAAAGAGCTCTTCAAAATTCTAACCAGAGTTTAACTAATGGCATATAAGGCTAAAATGTGAACATACTCAACTGTCATCTGTGTACACTTTTATGGTACATTTGTGCCAGTGCTGCTCAGCATCTCGAACAATGACAAATGTCCTGCAGGAATTTTTAGGCTTCATTCCACTGTGGGAGGGCATGATTTCGGCTGCCTTTAGATTTTGCTCCTATTCATGGGGCTTTTATATTTTGCACTGAACACTGCAGACAGATTTCTGCAGCCCAGATTTTTCTCAGAATGTTCTGAGAAGTTTAAAATACATTTTATTTTTGCTTATTTCTTATACTTGTGTAAAAACCTGTCATGGTAGTGGCAATCCTCAAAGAAAGTAACTTCTTAAACTGCAAAGGACTAGTGCACGCCATATCATAGAATCATAGAATCATAGAATGCCTAAGGTTGGAAGGGACCTCTAGAGGTCATCTAGTCCAACCCCCCTGCACACCCAGGGCCACCTAGAGCACGTGGCACAGGACTGCGTCCAAGCGGGTCTTGAAGATCTCCAGAGAAGGAGACTCCACAACCTCTCTGGGCAGCCTGTTCCACTGCTCTGTCACCCTCACTGTCAAGAAGTTCTTCCTTAAGTTCCCGTGGAACTTTTTATGCTTCAATTTATGGCCATTTCCTCTGGTTCTGTCAGTGACCACCAGTGAAAAGAGGCCAGCCCCATCCTCTTCACTGCCTCCCTTGAGGCACTTATAGACACAGATCAGGTCCCCTCTCAGCCTTCTCTTCTCCAGGCTGAACAAGCCCAGCTCCCTCAGCCTCTCCTCATAGGGCAGATGTTCCAGGCCCCTGATCATCCTTCGTGGCCCTGCGCTGGACTCTCTCCAGCAGCTCCACATCCCTCTTGTACTGTGGGGCCCAGAACTGGACACAGTGCCCCAGATGCGGCCTCACCAGGGCTGAGTAGAGGGGTAAGATCACCTCCCTCGACCTGCTGGAGATGCTCCTCTTAATGCACCCCAGGATGCCATTGGCCTTCTTGGCCACGAGGGCACCCTGCTGCCTCATGGTCAACCTGTCGTCCACCATGACGCCCAGGTCCTTTTCTGCAGAGCTGCTCTCCAGCAGGTCGGTCCCCAGCCTGTACTGGTGTCTGGGGTTATTTCTGCCCAGGTGCAGGACCGTGCACTTGGCCTTGTTGAATTTCATGAGGTTTTTGACCACCCAGTTGTCTAGTCTGTCCAGGTCCCTCTGGATGGCAGCACAGCCCTTTTGGGTATCTGCTACTCCTCCCAGCTTCGTATCATCTGCAAACTTGCTGAGGGAGCACTCTGTGCCTTCATCCAGATCGTTGATGAATAAATTGAACAGGAGCATGGATTTGTTGGTATCGAGGTGTCTTAGGTGCTCTCTGACCCAATCTTCCTCTACCCTGGGCAAGTCTTCCTTTCTTCCAGCTTCTTCTCCTGTCGCTAGGGCCTGGGACTCTACAGGGCTGCCCTTGGTAAACACTGAAGCAAAGCAGGCTATCTTCCTATCACCTGTCAT
This sequence comes from Crypturellus undulatus, assembly GCA_013389825.1. Lineage (NCBI taxonomy): Eukaryota > Metazoa > Chordata > Aves > Tinamiformes > Tinamidae > Crypturellus > Crypturellus undulatus. Next base: position 166,758 of record VWPW01021830.1, read on the forward strand.
ATAACTGGAAGCTGAGATGAAATGCAGCAAAACCACCGCAACAGTTTAATATAACATTGCTTCAGAGAACATGTCATTCACAGTATGCCTGAAGAGCCCATATAGTGCACAATCCATAACAGAGGATGAAATTATGAGACTCTTGGCTTAGGAAGTACATTACTACAGGAGTAAAAGGCAGAATTATAATCAATTCTGCTTTTTTTTTATCTCCTGATTAAAGGAAGAAAATAGCATCCTTGGAGACAGTCTTGAACATCAGCTGTTACGCAGGCATAATACTAATCTGTGTGAGAGACAAAAGGTAAATTACATTTCATTTGCTGAGCAAAGGTTGCTGCCTATTCCAAAATCTAGACAGAGCACTTGCCAGCTAGTCCCTTTGAACAGCACACACTGTTACTTGTGTTCAGCCTCCTTGCTTTTAAGCGAGGCGGGGGAAGTCTCTCCAGCTCAGCACTACACTAAGAGTCAAGGGCACAACCCTGCATGTTTCAGTTTTCTTGGTACAGAGCAGACTTTTCCATCCTGGATTTTTCCATCATGCTTCTAACCGCTAGTATTTAGTGCCATTTTGGACCTTAAAAAGCAGTCCTTCCATGAGAGCAGAAGACCTGCATTTTCTGAAGGAAAATAAAAGTACAGAAAGAAAATACCCTTCACCAAAGTCCTCTGGTGACTAAAGAACCAAAATACTAGCAACCTTATTGAAGATAGAAGCATCTCTCCTGCTGCTTAAAGCTCTGCATTCCAGCTGTATGAACTCCCCATAACCCTTACTCAGCAGCGAAACATTTTAAAAAGCATTTTTTGGCTTCTTGCCCTTCAGCAGAAGAAAATTTGCATTTTTACAGCATTTCTGCCTGTCAGCACTAAAATGTTTTAATGGATTTTGCAGCTGTGCAGAGAGAATTCACTGCTGGTCAGCGGATTCCGGTTGCAGACTGCTGGGGAATGAGGGCTGAAGATGGAGAAGCCAGCTGACCTGGCCAGTCTGTACGCTCCATAGAAAATTCAAATAGCAGCCTTCACCTCCAGTGAGCATGCCAAATTGGGGCCTTCGGGATCAGTGGGCTCTTTGCAGCACGGAACATTAAAATCCTTATTTCTTGCTTGATCTTAACAATAAGGAGCAGCTTTTGTAGGAACTCACAAAAAAGCAAAAGCATAGCTAATTACAGCTTCAACCCCCATAAACTGTAACAAGTATATGGCATTTAGTCACAGATGTTTTTTGCTCAGCCTGAAACTACAGCATTAACTGTGAGAAAATGAGCAAGAAAATGAGCATGGCATCCCAGGGCTCCACATGGAGGAGGTGGAAGCTGGTATGATTTTGGGTGTATAAACGTGTATTAGCTCTCAGTTGCAAAAAGCAGTCAAGAATAAAACTATTATTTACCTAATAAATTAATGTTTTTATACTGTTAAGAATAACTTAACAGGAACCTCCTCAATAAGAGCTCCTTTCCCAAGAGGAGGATCAAAAAGATACTCTATGATATTGACATTTACACAACGCAGCGATCCCTTAAAGCTTAATTAATGCCCGTCTTGTCCAACAACAAAAACACTAAAGCACTGTAAAACAAAGAAAAATCCAAGACAAAACCTTTTGCCAGCAACTATCTGAAATCAAACCTGCAAATTCAGCAGATATGCTCTAGGTAGCAATGGCAATAAAAATATGTATGTATATGTCACAAATGAAAAGAATAAAGACTCAAAGTATCCATTCCCGAAGGACACTGCTGGTACTGAAATTATGGAGGCAAGTTTCTACGGAAATGTTCCAGGATGCTAAGCACGATGATAGGTTTGACTACTGTCTCTTGCTTTTAGATTATTCTGTAATCATGCCTTAAAAGTATGGGATAATTAAGTTACCCCATGTAGAGCTACCCATCATAATTGGATTCTGAAAGAAACAAAAAAGCAAAAAAAAAAAAGAAAAACATGTAGCTAAAATTCTAGCCAAGATGAAGATAGTGATGGAACCTCTCTTCAAAAGGTGGAAATGCTACATATCTGGATGTCTGTCCAAGCGGAACAGATCCCTCGGGGGACGTGTCCTGGGATAAGAGTCTGAAACCCTTCTGCTAGTCCATGAGATGGGCACCATACACTGCAGTTGGGCTTGAGGTTTCCACTCCAAGTACTTCCAGAAATACCACCCTGTATGGTGGTATTTGCCCTCTCTTCTAGCTGCACATGCATATAGCATGTCTTCACAAAAGTTACCATTGCTTTGGTATGAGTTAGACTCATATCAGCTATAATTTTCCATGGCACACAGGTACAGTATTTCGATTTATTTACTTTCTTGCTGAAATACTTGCCTTTAAAGTTCTGGTGATTAGGTATGGAGTTTTCATACATTTTTCTAATCTATTAGTTTGAATGCATTTCTTTCCAATACACACCCAGTAGAAGCAATCTACTCTTTATATACTGATTCACATTTAGCTGACTAGATAAAGTATTTCGCAAACAACAAGGAATACTAAATAATAGCTTTATTTTCACAAAGATACAAATAATTGTAAGTGCAATGAAGAACAATTAGCTGTTTGTCAGCTAAATTGACAAAAAATATTAGAACATCATCTCTGTTCATGTGCATGTATACAGCGTATTTATTCTGAGAGTCCTAAGGAGATCTGGGCAAAAAGAGTAAAAACTCAAAGCCAACGCTTCTAATGTGCCATTAAATATCCATCAGGAGTTTAGCCTCAGAGGCGTGATGAATTCTCCCTCTCATATCAGAAGGCATGCAAATCACTAATGGCTCTAGGAAGAACCATTTCAACACTTTTACATAATGAACCCGAGATTTAAACTTATCAAATTATGATGTCATGAAAGCTCACTTTGAACTGCATGATAATTCTGTAATATTCTTATTTGGAAAGAACAGGTCATTAAATAGGGAATAAATGACATAAATAGGTAATTGTACCTGGCAGATGACAAGGGTGGTATTTGTGTCTTGGTTTTCTATTTTCAGATCAGGTTGACAGGAAGCAAATTCATTAAGGAGAAAAAGAAACAAAAAATCAAACCAGAAAAGTAACAGGGGGAAAAAACTATGGTAATAACATGGATCAAGACTCCCAAGATGTTTTTTTTTTTTTTTTTTTTTTTTTTCCCCTCTTGGAGGAGTGAATGTAGTTAAGCTGAATATAGGAACTATATTCCTTCTCTTCCTTCTCTGATTAAGGGAAGTCATAAACAGACACAGAGCTACCTACTAGCTTGGACCTAGGACATTGCTCACTGGCAGTGATGCTGCAGGCTACCTAGCGAGACAAGGACATGAAGGATACAGTGCCTCTGCTTTTGCCTATACCAAGTTATCTTATGTTAACCTGAGCAAAACAAGCCAGGAAAACAATCTTCTTAATGTGAAAGAACAGCACAACCATTTCACCCACTTAAATCTTCCTGAAACTTCTACAGAGCAGCTGAACTAGCTAACAGTTCCAGCAAACCTCAGCTGCCAACTCCTCCCTGCCCTTCAGTGGGGTATCAAGACCAAGGTTCACTGGCAGACCCAGCTACCCCGCACTGGGCATGCAAGAAGGAGCAAGGCTGGGACATATTGTTTGAGTCCTGAGGAACATCAAACCATGCTGGTCAAGGAGATGCTAAGTAGCATTGTAGGATTAGACTCAGAGCTCCACACATATGCAAAAAAAGATGACAAGATAATAAACACCTTTCTTAGATATTGCTCTGAGGACAGCAGAGCAATTAAAAATAAATGGTGTCATTGGAACAGGTGCTTCCTAGGACTTGGTGCAAAGTCAGTCCTGCCAGAACAAGTAAGTCACCCTGAACTAGAGTAGGAATTTGGAGAGATTCTGCTGGAAAATTCAGCCTCTTTTAATGTCTTTCCCGCTGAGGAAAAGCAGAAAGATTTATCAGGGAGGTTTAGGTAGCTGGATCGCTATTCTCACCAAGCAGAATAAAAACTATTTTGAAACGAGGCAAATCAGTCTTCAAGATCAGGAGAACGATCAATAATTTTAGATCTAATAACTCTGTAATGACATTTACAGCAGGCTTACAATCTGGTGAAGAAAATGACCTTGGGAATTTTATGAGTCCTACTGGGAAGAAAATACTTCAGTTTTCTGAACATTACGTAGTGGAAAAAAAGAGAATTGATCATAGAGAATCCTCAGTACACTTGATAGAAGAATGGCAACTCCAGTACATGAACTGTTCCATTATCCCATCTACATTATTCAAAAACCTTGAAGTAATTAGAATTCAGAGATTTTTTTGGAGTTTGGAAGATTTTCTCTGATGTGAGTTCACTGATTAAGTCGTGGAAGAAGAAACAAACAGATACATGCTTCAATAGACTCTTGAATTGCAGAGGAAGCCATTAGACTTAACTGAAGAAAGGATGGAAGAAATAATAGCTTGCCAATTTGGAATAAATGAATTGAAGCCCAAACCTATTTCAGCAATGCTACTAGTGATCAGCTATCTGTTGGCAGTAATGCAAACAGGATGAGATCTAAGCAGTTTGGTGCTGACGAGTTTTTGGCACTAATTTTTTAATTTTTGAGAATATTCTTTATAGCCAAAAGAAAATATAAAACCCACAAACCAACTTTTTTTTTCTTTTTTTTTTTTTTTTTCAGTATCAGTGTAGTGCTAGAGGAAAGAAAATCTTACACTGCCTAGTTATTGGGATGTTGTTAAAAGGGTACCCTTTCTATTGAAATACCTCTTCTAAAATGACAAAGAATAGGTCAGGAAGTTAAGGAGCTTCTTCTTGTGCAAATTCATTTAGTTACTGATTTCCCTCCCTGGCTCAGGATGTTGAATGCCTTTGCAGGAGGGCTTCTTTACAGCATCAAGCCACAGAAAGTTCAATGGTAAAGGCAATCGCTTCTTTCGAAGCCAAAATAAAAATAACTGCAGATATGGATCTTCTTAAGAAGTGTTTTTAGCTCATTCTCTCCATCATCCCAAGATGGGAGGACAACAGTCATTAAGGTGACAGAAGGCATTTTTACACCAAGTGGCATAAGTGTTCTGTGAATATAAATCTTGAGTTGCTCTTTAACAGGCTTGTTTTCAGAATCTGAGCATCTTGTTCTGTTTAGACATTTAATTATTATGCCTGTCATAGTTTGTTTATTAAATACAAGCCAGTCAATATAAACCTTGCTATGTTCAAAGCCTACGCAGCACAGGGAAAATCTCCCCCGTGAACGGCAAGGATCAACGCTGCTCCAAGGTAAAACAACGTGTGCATGTGTTGCAGCACACTCGCTTAATAACGTTGCAAAACCCTACTTGTTTAAGTATCAGAGAGGATCTGAAACAAAGATTTATATTAAGCTACAGAAAAATTAATTGTGGGCTCCAATTCACTCACTCTCACTAGAATAAAGGGATTATCTAATGAACTTGAAAGTAACATATGATAACGGATCCATATAAATATTTATTGCACCTGTTAAGATTTAACAGGTACACTCACAGGTTGGGACCTCAGTGCTGCAAGGTACCTCTAAGTCCTGGAGCTTTCAAAAGCCTTTCAAAAGATAATTCAAGTCCAGTATGATGCTGAAATTATGAAGCATTCAAGCTATCCTCATGAAACAATCCAGACTATTTCCAAAGCAAATATGAACACCACATTAGGATCAACAGCTGCTTGCTGTAGGGAGGAATTTGTTAAAGCCTACCCAGAATCACAAAGTAAACTAAATGTTTTTGCCACCCTATCACATTATACAGAAAGGCAAACTCCCCAATACAAGTGATCAAGTACCTCCATTATGTATTACTATGAAGACAGAGCCACAGAGTGTCACTGGAACAGGACCCAGGCAAGAAACAGACAACACACAAACAACAAAAAATCCCTCAAAAAATCATCAGAGGGACAGGGACAAAAACTGCAAGGAAACATTCATTGTTACAGCAATTTTACTACATCCTAAGCTCTACTTGGGGCCCAGCAAAGCAGCTACCTCCTCTACTCTTCCACTTTATCTCCTCACAGAGGCCTGAGCAAACCCCAGGTCCAATGCCAGCTGCTCCTACTGCTCCAGCAGGCATTGGCAAAGCCAGCAAGATGAGAACCACTGCGGGCTTGGGCGGGCTTGCAGTAACCCTACCAGGATGAGCAGCAGCACCAAGCAGGAACAGGAGACGCGTACTGAACAGCTGAAGTTACTGGTGGGATATCAAAACGAATTCCATCCAAAAACTTTGGATAACAGAGATTCTCTAGATAGTTGTATTTTCTTCTGTTTCTCAGTCTGGGCATTTTTGAATTTACCAGCCAGTTTCAACAAAGCCAAGTGGGTCTTGACTAGCATTATGCCACAGGCTATATAAGATATATTCACAATAAGTCAGGCATTGCAAAGCACTGTTTTCAAATTACAGTAATCTAATCTTATAGATGTGATGCTTAATAGATCCACAGCAAGACAAGGCAAAGTTCCCAGACTGCTAAACATGTCCTTTCAACAAGCTCCATCCATCAAAGGTGATTAACACCACTATGCTGGATGTATAAGAATGGTTTGTAACCTATACTAAAAACACACTGCAAAAACTCCACTTCCCAGTCATTACTATTTTACTGTTACCTTTAATGTCATTTGCCTGACATTTCTTTTAATAGGAATCATTAATAGACATTTATAGTTACGTCTAGCATTCTGAAATCAAAAGTTACGGGACAAAGCCAAGAATATACAGTACCCTCCGAAAGTCAAATGATGCTTCATAACAGACCTGATCCAACTGAAATAAATAAATAAAATGAATGCTTTCAGTAAGTCAGTCACTCCAAATATAGCTCACAGCATGAGCGTTCTGTAGAACAGTGTAAATAAGCATAAACGGCAGTATTTCAACTGAAACAATGTAGTTTAACAGCTAGTTGAGTTCCACTTCTGATTTCAGTTCTGAAGCCAAAATGCGTCTGTTTGGTAAGCTTTACAGCTTTAACTCTGAGATTTGGGCCAATGAAAAATGTCTACTTTCAGATAGTTTTTAGGGTGCTTGATCTTCTCCAAAATGGATTTTACTGCCTTTAAAATTATTGCCTTAATATATCCGAAATGACTTACTTTCTTTAAATTGCAATTTTACTTTTCATTTTCCACTTTACAGCAGTGCTTGGTAATGAGTCTGACAAATACATTTATTTGCCCTCATATTCACCCTCAATTATTAGGACAGGGTTGTAATTTTTATTTATTTACTACCTGTTTGTATTTTTGAATTATAACACACTAAGTAGGCTTAGCAAAAGAATCATTGCTGCATCTACTAAGAGATAAATAATGAATTTCAGTCACTTTAGAATGTACACAGTTAAAGCGTATTGAGTACTCATGTTCTTCTTGAATATTCTGGGATATCCTACTTAATCATCACCTATCAATTTCCTGCAACAGCATAAGCAACAGAAGGAGAAATGGTGTGTACCCTCCAGCAATCTGACCTCACTTTGCAGCAGCCCCAAACAGCCCTCTAAACAAGAGGCTTTTTAGTTCTCAGTCCTAAGCTGAGTTTTTCAACATGAAGATCAAAGAATACAAATCATAATTAATAATTTTACTTTCAAATATGCAGTAAGTTCTTTTAGAATTGTTATTTCCCATGCATCCTTTTAGATGGCCAATAACAATCACTTCAGCCATCTGAAGACATGCAAAAAAGGCATTTTTATTTCTCTCGCAAATTTTGTTAACAAAGCCCCCAAGAACAAATACATCCATCAAGAAAAAGGTCTTTTTGGCAACATATGCAGTGAGGTTTTTTTTTTTAAATGTAAGATGATAAAAGGAATCATTAACAGAAAAGGTACATCATGTTGAAGTACAATGATTAGATCAGAAAGGTTGTATTCATATTCATGAGCAAAAAGATAATCAAAACAAAAATACTGATATAGGCTTTACTGCAAAATGCTGTATAAAACATACCTTCCTGATTCCTCTCTCAGGCTACAGAAAGAAGATCTGGAACTTCTATAAAGTTCTACTTTCTCTCTCACTCTTTTTATTAACTCTCACTTGTTATTTTTTTGGCACAAGTTCCAAAAAGTTCTAGCCACAGAACTATTCTAGACCACAATTCCACTTTTAATATATTTTCTGTTAAAATAAAAACATAGAAGCAGAGTTGATGTACAGAAGATGAAAGTCTTAAACTGTTCTTGAATATCAGTGAAAGTATTCACACTGCAGAAATGCATCAATTCAGTAATTCTTGCATTACCTAAATACTAAATAAATACCACAGAAATCAATTGATCTTACAGCACTTCGGTTAGCTCTGCAGCATATTTAACACATAAATGGGATCATTTGATCAAGAGGATTCAGTGCTAGCAGGCATCAGCTGACAGCACTTGGACACTGCAATAACTGTTATTAGAAATACTTTAGACAGTTTATACATGCAGCACGTATTTGCCTTCTGGGTCAAGTATTAGTTATTAGATCACGCACCTGAATCACTCTGAAAGACACCTTAAAATAGACTGGGGATCCAAGCTCCCTTTCATCCCTATAAATGCAGTGCAGTTTCATTGACTTTAAACATAATAGGAGTCAACGTGCTGGAATTACTCCCAGGCTTCTCTAACACAGTCCAAGAGAGACAAGAATGGCATAGACCTACGAACAAAGAACTGAGCAAGGATGAATATTCTTTGGAAAGGAAGATTGGTAACTAAACAAGGATGAATACCCTTTGGAAAGTGAGATATTGGGGTATTCAGTGCATGTAGACAAAAGCAGTCAATCTCTTAGAAATGGAAAAATACTATCCCAGCTTGCCATGGCACCGTATGTTGTGTCCCCTCAATCTTCTGTCATTTGGAGAACAAAAAGTGACAAAGATGAAGTTCCTCTTCTCCTTGCTTAGGCCTGTGCAGGTACCCAGAACACTGTGGGGCACCATTAGTTGATAACAGAGAGAGGAAAACCTGGTCCATTACTTCTTGCATGCACTGAAGCTGTGCACACATCCAAGCAAGTGAGTACAAAGACCTTCCCCTCATCTGATCTAATTCTGTCAAAGATTCACACACGGAGGAAGTGGGTGTAGAGGTGACACATGCAGTATATCTTCTGAACTCTCTCTAAAATTTTAAAAGGCAGTAACTTGCTATTAAGAGCATCCGAGACCCTGACAGGAGAAAGTGAAGCTAGCTGAATGCTTGAAAATTTAGGCAAGATATTACAAGATTGCCCAGAATTGTCCACAGAAAGGTAGGGCTGTTACTCTAGACAGAGTGGGATTTCCAAATACAACTACTTGATGCTGCAGGTATATCCTATTTGAAAGGAAAAGCAAATCTAAAGAAACTCTTTTTTTCCCCCCTTTTTAAAAAAATAGTTAAATTGCAGAGGTAAAATTCAACTTACTGGATTGTTACTAACTGTGTACGTGCTGTGTATAAAGGCATTCACATCAAAGTCTGCCCACAAAAGCAACAAAGAATAGAAAAGATAAAATTCTCAAAACAAGGCTATATTTTAATTTGGCTACTCTAAAAAACAAATAGCAACTCACTGTATACTCAGCCACTGGCAGATGGCTAGACAACATTGTGTCAAGTGGTCAACTCTAGAATATGTCGCCCAGAGTGGCTGCAGAGTCTCCATCCTTGGAGAAATTCAAAACTGCCCTGAGCAACCTACTATGGACCCTACACTGAGCAGTGGGTTGGACCAGGTGATCTCCAGAGGTGCCTACTAATCCCAACTGTTTTGGGATTATGTGATCAGTTTAGCATTGATTTATGAGAAATTATTTCAGGACTGTCTTGGACTGCCTTCCAAGAACTGAATCAGGGAGGGTGCTCTATATACAAGTTCAAGTTTGGTTTAAAAAATAAATACATAAAAAAATCTACAAATACATTTTCTGATTCAGTTTCACTGGTGGACAGAAGAGGAGCCTGGACAGCACCACCAGGGAAAAACAATGGTCTCCAGAAATTAACAGATTCAGGAAGGAACTTCACAGAAGCAGAAGAATGAAATTCATAGCCTTGATATGCAGGTTTTTAAAAAATAATGACTTACTTAAATCTAAGATTGAAAGAAATACTCAAACACCTGCCATGGTTGTGTAACATCTTAATTTATCACAGCCACTACTTGAGTCTTTCTAATAGTATTACTAATTTTTCTCAGAGTTCCTAGCACAAGACACTGTGGGGTGCGAACAGGATTTATATAAAAGAGGCAGTAATTTAAGCCAAGTGACCTGTGATATTCCTCAAGACAGAAAAAAACGGTTCTTGATGAAACACGAGGAAGACTTGGGAATAAAATGAGCTACTTCAGTCGTCATTTACTAAAATTTAATGGGCTTCCGCCCAGGTTTACAAAACTCAAATTTGCTCAAAGGCCCTGCTGAGACCACATAGTCAAAAATGACTTCAACAAGAGTATAGCTCATTTTGTCAAATGAACAAGAGCCTCAAAATAAAAGAATATTTCTTTCCCTATTACCTACTTCTCTTCCCAACTGCACCCATAGGTCTATGTAATTTACCACATATCATAATGCAACACATACATGTTCTTATCCACCCCAAAAGAGAAGTTTTGTTTGTTACCTCTTACCGACAGTTATTTTGACAGTTCTTTTCTGAGAGTCCGTCCTCATCTTCTCCCATAATATCCACTGCCGAAAATATCAGTGCAACCAGAATTGCAAAGCAGCATACCAGTGCAAAGATCACAATGCATCTTTGCTGAGACTGAAAGAGATTAAGATTTAAGAAGTTTTAGTGAAGTGAATACATTCCAGGCAATGACCTAAGACTCTAAAACTTTTAAATAGATCTAAAATCCTTTGAGAATCTTACTGCCGTAGCTGTCAACATGAAACACACCTCAGCATGAAAATGTATTCTCAGAACTGTCCTTCACGTATCACCTTGAGATGTACTTTAAATCTGTCAGGTATTGTTAAATAATTCATATCGCAGAAAATATTCAGGATTTTAGATGTTTTTCATCTACACAACAAGGAAAGCATTATGCATTAAAATAATTTCACATTAGCTACACATTCTCTGATTATGCATCACAGTTACAATGCCCACTCTAGGATGACACTCAACGGTCTTGAGAGTTTTGTTTTGCTTAGTGGAAATAAAACATGTTAGTATAAGAAGACTGAAAAGCAAAGTCATTTTCTTGTTGCTCTACCACAGTAGTTGACATTACTATTATTACTATATCTATCACAACCACTGGGAGAGAAACTGGGACCAGCCCTTGCCCCATTGTACTTACACTATAAAGGAGGGAAAAAAAAAAAAAAAAAATCGCAGGATGACAGGATTCAAGGAAACACTGGGACACTGTAGTTTGATACAATGGACACCCGTCATGACATAGCACTTCCTTATTCTGTAATATGAAATCCTGCAATAGTCAGATGCAATCCTGCATAGCTATAGATAAATGTGAAGCCTTCAAAGGCAATTTCTCACATATAATTTACAGAGCTGAATGAATGGACAGATTACTGTATTCTGAAACCTAATGTTCAAACAGGTATAATATGCACTTTCCTACAGAAAGAAGTTGGTGGAAAAACATGCAGAGGAAGAAAAACTAACTTCCATTGCAATGGTTATTTTTTTAATTTTCATTATTGGGCTCACATTCAGAGAAAGAAATCTTGATAAAGGAATGGGAAAGAGCATTACTGCTTCAAATCAACTTAATTATATTTGCATTGTCCCTGACATTCATTTTAAGAGGTAATAATTTTCAAAGAAAGAATCTTTTCCCATAGACACACAGAACAGAAAGGGTCTTAAAAAATAATAATAAAAAATAATAAAAAAGAGCAACAATTCCTATTTAAGATATATCTGAGAAGAATTCATTTAAGAGCATATCAGGTAATTTCATAGACTGAAATAAACTGCTTTTCTGACATAGGAAACAATTTCCTCAGAGAAACAGGGACACCTTCTGTAAAAAATATATTCTTGTAGCTAACAGCAATACTGAATCTTGTGCTTAAGCTGCATGCATACTTATTTTATATATTTCAAATATATGTTTAAATTTGTGTTTTCTAATATACTATCTAGAACTTTTCAAAAATGCAGCGTAAGACAAATCTTCAATCATTTACAGAATCTATGACCTAGATGAATATACTTGAGATTTTTTTTCTCCCTGCTGCTAGGTATAATAAAGGCAACGTATGAACAGGAGTTATAAAGGACTGCGTTTTGGTGCCCAGAACCAAGGTTACAGTCATATGCGTGGTGGGAATGAATAGCGAAACATTACAATATTGCATCATACCAGTGCCAAGAAAAACTAAGAAGCCTCAAAGACAAAAAAGTATTCAGGTCAGGATGCTGCTCTCTGCTATTTCATCATGAGAACAGGAAACTCTCTAGGATGACCTTCATCACGTACGGTTTGTCAGGGTGCTGCTGGCGCAGATCACATCGCTCCTTCCTTGCAGGTGCCCTGAGTTACAGCATCCTCAGAGCAGCCCAGACAGGGTCATTCTTGGAGGCCAAGGCAGCAACAGATACCTCGTTAAAAGAAGCCTCCAGACCTCCGTGATGCACATCACAAGCCGTAGGATGGCCTTCAAAACCTTTTACCAAGCTTAAAGCCCAAAAGCAAAAGCTATGCAAAACAAACAAAAACAAAACTGTGAAAACAAAACATGTTTTCTGTGAAAACAAAACCTCAGGACATCAAAAATGGCATAATAACACATAATAAGAATAATAGCATGCAAAACTGATGTCCTGATTTACTTCAATATGAGGAAATTTTATGGTAGAAGTTCCCAGGTGGTCACACTGAGAATACAATTATCCTTCTATGCAACACAGAAAGGTCTTAAAAATCTGTCATGGATCCTGCTATTCCAATTTGAATAATCCATCTTGAATATATTCCTGGAATTTATATGGAATAAGAAATAAAGGCTTCTGGACTTCAGGACTGTAGTATGTGTTTGTATAAAGTTTAAATCCTTATTCGTTGAGTTTTGAGAGTCCACAGCTCAGTACCACTAGTAATACTATTGCTGTTCTATCAGATCTGTAATAAAGACAGACTTACACAAATCTAATTTTCTCCTTTTTATTTACATAAATCCTATGCATAGCACATTTTTTTTTCTTTGCCAATTATAAAGGATTACTTATTTCACTTTGCCTTAAGTACTTGCTTAACAATGCAGTTACAAAAAGTGTAGGGGACCTTTTAAATCCATACCAAAAAAAAAAAAAAAAGAAAAAGAAAAAGATTATCAAACTGTAGTCATGGTATTTTTTCTTTGAACTGAGAAAAGCTTAAATATTCAACACAACAAAGGAAAAATTCCAAAACTGCTATTCGTCTACCATAACATTTTTAGTCACAGGTTCAAAGGGATAGGTAAAGGCCATTTTCAACAGTTTATACAGTTATTAAGGAGGATTTTCAATAGTTTTACAGTTCATCTTGGAACTGCTCCTACCACGTGGCAACTTGCTGGATGCTTATAAATCTTTTCAAACTAAATTTTACATTAGAAATGCATATCTGAATATTGCTCATGCTCAAATTGGTGTTCAGATTAGAAAACAAAGAATCATGAATGGCCACTGGCACCAAACAAGTCCCCTGAGCTTTTCTTTTGACAAGGGTAATAAATCGTAGTTTTCATGCTCTAACGCCACACTGCAGGCAATTTTCTAATAGTCTTTTTCTAATGAAAATGGATTAAAATAGACAATACCGCTGATCTATTGTACTTTTTTTTTGAGTGATATCAGGCTTCTCAAAAGAACTTAATTCAACATAGAAGCATCCCATAGAGACTAGGAGGAAGCTGCCTGGGGCAGCCTGTTCCATTGATACTGGACTGTTGTGGGTTCCTTCAGCGGTGGAGAATCCTGTGTGGGTATCAAACCCTGTTTCCTCCTGTTTCCTTCAGGAAATACCTAAAGGAGCTGGTGTTCCCGATTTCAGACTTCAAGACTTACCAAATATAGAGCTGGGAAGAAACTCTGAAATTTATGTAGTCAACCTCTCTGTTCACGTACAAGATTATTTCATACATACACGATTTCTAACGGATGTTTATCTAACCGGTCCTTAAAAGACTCCAGTTGAAAGAGATCCTACGGTCTCTTCAGGCAGCTTAATCCAAGCATTTGCACCTTGTCATCCAATTTAAGTCTCTTCTCCTGCAATGCAATCTTTCTCCTTCCCGTATTTGTTGAAAATGGAGAAAGAACTTTTCATTCTTATTTACTACAGCTTTTTAAAACTCCCAAGGCTGCTAGAGGTGCCACACAGGAGAGGAGAGAGGTTGGATGTCCCAGAGGACAACCACAGCTGAGAGTTCCAGTGGCAACACTTCTTGACTATCAGCACAGAAATTCAGGTGCACAGGGGACTGATTTCTTCAGAGCTTATGAAGGAAAGAGGAAGAAACACCTGCAGGAATAAGAATCATCTAAGATGTTGCTATTTTTCTCTTCATGTGTAAAGTGTACTTCTTTCATATCTACCATGTAACTTAAGCAATACTTAAATAGATCCTCTCAAATACTTGTTCACTTGAACAAAGCCTGTATTTTTCATACTGTTCTATCCCTAGGCAGAGAATAAGAGACTAAAAAAAAGAGAAATAAGAAAAGATGCAATGAATATATAACACAGGGCTACTCTGAGATGTTTCTCATCTGAGAGCGACCCTATTTTTACTTCTTTAGTATTAAGAGAAAGCATATTCCATACCAATTAAGGTTCCAACAGAGCTACACTATCCAGGTAGAATTTAAAATGATAGCAAGGAGGAGAAAAACATCTATCTTTGTCTCATCCACATTGCTCAGTGGCTATCAATAACACAGCAGCCCATAAAGATTTTGCTTTCTTCACAAAAAAATGATATCCCTGTAGCAAGGAAAACTTTATCAGGAATCTTCCTTTTCCACAACACAATGCAAGAATGCCCTTCTCTCGTCAAACAGAAATAAC
This sequence comes from Crypturellus undulatus, assembly GCA_013389825.1. Classification (NCBI taxonomy): domain Eukaryota; kingdom Metazoa; phylum Chordata; class Aves; order Tinamiformes; family Tinamidae; genus Crypturellus; species Crypturellus undulatus. The sequence goes on from VWPW01021830.1 coordinate 181,790, forward strand.
AAAATCCTAATGTTACATACATGTTGAAAACTGACTATATTATAATACAGCATGCCATTGCTTTAAGTTTGTACTTTATTTTTATACCTATTTAACAAATGAAAGAGGTAATATGTATATAGTATATATTAATACAGAATCAGCCTGTCAGAGCCACACAAGCAATAAAAGGGCGATTTTCATATCTTCTGTCCTATCAGTGTCTGCTGCCTTTCCCGCCCCATGTCTGTCAGCAGTGTCAGGATAGAAATTTACATCTTCAACACTAACTTACTCAACAGCTCTTAAAATTCTGCAAACGAGTAGGATGTCATGGAATGTTATAATACAAAAAGATAGCAAAGGAACTGGACTTCAAGGATTATCAATTATTTCTCTATATTCCTAAAATCATTATATGGATTTTTTAGAAAAAAAAATATAAAGAGTGCTTTCATTAAGCAATGTTCGTCTGTATATAGTAAAAACAAACAAACAAACAAAACAAAACAAAAAAACACTTAAATCTTCCCTTTGTGTGATTAATATCAATCAGCACTAAAGTACTTGTTAAACAAAAAGAAACTGTTCCAGGAGTGCTAAGGTAATTTGGATACTTTCAAAATGGCTGGACCCTAGCGAACTTTACCCTTAGATATTTAAGATACTGGCTGAAGAAAAGCAAGCAATTTTAGCACTGATCTTTGAAAACGAATGAGCAAAGTATCAGAAGGCTGAAAACAACAAAAGTAGTATTTATACTTAAAAAAGAAAATAATTGAGCAGGGGAATAGGAGCTTGGAAATAATAAACTAATTATTTCTCTAGAAAACACTTGAGCAACTAATAAGGTGATTATATATTAACATCTGGAAGATGAGCAATTTTGTCAACAAGTCATGTCAATCTATTCTAATTTCCATTTTTCTTAATCATGAGTCATATCTTGCCAGAAAAGATGAGAATAATATGTTTTGATCCTCAGTAAAATTTTCTTAAAAGCAAGCAAGAGAAACTTAATCCAGATTATTATAGGAGCAGTGTAAAAATGTCTGGAACACCATGCGCATTGAAAAAAATGGGAGGATGTTTCAGAATGGAGGCAGAGGATTCTGCTACTCATCTGTTTTTGTTCAATGTCTTCATTAATCTAAATTATGGAATAGAAATGGAAGGTGCTTTGTAAGGTTTTAATTAAAGCAAAATCAGGACATATTGGAAGCATACTGGGAGACTGAATTAAAATTTCAAAATAATTTTGAAAAATTAAGGAATAAGGTGAGAAAAGATAAAATTCAATTAAAGGAGAGAGAAGTGCTATTAGCAATTGGGCACAATCAGATAGAAGAAAAAGCAAAACCAAAATGATTCAGAGACTGGAGCCTCAGTAGTTTGGAAAAGAGAAGGAATATTATCAGTGCATACAAAATCATGAATGCAGCAAGTAAAGACAAAACTGCTATTCATCAAGATTTATAATACCAGAAACAGATGTTTATTGAAACCAGTAGAAGCTAAGTTTCAAAAGTACTTTTTTATATAGTGGATATTGAGCTTCTGGAATTTGTTGCCACAGGAGGTTGTGAAAGTAAATAGCAGCAAAAGGTTTAAAAAGGGATTAGACAAAATCTTTGACAACAAACCAAAGCAGATCTAGAGAAAGCAGATAATTCAGACTCCAAGGGAGACGTTATTGCCTCTATTAGAGGCACAGTACCAGGCTAGATGTAGCGCTGCTCTGAGCGCTGCTGTATTAAGTGTTTGCTTTTTCTACAGAGGGAACAGATTACAATGTGAACATGAAACCACTGTCACACTATTGTGAGGACTAACACCTCTAGGTCATGGTACTGCATACAAGGCAAAAGTAATCCTTCTTCTCTATTGCAAGTTAATATATCTTGCTCACTTTTCAAAGCTGGACAATCAGAGAGAGCTCAGAGGAAAAAAAAAAATCAACAACATCCAAGATGAGACCTAAAACACTTAGAAGAAAATAAGATTTTTAAAGTTGGTGGTGTTTAACCTGGAAAAAAAACCATGCATGGAGGAGACTATAAAACCCTTGAAGTACATCAAAGCTTGCTGACAGTGAAAAAGTAACAACTTGTTCTCTCCATCCATGACAGGTAGTGATAAATGCAGCACAAAAACTCCTTCAGTTCAACACTAGAAAAGTTTCCAAGAGAAAAAAAAAAAAAAAAAAAAAAAGAATGCTTGAACAGATTCCTTGAGCTGTGGTATCTCTACCTTCTACTACAAGCAGATGTAGATGCGCCATTCCAGAAATCTCACTAAATTTGTCACACTGAACTAATCCAAACAGCAGTGTCTTGTGAATATTTAGTCCTGCGGTTACCCCAATTAACAACCAGAAAGCAGATCAAGAATTAATGCTCAAAAAGTCTTTAATTTGAGTCATATTTTCTAAACAAACAAGGCAAATAAGCTCACATTGTCTACCCAATCAGTCCCTGTCTCTCCAGTTACTTTTGAAATCTTTTTTGAAAAACAGATCTATAGAAATTTAATTATCTGAGGCATTTTAGGAAATTCTATCTAGGTAAACTTGGCTGAGGGGGATCCAGACTCATGCCTCTCCCAAGGGGAAGATGGCCCAAAGCTCCGTGTGACAGTGTGGACAGCTCAGCACCCTGTGGCCTCGCACAGATGGGGCGAGAGGTGGACCATGAGGCACCAAAATCACTGCACAGAGGCACACGTGGGCGGCCTGGGAGCACAGCTCACGTCCATAGGGAAGCGGCCATGCTGGTCCCCACTGCTCGCTGAACACAGGTTTCATTCAACTGTCCAGGTGTCCAGCATACTGACAGCAAGAGCACCATAATATATTTTTAATGCTTATACACATACAATCCTTAACGTCATATGTTAGATCTTTAATGTGCAAATAAAAGACCTTTTACATACAATTGTAGCCCACAGAAACTAATTAAAAACTGAACTTAGCCCTTCTCGGAAATTAGCGGAAATGCTGCAAAAATATCAGTGAGCATATAAACAGGTCTATTTTTTCCCCATCAAGAGCTGGATCCCATAGGCAGCATTTTGAGAAAGAACAAAATTAAGAAATAAATTAAGATGTGAGCCCTGCAGTGTCCTGCAGAATAGCCCATTTTAAACCAGTTTTTAGGATCACCAGAGGACAGCGGGCTGGGGGCATCGAGCCCGTAAGGCAGGGAATGGCCTCACGCCTGCAGCTCCCACATGGGCAGGGGCCAAGGCTGCCCGACCACCGGCAAGGAATGCTCGGATTCCCAGGGCACAGGTGATCTAGCAGTCAGAAAGCTCATCAGTAGCCCCATTTCCTAGCTTAAATTCCTAGCTTAAATGAAAAGTTGGCCTTAAACATTGGCATTTCTACAAACCAGAGGGTTTTTTCTCCCCAGATTTTTCCTTTCTACTAGATTCTGGAGTAATCTGCCCTACTGGGTCCGTCTCCAGCCAACAACTCTTCTGTTTTGACTGAGCAATAGAAGAAACCTTCTATACTACTACCATCTCTTCTGAAGTATCTTTCCCATTTATCACAATCCTGTTTTTTCCTACAGCCCCAGACCCGTGACTTTTTTAAACCTTTTGAAATGAACAGCTCAAGGTACGGGCTGTCTCTTAAACTCAAAGATTAATGATTTTTAGTCTAAAGCAAAATGAAGCATTTTTAACCTATAAAAGGGAACATTAGACTCTTCTCATAAGTTGCAGGTGAAACATGTTCACAATCATAGGTTTTTCAGAATTATTTTAAATGCCTCACTAAGAAATCAAAAAGGCCCCACCTTTGAAATAATCACTGAAGGGGTTGTGCATTTAACATGCACATAACAAGTATTTGCTTATTTCAGGATGTATTTTCATTTGGTCCCCTCTGAACACCAATGTGGGCTGGAGCACCAAAGCGCCCATTCTGCTCCCTATACTCCAGATTCATTCCATTCCTCTAAATCGGCTTAACGGACATTCCTCTGGCAATATAAACCTGCCCCAGACCATGCAGGACTAGGGTAACAATCTTCACAGATGGCTTTAGCTCCCGAGATAAGGCCCCTAAAGGAGCAAAATATATAAATAAATTTTAACATCAACTGTCGCACAAATAATACATGTTCTGGGCAAAGGACAATCTGTGGAGGTGGTAAAATCCCAGCTCCCTACAGAAATCAAGGTGCGGAAGGGACCCTAAAATTCTTGCTGTTAATTCCAAGTACTTGCAAACCATGTACCCAGAACAAGAAGCATTAAGAGACATATAGGAAGTACTGGGGGTGCTAGTATCACAATCACCAAAGAATTCAAGACTGCCTGATAGAGAAGACAAGCAAGACTTGGGGCAGCTATTTTGCACACAATAAATGCATCTTTATATACCAAGGACCTTTTAGGGTAAAATACAGGACTCCTAAAAACATCAGAATAAGTGAGAAATTGAGTAGGTCCATGACAAATCCATCTATACACACTTGGCCTCCAAAAAGCACCTAAGTATCTATATGGATCTTATCCATATCCATGTCATGTTCTGTGAAATCAGGAAGACTTTGTAATGTAAATCCTGTTCCAGGTCAGTAGTTATATATAACTTCACCCTGCCTACAAATATCTATAGCCATACATATACATATATATATATATGTGTGTGTGTGTGTATGTATATAGGCGCACACACACACACACACACACGCACAGAAAATATATATATAATTATGACCTTTAAAAGGCAACATGAATCTTTTCTTACCAGGAAAAACTGCTAATAGCTTAAATTAAGCTAGATATGTTTGCATGTGAAGATTGGCCAGACTATACCCGCTGTCTTTCATTTATAAATCAGAAAAGTCCCTACTACATTTAAAAAGAACCGCAATTTATCTTGGTGCTTTAATTGTGAAAAATAAATACTAATCACACAGTTAAGTAACCTAGGACTTGCAAGCAGAACACCATCAGCAATAAAAATAATGAACAAAAAAATTTCTGAGATGTTTTTATCCAATATTTCTGCTGATCAGGTTTTAAACTACACTAAATAAATTCTGGAAATAACCAAGAAATTTATTTTTTCCAATGCTTGCATATGTCATTTTTGGAACATAAGACTATTGTGCATTTAGTCAGCTCAAGCATGTTCATTCGCATGGTCTGTCATGGTTTTCGAGCAGGATTCACCACCCTACCTGGATGTGAACTTTCTTGTAGCCAGTCTAATTACCAATACAAAATTCACTGCCTTAACCTTTCTCCACCAAGAGGGCAGGGAAAGCATTTCACCCTGCAGCAGGGGCAAGCTAAGAGCGCATGCAGCATTAGTTGAAGCAACAGCCTATTAAGTCAAGGTAAAGCAATCATATTTTAGAATCAAAGGCGGGTGCTGCAACTGAACCTGGAGCTACATTTAACTTGGCTTAAAATTAGCTGAATTGTAAATTGCCAGTTTGCCTGGCATGTATCAAAAACAAAATCTGAAGAGTCCAAACAAGTTAGAAAAGAAGAAAAGGGGGGGGGGGGGGAGAGGAGAGAGAGAATTTGCTTTCACTTACTTTGGTGAGACACACTTGGAGAAAAAGTTTTATTAACGTTGTTATAAATTGACACAAGTTCATGAAAGCAAATAATCTCATATAGGAAGCATTTATTTTTAGCTCATTCTGAATTCCTAACTACATGGGGTATGTGTTGAAATAATAGATTTGCTACTTGGCCAACCAAGTTAATTCTATTGTCACAGAGAATGCAACCAATGTGACGCTCACAATAGGAATTATATTCTATTTTCAAGAGGGATAAAAGAAAATACAGAGGGGCTTATGATCCAGAGCTAATCAGCAAGATAAAGGTAAGCCAGATAATTATAGCGATTATGTGTATCTGATCCATGCTTTCTTTCTTACGATAGACTTGAAAGGTAATTTAGCTACCATGTTTTTAATGCTGTAAAATTCTGTTTAAATTAAATGACATTATTTGTAATTTTTATAATCGAAGTAATTCTACTTCATGGATATTTCCTTTACTAACTGGAAAATAGGGAACAGAATGAGTCAAAGATGGAACTACTGTACTGATTTAGGCTTCCAGGAACTAAAAAATACATATTAGAAAATAGGCTCCCACAAGGAAAACTCTCCTTCTCGGAGAGGAGGAAATAAAGATACTTAGCCCAGATCTTTCCTTGCCAACTCTATGCTTTGAGGGAATTCTCCAAGACAAGATCTCAGAATTTCTGCAGAAAAGGAACCAAAGACAGAAATCTTCCCCCTTGGCCTTTCCTGCCTTCCCTGTTCACCTGACCCTTCCTGTGACTCTAACCAAACCTTTTTGATTGAAAGACAGAAAAGTGTGATGTCACCGACAAGAGCACCATCCCCTGCTCTGCGTGAAAAAAGCCAAGGCAGGAGTATCCCCTCCAAAGCTGCTCCCAAACGTCATCCTCTGTGGGGACACAGGGGCTCTGTCCTACGCCACTTCTCTCCAACTGCAAGAAACAGACCAGGGCTTTTAGGTGATTTTCTTTTTCTCCTCAAATACAAGAACATTTAGGGGGAGGCAGAGGAAGAATTTATTACTTTTTCAAGGATTTCAATGACTAGAATGTTTGATTGTAACAATTAACAATAATTGCTAATAACTAATAATGACTTATCAGTTCAGAAACACTCAGTTAAAGTTTTCCCTGAATCACAAAAAGAGCATGCAAGAGTAGACTATTTACAATGAGTATGAATTTGTTAGTAGGAAAAATATAGAAAAGAACCACACAATTTGTCCAGTGTAAATTATTCATGACTGCCCTTTCTTTCACTGTGCCAGCTACAACGGTCCTCTCCTCTTTCCCTGCTCTGCTTATAGCAAAATATTAGTCACCACCACTGGTCTCCCTCTAGCAAGTGCTCACTATATTCCTTATTCTGCCATTTTAACTCATTTTCTCTTCCCACAGCACAGAGGAGCTCACACAAGGAACATCAGGGTTCAAAACATCCTAAAGATAGGAGACCTTTGAAGTGAAAGGGGGGTAGCATCACCATCAGTTTTTAGCTTCCATGGGGTCAGAGAGATCAGGTTTCTCGAAGATGCAACAAGCACGTTTCCACACCAGCAAAATGCAAGACCACTTGACTCAACTTCTCAGGTCTCCCCGGAATAACCTGCTAATTCTTTCACCAGGGAAAATGTTCCCCTCTGCTCAGTCTTTCCTGGAGGGCCTTAGCACCACACTTGGAAGATCAGAATCCTTTTGCTTTGCTGGGGTACAGAGATGTCCCAATTTACAGCCTTTTGACAGGTTTGGTGTCTCTGCCTTGCTTTCCTCATACATTGCCTTTGTAGAAAAGGCTTTTGTCCTACCCATTCCTTAGTCTAATTATGTTTTTATAGTCTTATTCTACTGACTTATCATTTTTTCTGGTTGGTCTATAGGCATTCAAAATATTTGCTTTGTTTTTCTTATTCTTTATATCAGAAAAATTCGACTTTTTCTAAATTATATTCCACCAGCTTGCATATATAATAATCCACATACATCATAACTAATTGAAGTTACATTAAAAAAAAATCATTTTGGCTTCCTACATTTTCTATCTTGTCTTTGATTGGATTCCATGCCTAAGATATTGAAAATTCTCATAAAATAGAGCCTTGTCACATAAAACATTTCAGTGTGGATACCCTGGGACTGAGTAAAACGTAGTCTGCCCTGCAGCTATCCTCCCTGGATAGCTCTGCCCTGCATAGCTGGGCAACTACTCTCTTCAACTCATTATCAACTTTTCACAGCACCTATAGGAGTTTAAAATCTTGGAGACCTCAACCTTTTTTTTTATTTATTTTTTTTAATAAGTCAACTAATGATTTTGAAATTATTAGGAAGAAAACAGATGCAGGCACAAGCATATACTATTTATGCACATGGACACACCATCTTGACCAAGAAAATCTCTTTTTGAGAGGATAATAGTCTAGAAGATTAAATATGTTATCAGGCAACTATGTTACAGTGGAAAATTGTATAGGTATTGGCTCTTCCCATCAAAACCATCAAATCGCCTGGCTCACCTGCCTCCTGTATTATGACCATTTTTAGATGAGTTGGCAATTGCTAGAAATTTTTAAATCATTACAGTTGAGACTTCCCAATCATTGTATAAACCAAAGCACGGAATGAAGCTTCTCTGGAGATCTTCAAGACCCGCTTGGATGCAGCCCTGTGCCACGTGCTCTAGGCGGCCCTGCGTGTGCAGGGGGGTTGGACTAGATGACCTCTAGAGGTCCCTTCCAACCTTAGGCATTCTATGATTCTATGAAACTGTGAAGTTCTACTTTCTTATTCTCAGTCCTGAAGGAGAGAATCCTGACACAGACAAAAAACTGTAAAGGGAGATGAAGTCAGACCTTGAATACAAAATACCATCTCCTGCAACAAAGCATGCAGCTCACACTGATGTTTCAATGTTCCTGATAAGAGAGGAGGTGTATTGCTCCTCAGTGATAGAAATAATGATGTTTCACAGAAAGCTACAGGAAAACACCAATGCACACCAACAAACGTCACTAAACATTGTCACCATTCATTCTACTCTAAAGTCCAAACATTTTTCTGGAGCTTTTTTTTGGACAGTGTAATCACTGAAAAAGAATATTCTTTTTGGAAGAATGGAAACAAAACTATTCAGAATATAAGATGCTGATTTGGTTGGCAGTCTGCTGTAAGACTATTCTGGCATGGGTTTATATTCACAAAACCATAAAAGTCCTTTCAAAACTGCAAAATAAAGTGTAACTTCAGTTTAGCTAAACAGCAAAATCCTATTACTGCAAAAAGTTTCAGAAAGACAGAAAGATTAGCCTGGGAAATCCCAGCTCAGCATGTAAATCTCATTACCAATCTAAAAATAGTCATAGTTCTACATAAAAATGTTTTATTAGAATCTTTCTGTCTCAGAAAATAGCCATTTGTTAGGTTTATAAAAATACAGATGCCTGAAGTTCATATACTAACGTTGTCAGAAACATTCATATTAAAAAAAAAAAAAAAAAAAAAGTTCCAAAGGTCTCACAGCACAGAATTTTGTTCTTCTCCCAAAAAGTAGGACTGGTAAATAAAATGTTGGCATTCTGAAAGTAATTTGCGATATGTAGGCCATACTGTATTAATTGAAGCTTCAAGTCTTTTCCCGAAAACAGTAACTGTAAATCACATTGGAAACACACCTACGGATATAAATTTAAGAGTCTAAATAGTATCTGTATGCACTGCTAAAAGATGAAATGCACATCACAAGGATAGAGACAAACACAGTATTTATTATGTTGTGTGTGTTTCTTCAGAAGAGGTGGTAAAAGACAGAATTTCATTGCGCCTTTGAGACAAATACATGGATTCACATGCACTATGGACATGAAAGCCTGTGAACACACACCATATCACTAACCACTTGCTTATCAAATGAAACACACTTCTTATTGCTTAGGAAGGAGCTACAAGAGAGCAGGTTTCTCTGAAATGATGTGCTTAACCACTAAAGATCCACCACTCATGAGACAAACTAATGCTAGCACACCCCCGGTACAGATTTAAGTCATCACACCAGGTATCCATTCCTCACGCTCCCTGTTTTTATACTGGCAAACATCTCACCTGCTCCTGCCTTTCACCTGACTTCCTACCTCCTTTTTGTATTGAAATTGCTATTGGCTTTGAATCAGTCACTGTGGATAATAGCAATTTTGCCACAGATTTTAAATGGAGCAAGACTTAACTCAGTCTTCAAAAGGAATGTGTAATTATTTTTATATTGCAAAAACCAAAATTCCACTTTGAATATAAATGTGATAAATTCCTTTCAAACCATAAAACCATAACCTTTCAATTTCAGAGGGCATTAAAATGTAGGCTATAATCACATAAAAGTCACTTGTTCAACATAACCTTTTCTAGGGACAATATGTACTTCAATATTTAAAACCTTTGCCTTTTCTTTAGTTCATTCTGTCTGGCTATGAAAACTTCAATTCCCTAGGGATTTAAAGACATAATTAGATATGGGCCAAAGCCAAAGCTGATTCACTTCCCTGAACCCAAATTCAGATACCGCCAATGACAAAACTACAGATACAGCGTTCATTTTGGCACGCTCAGAATATACAGCCAGGTGGCAACCTTGGAGCTCAAGTCCTTCTCCAGAGTGACAAGGCGCTCTGTGAGACCGACCTCCTGATCACGCTGGCAGACTACACTAAATATATGACATAGACAGTGCTTTTTTAGGTATGGTCTAAAGTCATCAGTGTGATCTATATTTTGAACACAAAAGCGTTGATCAAAATTTAACAGATGATTCAAAGCATCTGCTGCCTTATTAAATATTCACATATTACCCAATTACATTCACATATTACCCTATTAACAAGAAGAGATGACATTTTGATTTTGCGTTGTTGCTAAGCCTTTTTGTCAGATTTACAGATTTTCTTCATCCTGTTCTTCTGTGCCAATGTTGAAAGCCTCTTCCACGTCAGAGTTCTAGATTTTGTCCTTTTTCTGATGGTTGTGCTCCTCTAGGGGACACAGCAAAGGGCAGGACATCTCTCTTCATCTGCTGCATAGATGGATTTGCTTATGAAGATTAGCTCTGTGCTCAGCTGCTACACTTTTGCAGACAAAAAGTGAACGAATTAAATGAGAAATGATGAAAGAAGCTTCTTCACCAAATTCTTCAAAATTTGTGCTAATATAAACAAACAAAATTTGGCTCTTTCTCATCTTAGTTCATCCATAGCTGATAATTTCTACCAATTATTTAGTAAAGATAAAAATATTTTAAAACAACACATTCTGATCTCTCTCTCTTGCATAGCTTTTACCCTAGTCCTCCCAGAAACAAAATAATAGGTATAATGAAAAATAAACTAAATGAAAGTTCTCAGCTATTTGTTTTGTAATAAATGGAAATACTTTGGAAAATATTATGAAACTCAACAGTTGCACCTTGTTATCTCCAGACAAGTCTCTGGATTAGTATAACTAAAGCAGAGAAACTACGTTTCAAATGTAAGCACCAATTACCAGTCTTTACCTAAGCATCTGTAGTTTACAATGAAGAGAATTTATCGAGCCATTTACAAATTCAAAAAAATATGCTTGCGCTTATCCAGAGATACTGAATCTATTTGCTATATCTGCAGAAATTAATACATTCACTTTCTGATGTTTTGTAGCTGTGCAAATTATTTTGTAGATGGCAACTATGGAATTTTACTTGTCTCTCTACCATGTAAGAATGCTCAGGGACCATAAATGATTACTTGGGCCCTTTGAGAGAAGTTAAAAAAAAAAAAAAAAAAAAGCCTAGGTTTCTGACTATAAAACAAACAACAAGAGCAATCTCCAATGCTCTATTGTCCACTAGACAATTGCACTAGACAGGCGCAATTATTCTAGTTAGAGTCGAAAAAGGTAATATCCTTTACCCTGTTCTCTTCTAAGCTTCTGTGTGCTTTCATCCTGCAGCTCGATGGCCATAAGCCAGCAGAGCTGCTTCAAGGAGGACTCCTAATGCACAGGCAAACTGGGCCACTCTCCTGGGGCAAGACAGGGACAGGGACTGCCAGCCAGCACAGCCCAGCACCGTCATTACTCTGGCGTCTCCCCAGGGCTACTTCGATGCCACCAAAATGCATTAATGCTCACTAGATGATGGCATTCCCAAGGCAGCCAAAGATAATGAGGCTGCAGAAGTTGTTTAAGGCCACTTTTCCTGACAGCAATCTTGATTTACTGTGCAAGGCAATTAAAATGGAGCTGACAAATAGAAGGCTGCCTGCAGCAGTCAGTGCTAAATTTTTTTGTGTTTTTTTTTTTTAATCTTTATTATTTCTCTAAGGTACATACAGCCAGAAAAATCAGGAAGGTGGTTTTGCTCATGCCATGCTATAGGATCAGAACTGCCCTTCTCAGTATCTCAGAGAAGAGAAACCTATGGCCTATAGTCTACAAAAGGACAGGAAAAGAAGAACTAAGTCGGAGCTCACCATGGAGAGGAACACAGAGCTGAGTCAAGGGAGGGGATCCTGCCCCTCTCCTCAGCTCTGGTAAGGCTGCACCTGGAGTACTGGGTGCAGTTCTGGGCTCCCCAGTACAAGGAAGACATTGAGCTTCTAGAGAAGGTCCAGTAGAGAGTCCCAAAGATGATTAAGGGACTGGAGCACCTATCTTATGAGGAAAGACTAAGTGAGCTGGGCCTATTTAGCCCAGAGAAGAGAAGATGGAGAAGAGATCCGATCAATATGTATAAGTACATTGGGGGCAAATGTAGGGAGGATGGGGCCAAACTCTTCTCTGTGGTGGCCAGTGATAGGACAAGGGGTAATGCATACAAGTTGAAACACAGGAAGTTCCATCTCCATGTGAGGAAGAACTGTGGAGCCCTGGAACAGTCTGCCCAGAGAGACTGTGGAGTCTCCTTCTCTGGAGATTTTCCAAACCTGCCTGGATGCCACCCTGTGCCATGTGCTCTGGGTGTCCCTGCTTGAGCAGGGGGATTAGACTAGATGATCTCTTGAGGTCCCTTCCAACCTTAGGCATTCTGCCATTCTGTAACATAGGAAGAAAGAGTAATTGAAAGAGCTGCTTTAAGAAATAAGAAAAGATCACTTCCATCAAAATATTACTGAACTTTCATGCCAAGTTCCCCTGAAAATGATACGCTGACTCACAGGCAAACAGAGCAAGAGGCCTCAAGACGGCGGTTCAGCTGTGCCAAGTGGTGCGAGCGCTCCAGCGCTGTCATAGTAACTGCAGCACTTCCACTCTCTCCGCGGCCTTGATGCTGGAGCAGGGATCACAGCAAGGAGCAAACACTGTCAGGCTGTATCTGATATTCAAAAACCCCCTCCATAAATACAGCTGTGCTCAAATTCATTTTACCTTCCCCCCCTTCCCTCCCCTTATTATCATATAAGTGTCTGGTATATCCAAGGAATAAAAACCAATCTTTCCACATAGCACTGGCAGCATATTTCCCTTTTCCTTGTCTTCTTCGGTTATATCTTTTTGCTACCATTCACTGATCCTCCTTCAGTTTCCACATCATACCTGCCTCATCTCTGAAGGCATGCTTTGCACTGAAGAACAAAGATGCATTTTGACTTTACAGCATGCCCAACACCTTCACTCACAAAGCCAGGGAGACTTTAGTGTGTTCTACAAAATCTTTTGACTGCTGTCAGAAGTGTCAGAAAACAACATCAAAGCCGCCTAAGAATACAGGAAGATGCCAAAAGCAGACCGAGCAGCAGAAGCAACTTCTCTCTATTTTTGTCACATTGCAGATAGTCTTCATTTCCAGTGTGCACTTTGAAACTTTCAGTATTTTGGCTGCTGCCAGTCCATGGCCACAGTGAATTGCTTATTATGGCCTCTTCCACCCATGATGCCTTACAAAAGCTGAACAGCTGTCGCGCCTCATCTCAAAATATTGGTCAATTATGAAAATAGTATCTGCCCTTTCCCGCTGACTGCAATGATGACCTCTCCTCTTCTACCCAAGCTATTTCTTTCCCTGGCTCTGTTTCTAAAGGCAGAGTGAGTTTCCTCTCCCCCAGAGGTGCTACACTGAGTGTTCCCCTGCTGCAGCCATCTCCTTAAGCCACCAGCCACATTTGAGTTCTATTAATGGATTACAGACCCATTCAGTTTATAGAGATAATCAAGATCCACTCGAGTAGCACAGGAACTTCTTAACACTATCACTATGAAGGAATTCCCTCCTATGCTCTTACATACATCTTACAGAGCAATTCCCTCATATATTTTGGTCTCCACCAAGGCCACAATTTCCACTCAATCCCCAAAAGTGCACCTAGGGAGTTCTGAAGACGCTGAACTAGAAAAAAGCTCTGTAAAGATAAATAATATAAACAGCTACTCTGCTAAAACCAACTCTTTATTGGTTTTATTTTGTGTTTCAAGGGTTAATATCAGAAATAATCTGTAAAGTTATTCATGCATCACTGAAAAGTTAAATATAGTAGTAATTTTCTAATAGTAAAATTTTCTTCTCCAACACTAGCATGCCCATGTTGAATAAACATTCATTACTGTTCTCATTGGTCCTCTTCCTTGGGAAAAGTTTATCTCTCCACTAAAATAAGGGGGAAGTTAACTGACGACAAAGTTGCACAGATTAGTAAAGAATGTAGCTAAAGGTAAGAAACAGTAGTAGGACCTGATGGTGAGTGACTGGACAATCAAAGAAATCCGATACACACATAACAGGCACATATAACAGTGCACATATAGAAAAATTTTCCTAATTTCAATTGCCTCAAAGTTTGCTCTGAGTATTATCATTTGTGAGCAAGATCACAGTTATAGTAGATAGCTCTGCAGAAGAACCAATTTAGTGTCCAGAGTCAAAATAAGTAACACAAATTATTAAGAAAGGAACACAGTAACTGATTTACACAGATATATAAATCCACAATGTGCCCACAGCTTGAAAGTCAAGGTCTTCTCAAAAAAAAAAAAAAAAAAAACACAGAGCAACTGTAAGAGGTATAGAAAAGCACAAAAAGTGTGACCAAAGTCTACAACACTTCTGCATAAAGAAAGAATAAACAAACTGGAAGTATTCATCTTGGAAGATGCATGACTAAAGGAGGAAAGTCACAGAACTATAAATAAATGATATGGAAAAGATGACTTGGAAACAGTTATTCACTGTCTCTGTCAATAAAGACATTAAAGAGCATTAAATCAGTTACGTGGCACGTTTGACATGAACAGAGAGCACTACTCTTTCACTTAATGTACTCTGAAATTGCAAAATTCCTCACCATAGTGTGCTGTTGATGCTAAAAATTTACATGGATTTCACCAATGCAGGCTGGACACAGCTATAAACAAACAACAAAACCACACACACATAAGGCTACCCTCAGAAGCTCGTAAATACAAGACTCTGGCCTTGAGTATCTCAGCCATCAACTCTGCTCTTTTCCCTCCTGGGAGGACAGGCACGGGGGATGGACCTTGGTGGTCCAGCCCAGCCCCACTGCCACAGGGAGCCCCTGACCTCAGGACACCCAGAGCCCCTACATCCCTCCAAAGAGGCAAACATAGTCCTGAAAGAGGAGGATGACAACATTATCGCTGTTGTATTGCTATTGTTGTTGCTCTCGAAGTCTGACCAGAAAGTCAGGCTCACTGACAGCAGTTTTCAGGGACAAATGCTGAGGACAAACCTTGCAAACCCAGTAAGATAGTGACATTGCATGAGGCACAAGCCAACAAGGGGGCTCAACTGCTCCTGCCAAGGGACTTGGCATTTTCACTTCTGAGTCATAAAATAACAGGACAGCTTATGTGGAAAGTGAAAATGGCCATATGATCACATTCAGTAACCAAATTCACACACATCAATCTTGCAAAGCATGCTAGCAATTTGTACGCAACTGAAGGCAATGTAACCCTTTTCACTGCAGGTTAAGTTGAACTACCTTGCATTTACCATTTATGCATACACTCCACATTCACACAGCAGATTGCTAAGCTTTTGTGTGCCTGAACTCTTATCAACCACAACACTTGCACTGGTATATCTCTTCTGAAGGACTTTCTCAAGGTTTCTCTCCTCTTCTAAATCAGTGTAGAGTGAGGATTAACATTCATCTGTCAGTTTTATCTAGTCATCATTACCAAGGAAATATATTAGAAAACAGCCTTTAGGCTGTTTAGTGCATTTTTTTTGTACTGCAAGGGGGAGGAAGAGGTTCAGATGCTACTTTACATATATCTTTAAAAAATTATGGCCATTTGTATTTGGATTTGTGACAGTATTAAAAGACTTGTGTTGCTTGGGTTTATTAAAATTAATGACCTCAATAAAAACAACAGCAAATGCTACATACAAGCATCACCAAGAGGAATTTAGAGAACAGACTCCAACATAAAAAATGCTAGCACTATCACTGCCTGAAGTGATGCAAAAAATATCCCATCCAATCTATCAGAAAAACAATACTACCATTCCAAACCCAGCTATTAGTGAGAGGTTCAGAGACATATACTTTTTCTTCGTTATTGTATGAAAACTTGCATTTCCCCAATCCCACAGACTGCCATGTGTCCTATGCACAGCTTCCAGACAGCAAGTGCACTGCATTTATGAAGACAGTATTCCATTTTTTCAATTTGCTTTCTATTTTACAAATGTAGGTTATTAAGAAAAGTAACGCTCATTTATCATTAAAAAGCCCTTTATACCTGTTAATTTATGTAATTTTATATAGACACCTCTTAAATAAATACAAGCAGCAATAAAAATAAGACTCAAAGAACAAAGGTTCCATGTACTTTTGCTATTTAGCTGTCTCCTCTTTCACAAATAGTAGTGAAAAATTTATCTATTCTAGCTATATCTCACAGTCTTCTGAAAACAAACCTAGACCACAGAATTATATCCGTGTAGACTTTAATAGTCTGTAAATTGTTTTTCACTTGTTTTGAATAGGCTGTGATTGTAATGAAGGTAGAGATATGCATCATCACTGGAAAACGAATGAAAAGGACAGGTTTTGAGATCCCTGAGTTGGTATAACTACCAAAGATTTGCATGACTCTCAGTAAATGGGACAACACACATATACTTGGTGTCAAGCAGTAAAGCAATTCCCATGGAAGACAGTTTATTACTGGCACTGGTAACATATCATTAAGGTGAAAAGAAAGGTCCAACTAGTCCCACTAGAAGTATGACAAGACCCTAATTGTAGATATTTCTTCTAAATAATAGAATTAATAACTTATAAATCACATGAGGAAGATAACAGCCATCTACCATCATCTTTTAACTAAATGCACTAGGTAAAATGTGTCCCCAGATAGCAAGCACAGAGGGGACACATATACAGGCACTGCATTGTAGCTGGGCAACATCTGGCTCTTTTCTTGACCAGCCTCAACAGAGTAAATATAGTCTCCTCAGTATTTCAACAGCTCTCTTGTGCTGTCTAGTCCCATTCTGCCTTGCTCATATTTGAGATGTATTCGCAGTGAGCAGACAACCCGGTGACAAAAAATGATCTACATCACTTCCCCAGATACTTCAAAGTTTACCAGGTCATGACTAAAACAAAAACAAATGTCAGATAACACTACAGTAAAGTAAGGTTTAATAAGATTTTCCAAAAATGGAAATTTTTAGTTTTATAAAGCAGGGTCTCAATCTGAATTAAATGCATTCCACAGTCCCTGTAACAGACCCATCTTCTTTACTTCTGCAAATGTAACAATTCACTGTGGAAATCTTTTCAGAGTATTGTTTTGAAAACTTAAGAACCCCTAAATGCATTGTAACAGTCAAAGATACTTTTCCTTGCCTTCTAAAGCACTAATTCCTCAGATAGGAAGAATATATACTAATTCAGATACGAATAAGATGTTTGCCATTTTCCCCTATGCATTCTCTCAATTTCTTATTTAAGGAGATGCAACATGCACTGAGATCAACAGTAATAGCACAATTAGAGTTACTTAAATACACTGTGGATTTCTTAGAATAACACTAAAAGTAGCAATGAATCTTGAATCTAGACACTGAAAAGACATGTTTTGAACACTATTAATATAGGTATCTTCATACTGTACAGTCTGCAAGAGGAAAACTAGTAAAACTTCCAGTTCTTCCTCAAAATCTAAATTATGGACTTGAAAGTATGATCTGAGTAAAAAAAAAATAATAATAAAAAAATCAGTGATTCAAAATGACACAGAAAAAGAATCCTCTTTTAGTAACCAGGGAATAAATTCTAGCGTTTTCTTTTAGTCGAAGTACTGACATTTTCACTTCTCCTTAGTAGAACTCCTGCCTTTAAAAGAGCCAAATCACATATTCTTTCCTAAGCATGCCAAACTCTCCCCACTCCAGTAGACAGTGCCTTCCATCCCCAAAGATCCAAATCCCCAGTTAGTTTTCAGCCAGTCAGCTCCCTGACCTAATTGATCCCATAAGCAATAGTGTTGGCTGAAGGACCGGAATAAGGCTACATGGCCTGAGGGAGGGCACGCAGCCTGAACAGGATCATACAAGCCGTGCTGGAAGCATACCCTGAACAGAGTGGGTCTTCATGACTTCGTGGAAGATCTCTCCAGGAACTACAGAAGCTTCTCTGAACAAAAATGATCAGAGATGTTCGATTCAGATGATTGAATTTGGATGATGTAACTCTTCCTTCAGTATTTCAATTTTCAATCATACTAGAACATAGATTTGCAAAACCAAAATATATCATACATGTTCCATTCTTATTACCTTACTATTTTTGTGAATATATCTGCTAATTGACAGCTATTGTTAGAGAACAAGAGAATGACCCTGTTATTCTATGATTTTCATGATACCACCTAACTGAAACAGTGGACCTGTAGGACCTGAAAATCGATTACGCAACTCATTTGAAAAGACTGCTTGGTAGGTGATCTTTTCAGATTCCTATGTGGTTTGTAGCTATTAGGACTGATATGACAGGAGAGTCATCAGCAAGAGAAACTGAATTCTGGTTGGCAAGTGGAAAGCAAAGCATAACTGACTGAGAACACCACAGAGCAAGCACATAGATCTCCCACTTTCACTTCTGATCTGCAAATATTAACCCAGGACTTTTTGCTGAAGGTTTCAGCACCAGGACTCTTTGGAAACACATCCACGTCAGCTCTAAGCAAGAAAAACTCTGTTTAGTTCATGAGCTCACTGGTCATAAGTACCTGCTCCAGTGCAACATGAGGAGCAAGGCTGCACTCTTGGTGACGTGCTCACAGGCTTGGGGGATGCTCCAAGAGGTTGAATTCATCACGTTTTCAGTCCAACTGGTTTATATGGTAGAAGGAAAATGCAGGTCACTTTTCCTGGCAGTGTTTTCATACTTTGGGGACCAAGGTCTGATGACAGGAGGACACTACCTCCTCCTCCAACTCTTCACCCCACCACCACCACCATCTCCCCACCTCCAGAAAAGTGGTGTCACCCGCCAGAGCAGCAGGAGGAAGTTTGCACTGCCACTGCCTGGGAGCACATATTATCCGTGGGCAGGCAGACTCTTTCGTTTGCCAGAGCTATCAAGCCAACCTCTTCTACAAACACTAAAGGCATTAAAAAGGGAAAATAATTATAATAAAATGTTTTAGAAGCGCCATACAGACTGCTGAAGCAAATGCATAGTAATTAATTGGTTTCCTGGGTAACGAAGGGCAAAACTATAGCATTTGCCTGCTTAAAATTAGGTCCTGAAATTTACATTTCAGCTTTTAAGAGGTGCACAATTTCCAGGTGTCCTGAGTGCAGCAGTTATGATTACACTCCCTCAGGAGGTCTGGAGGCACCCAGCCACAGTTTGGGGAGCATTAGTCACTTAGCTGTGACTTCGGCATAACACACAGAAGGGGCTTGTCTGGCAAAGACGTCAGCACTCCCTAGATGCTGACCAGTTGGGAAGTGACCTTTCAAAAACCCGAGCCCTGTAAGGCTCCAAAGCAGAGCATTTCCACAGGAGAAGACTGCCCACCTCAGCACGAGCCTGATGCTGCTCCACCATTCTCGGGAACGTAACATGAAAGGACAGCTTAAAATCCAGGCATCTCACTTACAGAGGATAAAGCGGTGGCAGAAACCCTGCAAGGAGACTCAGAAAATTCCCCTTCCCATCCAGGTCCACGTGCATCCCTGCATTTCTGTAAAGGGCAGCAGGGAAATGGCACGGGTCAAGTGCTGAGTATCCTGCGCAAATGCACAGCACCAGCCGCCCACGCACGGCGCCGGCCGCCTCGCGAGCGGCTCCGCAGGCTTTGCCCGACTTGCATGCCTGCCATTTGTCACTATTAGCAAGCCTGAGATCTCTGTAATGAGCTGTGCAGCAGTGATTTAAAGAATTACTCCAGAATCTTATTTACCACATGAAAAGTGAGACGTGCACCCTGGCAGATGGGCCATCATGAAAGAGATTTTGGTCCCTCTGAATCACTTTTATTTCAGCGATAGATAAGCTCTTGTGCTGTTTTCTAAGCCAAGCCATCAGACATCTGGAGACCTAATTGCCATAGCTCAGAACTTATTTTTATGTAAGTTTTTGCATCTTCCTGCATGGGGGAGCCTGTGCATACGAGAAAGAAAATGGTAGTCGCTGGCTAAGCAGTAATTTCAACTTTTGTTTGCAAGCAGTTATTACACATGTTTTTCCATATCTGTGCAACAACATCAGTAAAATCCTGGTGTAACTTCAAGAAAGGACTGGATTCCAACTTGGTGTACATGTGCCTGGGTGGGCTTCATTGCTTTAATAGGCACAGTACGTGCATGTAGTTCACAAACAAGAACTCAGTAAAGAAGCTGCTAAGAAAATTTGAAATAGCAGGAACTCTCTGCAGTTCACTCTTGTTATTTATTTATGAGAGAAAGAGAGAGAGAGAGAGAGAGAGAGAGAAAAACTACTCTAAAATGCAAAAATAAAAAAGAAAAGTGTGACAGGTGGTGGGGATGCATCCGAATTATGCTTCAGCTTTTTAAGGAATGGAGTCATGGGAATTTTCATCTTTCAAAGTAATTTGAAATCCTCAGAACGTTATTCTCCATGGTGTTTCCTCAAAGCTTTTTTTCCACTAATTTAAGCAAGAACAAACAACGCTGAATTTTAATTAACTGTCAGGTACAGCAGTGTGCATTCCAAGCCTCCTCCAGGAAACAACTATTTTTGCATTTGAGAGAAGCGTGTTTATAACCCAATAAATGAGATACTCCTCACTGCAGCTGAGTGAGCGTCAGGCCTTAAAGGTAGTAAAAATTTAAAACAAAACATGGCTTTCCATGTCCTGCAACTTTCCCTAGAGAACAGTGTACATTCAGAAGTAAGGCTTTTAATTTTAATACACACACATGTACAAAACAGCCTAAGACCAGATACTCAACAGAAAACACACATTCCGCTACTGAAAGAGGTGTTTGAGCTCAAGATAGGGTTTTCCTGCCTAGATTCTACCAGTTTGCCATAGAGCTGTTCATTTCACTTTAGTCAGTAAAACAGCAGCAGCTACTTGAAAGAAAACAGAGTTATGTAGGTCATGGTTGTGAATGCTCTTAAACGTGACAAACTCAGCTCCATGGCTTCAGTCAGGATTTCTCCCCAAAATTAATAAAAACTGATCTTCCCTTCCTCTGATTGCTGCAATGCCATTTAGTCAAAAGCTCTGCCCTGTTTTCTGTGCAAAAGTTAATGCCAAAACCTAAAGCCAAAGCGGGAAAAGAGCTGAAACCCTCATATTTGTTAATAAAGTTGTGAAACTGGAAGGGGGAGCAATACTGCACATGTAGGTGCACGTCCCTGCATGTGCACATGGCCACATTGGGGCCCCTTCTGCATTCAGCCCTGTCTCTGCTCCCCCAGGACAGGGTGTCTGGGGGCAAAGTCTACCCACACTTACTACGTGCAGCACCCCTACTTCCTTGCCACAAAATAAATGTTTGCAAAGACCACTATAGTCTAGCAGGTGATTGAAGTGAAAAACTCCAACTTTGTTAAAAGTCTCAGGAAACCTTATACTGCAAAAATATGCAAAAGAGTGAGTTATCTATGTCTTTACATGTCACTTCTGAGGACTATAAATGGGCCTTGGTATATCTGGGAGTCGCTCTTCTAACACCAAAATGGGAAACTTTTATCAAATTCAGGGCCCATTTAAACTCTACTCAAACAACCCCCTTACTGCAAGAAGACTTGCTTGGGCTCTCAAATTGCTTCAATACTTGGATATTTTCATAACATTACAATTTTATTTTCCATTTTTAATTATACTTAAAATATTGAAACAGGCCTTTCAAAAACTTTTTTTTTTCTCCCCATTGGAGTTCATAATAAAACCTGCAAGAATACTCAGTTGTATGTAAAACTCCAGGTAATACTTTGTCTCAGTAGAGAACAGGCAAAGACAACTGCAGTAGTCCAACATAACTCTTCTTTGGCAGCAGTAAAGCAAAATTGCCCTTCTCCAGCTAGGCCTGCAAGCAACACTTTGCCAAGCAATCTCATAGCAAAGAGAAACATTTATGAGTGGCAGGAGGAGGAGAGGGGCAGGGCATGGGGGAATGAGGCAGGGGCAGGGGACACCCGTTCAGCAGCACCCAGCCAATACTGATGGCCTGGGCCTCCTCAGCTGTCCTAGGCAGCTCCTATGCTATTAACTGCAGGAAAGACACAACACACCATAGCCCATAAGTTAGCACTTGTAAGCTTTAGCCTTAAGAAACTGCCTTATTCTGTTTTCAACTTTG
Source organism: Crypturellus undulatus (assembly GCA_013389825.1). Taxonomy (NCBI): domain Eukaryota; kingdom Metazoa; phylum Chordata; class Aves; order Tinamiformes; family Tinamidae; genus Crypturellus; species Crypturellus undulatus. Next base: position 204,103 of record VWPW01021830.1, read on the forward strand.
CTGTGTGAGTCATTCTGGACTTTCTATGCTGGACAGTAGCTAGTAAGGGATGAACTAATAATCTCACCTTTTCAGACACTTTTAAAGAAACATAGGTGTGGTTTGATAACAGCAGTAACCATCTATACACTCTGAAGTGCAGTAGATAGATGACTTTGTGTGAAACTGACTTTGGAAAGTTTTGATAGCTCCCTTACTTCTGCCCAAAGCGACTGATTTAACCTATCAAACCAACTTGGGCAACAGTTGCCTGTATTAGCTCTGTATTAACATTCCAGCAGCACATGCCAAAACACAGTTCCTTTCTGTAGTTCCTAATAGTAGGAACCATAGTTCCTAATTCCTTTCTGAAGATACAAAAGTTATTATAAGCAATACTGCTTTACAAATAGGGGACAAACTACTCAGGGGAGGAGGAGAGGGCAATATCTCTAGATGACTGGTAAATCAACAAAATTTGCTCTTATTCTGGAGAAGAAAGTCTTTTTCTCCCTATAATAATCAATTTCTATTAAGTGTTTTCTCAAACAGCATCTTTCAGATATCATTCACATACACCTATGTAATTATACTGTCCCTAAGTAATGCACCTGCTCCCTCTCCATCGCTGAAAGGAATCACATAACATACGTGCTCTACCACCACTACTGACACAAATCGTAGAGGGGACTTCACTCTTTTGGGATTGTCAGAGATCCACAGCAAGTGCACTGCTTTCACAAACTTACACTAGAAAATACATAAGGCTGCTACAAATACTAGGACTATTAAGGTAACTTACACCAACGTGTATTAGCAGTCTTTCAACCTTTATTCATCCTTCAGATACTTCTGTAAATACTTAATTTTTTTCATTTTACTAGGAAGGGAACTTAAGCAACAGTGAAGAATTTGCTTAATTAGCAAATCTACAAAAGAGTTTGAGGAACTTGGTGAAATATAAGCAAAACAAAAGATCACATACTTTAAATAATACACTTACTTATAAGTTCTAAAATATCACATAATAAATCTCCCTTTATAGCACAAATTGTGTGTTCTCTGGCATCAAAAATAGTATCTTTAACTAATTTCCATTTGTCACCACTTCAGGCACTTGTACAATCATATTTTTCCTGTTAAATTTGTTTCTTTTTACAATCACTTAACTGTATATGCATGTCCAATTGTACTGCAGTATTGTTCTTTAAGTAAACACTAAAATACACATTAAGTACAGGGATATCAATTTTAATCCTATGAAGACAACCTGATTTGTGTTTTGTTTTTAAAAAGCAAGAATAAACATGGTTTTATGCAACCATGCACACTTCAAACCTTGTTAATGCCAACATCAGAGGAACCAGCAATCTTAGAGTAGGTGTTCTCCTTCCACGTCCAGTTAAATCCATAATCCAGTATTTTTCCCCCCTTCCAAACACTTAGCCTGAATAATATCCACCATCTTTCCTGCATCTAGGAATACAACAATCACCTGTGAACTTTTACACTAAAACCCTCAATCCACCAGAATGACTAAGTCAGAGATTCCTCCAGGATCAAATCTCCCAAGCTCTTCTGCAAGGTGTTGGGAACTCATTCTGAGCCATTAGCTTTGAATGGTAAATACATGGATGACTTCAAAACAAACCTATGCACAAGGTGCATCTAGGAAAGACGAGGTCTCCCCATTGCCCACTGGCCACAGGACCATAGTCAGCATAGGTGGACAGAAGAAACATAACCTACAGCCAGCCCCAAACACACTGAGAAACAGCCAACTACCAACTTTCTGAAAATTGTTTTGTGATCACTTTTGTATCAAACAGAGGCTAGCAAAAACCCAAACATTCTGCCTGTGACATCCCCAGCTCATTGCATTCATGTATTGCACAGACCCTGTTTGCCCATGCTGTGCATGCGCAAGGAACCAATTTCCTCCCTGCCTACACTGTAGGAAAAGAATTATGAGATAGAAGTTCTGCTTTGGTGGCCTATTCTCTCTAACAGTGAAATGAATGCTAGCACAAAAGAGGTTTCTTTTTACATTCCTATCACTTCAGACAATCAAAAAGATTAACAGTAGCACAAACAACAAGTTTAGTGCAGTAAGAAAAGAATCTAACAAAGTCTGACTTACTTAAGGGAACTTTTCATCATGGAGTTTTTCAACATTCTCTAATGAAAATAAAAGATGAAACTTTCTTTTTTTCTAAGCTAAATTTTGGTTTCAAATGCAAAATCTTTCTCCTTACTTGAATGAATTGGAAGCTGAAGTAACAGCTCTTTGTTTGTTCAACTCATGGCAGGTTTGGGCCACATCAAGTATATATCCTTCCAAATCTTCAGTAGTTTTCTCTCAAGAATTCATGTTGATAAAAACACTATCCTGTTACACAGATTTTTCATTCTGAACAGGAAAGACCAGAACAAAATGTATTGCCAGGAAAGAAGTGAAATCAGAGGTACAGTCCTGCAGCATGCTTCCTCTTGCCATTTTTCACAAATGAATCTTCAACCTTAATCCCCACATGACCAAACATCATTCTGATTGAATACAAATACAAGGCCAAAATACAAATACAAGGCCAAAATACAAGACTCCCACCTTCGACACATAGGAAGGGCCATATCAGCCACCCCTAGACTGGTAGGCTGACGCACTGTCTCCTGTCCCACGACTGCGAAGACAGTTGCATTGAAGGTTTCACTCTGCAAATTGTGCAGGTAACACAACATTGTTAAACACATTAACATCATTTTTTTAAATTACTGAGATTTACAATAGACTGAAGTGCAGGAGGCTTCCTTTAGTTATGGTACATTCCCATCAGGACCTTTTGCACTACAGCAAGCCTGGACATGCAGTCAAGCTCCGCACTGCGTCTTCAACCACCATACAAGATCCAGGCTCAGTTTAGACCACAGCACTTCCTGCGCAAGCACTAGAAACACAAGCTTCACAGCATAGCTTCTTAACTGGTTCCTCCTGCCTCTGGATACTATTGCATCAGAATATAGTAGTTAGCATCCTGTATTCTTAATTCTTACCTCAAACTTTTTTTTTTTTTTTTTTTTTTTTTTTTTTTTTTTTTTTTTTTTTAAAACACACAGAAGGTCCACAGCAAGTTTCAACTCTGATATTTTAGGGCAATTACTCTTACGCAGTATGAGGACTATGATGCATGCAGCAAAAAGTCAGTCAAAAGACGAACACACAAAAGATCTTATTGCAAAATTTGTAATAGGAGCACAAGAGGCAGAAAGATGTATATTATCCAGCTATAGCTCTGTTACTCAGGAAGTTGTCCCATTAATTATTTCAGCTAGAGACCAGACTGACCTTTTCCCCCACCTTCATTTTCCTGGACCTTCACATTCAACAAAAGAACCCCAGCCTACAGGGCAGGCTGAGACTAAACACACACCTTTTCAGTAGTTTCCTTAGGTGCCGCATGGATGAAGGCATAAAAGCCCATCTTGAGCACAGATGCAGCAGGCATCCTAATACATTATGTAAACCACAGCAAATAATTTATAGCTTCCTAAAAGCAACTCCTTTTAAAGTGCACTGTCAGTGTAACTGCAAGTTTAAAGCACAAATTTTGTGCAAAACCTCATCTATAGAGTATATTGGTAATGAATGAAAGAAACATTTTTCCAAAAGAAAAAAAATACATCAGTTTGGGAATCCTTGCATAAATTTTGCTTCCTTTCCTATTTTGTTCACTGAAAGGATCCAGACGCCATAAACAAGCATGTTGAGATTTCAAAACATGGCTTATTACGAATACACTTAAGTAGATACTGGGAGATATTTCATCATTATGCTTCAATTAAAGCTGACAGTGGGTATCTTTTCCCCTCTTCTTCGCAAACAAGATTTATGAAGCATGCACATGTGAATTCCACTTGATATATGGCTTACTGGTGAGGTGAACAGCCTGTCGCACAGCTATGGCACATCACCTAAAGAGAAGTGTGCCAAAAGCTGGTTGAGGCATGCAAGTTACTACTTAGGGCACACACAGTCTGCGGTTTGACAAAGCTCTACTGTGATATCCCTCAAAGGAGCATTTCACAAAATTAGAGCAGTCAGATGATCTGGAGATCATCTGGTCCTACTCCGCAACTCAAAGCCATCTCAGTCTGAAACATCAACATCAGATTGATTCCTTTTAAATCCTTCCATACTTGTTCAGGAGTAGCATTATTAAAGCCAGAAAGGCCACTCCAGAATGAACAAACAGTATTTTTAGTGAAGGAAGTGTCAGGAGAACAATGGAAAAGAAAACAGTAAAATCTGAGAATATAATCAAATCCTGGGCTAAATTCATTGCAGGTGAGAGCTGCATTCTTCTTATTCCCTCGCTCGCCTCCATATTCCTTCCTCATTTTTATATTTACAGAAAATCTCTCTAAATAAAGTATTAGATTTTCAGGTTTCAGGGTTATCAGATGAAAAGTATTTAATCTAAATGCATTTCTAGAAATATTGTAGAAATGCTGCATCTAACTGTTGAGTAAGTTTTTTGAATTTGGCATTAGTAACAAGACAAAGTTTATCGTACTCAGCATCTCCTGTGCTAATCTTAAATGATATTTCCTTAAAAGTTAGCAGTGCAGTAACTTTCCAGTTTTGCAAGTTTTTCAAAGGAGGTTGGCACATGATTTGCAATATTACTTTTGCTCCTTGGGCTTAATAGAAAAAAAAAAAAAAAAAACCCACTTTGTATAAAGTTATCCAAAGCATTTGATAATTTGCTGTGACCTCGATAAATCCATTAAGAATTCGCATTCTGAAAGGAAGTATATCATTTTAAGAGTTTAAGAAAGCGACAATGTCACTTGGACTCACTATACCATTTATTATAAAGGTAATTGCTACTAAGGATACTTTTTTCAGCTGTGTAGGAAAGTGGTTGCATTTCTCTTCACAACTACCCTTATATCTAGGCAATCAAAACTAAAAGAAATATCTTGGGAACTAACTGCACTAGTCATCTAATTAATCCAAGCAGGAAACAAGACAAGTTTACTTTGACTTAAACTTTTATCTGACCAGAGAAATGTGTGCTCTATTGTTTTCCTTCATTTTCTGCAACTGAAGTCCCTATGCAAGTCAAATGCAGACATGCTAAGGAATCACACATCTGGACTGTTTATATACAAGATACAGTAGCCAGGAAAACACTGGTGACAGGAGACCTGCCTACTTTTTCCTATTACAATCACTAAGCTTAACAAACAACAAAGGAAGATATATAAGCGTATACATCAACTACGTAAACACTGTTTTCTCATAATGAAGTTATACTGAAGTCTCTTCAGTATCATAGCAGTATTTACTGGACACTTCATGCACTGGGCATTTTTTGTCAAGAATTAAAAAAAAAAAAATTCTTAAGATTCACACTAACACATCCATGAAACTTAGGACCTGATCTCCAGTTAAAGATTTCCTACTCTGTGTTCCATGCTGAAAAGGAAAGCATATGTCTTTAGTGAATGAATTTTGTTTACAGCTAGAATCTGCAATACATAGCCCAACATAACAGTTTACTCTATCATAATTCACTTCTGTTTTGTATTTCTTGCCACTCTGTGAAATCACTTAGTACAGAAAAGGATCAAAAAGCGTCAGTGATAGTTTCGGTTCTTACATTCTTTTTTTTTTTTTTTTTCAGATTGCTGAGCAACAATAAGAAAAATGAAAAATACTAAATCAGGCAGCTTCACATCTGCTGTGCACTTTTCAAATTCCCATAGTTACTCTTCTAAAATTCTCCTCTTCCATTTGAATCACAAAAAGAATAATTTCCCACACATCAGCTGGGCTGTCAAGTAAGCATATTTCAGTACTGTTCAGACTTTAGTAATTTGTGTCCTTTGTATACTATAATTTCATAATCAATATATTCCTGGACTCTGGTATGCACTTAAAATGAATGGCTGAGTTCCCATACAGGAGATAGTTATTTTTTTCCTTATTGAAATATGCATCAAGCCCAGTCTTGAGAATGGCTCTTGCCCATTATGCATACAATAAACACCCTCAAGATTTGCATTCCCCCACCAAATGCTTAACACCTAGAAAACCACTAATAAATGTTTTTATAGCATCTCCGGGCACTGTTTAAACTACTAACAGCATTGGTGTTGATTCACAATAATTTTAAATTTCACATTTATGTATTTTATAAACTATTTCTATTGTTTTAATAGAATATTTATGTTGTTACTTTCAATAAAATCACTGTCCTAAGAAAGTTTTACTTGGTTATTTATCCCACCCAGCAATTACAGCAGAGAAATGCAATGTAACTAACAGGTCTTCATACAGGGAAAACACAGAAAAATAAAGTCTTTGTGGCTCTCAAAATCACAAAGAAATCTCTGGATTTCTTTGTACAGAGCATCGCTGTTTCTTCCTAAAAACAACAAAGAAAACACATAAACATACAGCCAGTATAAGCAATCGCCATAGGTTTTTATTTATATTTGTATAACATCTGTGCCAGTGGTTACTAATGCAAAACTATAATAAAAGCTAATGCAATTGTCATCCTGCAAAGGAACCATTAGGCAAGTCCACATTTTACATTAAATTTCAGTCATTGTTTTCAAATTTTAAAATATTTTATATAAGCTGCACAACATGTTCAGTGCCAAAGGCATTTGTCACCAACTTGCTTTGCTGATCTCTTCCCACAAAACCTTTATAATGCCACTGCATTGTAGACACCGGTTATATGGTTTAAATACTGCTCCCTTCTAATTTCATCAGCAGATTTTAAACATTCTTTTCAAAGTATCAATCTAGATCTGTTGAAAACTAAACAGCTTCTTACCATTCTGATCCAGTATTTCCCCCGTCAGGAGTGCAGGAGCAAGGAGCTGTTGCACTGCTTACTAGAGACACCCGAGGCTTGGGAGGCAGAGAATGTTTTATGTGGTTAAAATGTATCACCACTGATTATATTTCAGTCCTTCAATTCCTAGCCTTGATGCTTTGGAAATCAGCCAATCCAAGCGATAAAGAGGTTTGCAACAAGAAGTTGCAGAATTTGCACAGAATGCTTCATAAAAATATTTTGCTTTTTGACACTTGTTTTTTTTATATCCGCTAAATGTTAAAATAAATCCTGGCTCCGTCTTCCCTCCTCCTCTTTTTTTTTTCCCTCCTCCAAAATGAGATTCATATATTGTTCACAAGGGACTTCAGCACTTGCTACAGCTAGGCACAGTGCAGACAGGCATCATGCCAGATTACGCATACAGCTCTGCCAAGATACCTGAATCTTGACTTGCAACACACCCTGTTATTCCAAACATGGATCTTCCTAAGCCAAAGCTCCTAACTTTGCCAAAACACACAGTGTTTTTGCAAGGCAGCCAAATACCCTTGCAGATTAGCAAAGAGCATTTTTCATTCGCAATGGGATTGCTCTTTGTTGGGTATTTTTCAGGCATCTTCCCCTAGTGAAGAAGAGGCACAAAGTTCTGAAGAGCTGAAATAACCAACCACCACTTCTACTACACATTTCACCCCTGCGTCCCCTCGTAAACACACACACAGAAAGCTGCTCTGCCATTTTGTAACTGTCATTTATTACTTGGTTAATATTAAAAAAGCCTTATATTAGCAGTGACACCAGGGGGTGCTCTCAAGGATGAGTCACATCCCTGCACTGAGGGAGCACAAGTGTGAGTGTGCAAAATTTTAAGGACAGGATGATAGAGTTGATGTTTCCCCCATAAAGGGGATGTTATAGAGATCAAAAAAAAATTAAGACCATGGTCTGTGCAAGGGGAGAAAAGAAATTCTCAGAAGACAACAATATCTTTCCAATCTTCTCTTTCCAACAGATTATAGTAATGATTTCACGGGACCTGTTTGAATGGGTGTGAGAGCACAAGAATGATTTGAAGACAATAGAAAAGCTTGGATTAATCATTGTGCAAGCTGAATAAAAGTTGGATGAAAAGTTTTGTTGCTTGTTCACACACAAATGACCTTATTTTCAAAATTATATGGAAGAAATAAGACACATGAAAAACACTGAAATTTATTTTTGAGGCCAGAATATAGAGAAAGCTCAAAAGTACAAAATGATACCTGCGTAATGGACACCATGACAGGAGTAAGTCAGACAGGATCAAGTTTTCCAGAGAGACATAAAAGTAGTAGGAGAACCTACAGGAACTCTGTTTAGCCCTGCTGAGTTTAAGCCAATTGCTAGATATTCACACAAAGGCCTCTCCAGTTCTGGCTGAAGAAGAAAGGCCTGGAATAAAGAAATGTATTGGCAGCATGTCTTCATGACAAAGATCCAGTTTGAATTATATTTGCAGATGAGATTATTTGGGGTAAATGAACAGAAAGGGACCATCATTCAAGGCCTTACGAAACACAGCAAGACAGTAGAAATAAGCAGAGTCCTCTGAAATGGGCTTTGAAAGAATGATTAAGAAGGCAGAAGGGAATAATCAGAGAAAACATTTTCTTAGAAACCAAGAGAGAATGTCAACACATGAGTGGACAACAGGATCCAAGATAGGTTGCCTAATAAAAGAAGTGGGCATAGAGCACTGCTTTCACCATGTAGCCAAGAAGCCAGGGACTTCAGAGAGCAGGAGCTGCCCTGTGCACTGCCCACTGCTCCATCTTCTGATGGGCAAGGGCAGCGAGTGGCTCCTGCAGACACGCAAGATGGGCTGTTAATAGTTCTGCTTCATTGCGGTATCACCGATACTCAGCAGATGAGTTTGTGAAAGAGCTCAACTGCAATAATCCACTTTGGGAGGCTTTTTTCTTTCTTTCTTTTTAAATATATATACTTTTTCCAGCTAAAGATGGTTGCACTCAGTCTTGACGGTCTTTTCCAACCATAATGATTTTATAATTTTCAGCCATCTTGCTATTCTATGGGCACCCTTCCCGTGTTTCTCAAACCTTTATATTTATTTATGGAAGATGCTTGTTGTAGTACTGATCAGCTGCTAAATATGAAGGCACGTAATGAACTCTTGCTCCTATGTGTCCCTAAATAAAGTGTGCATGGTGCACTGTGATATGGCCTGATGCACAAATGAAAACCTCTCATTTTCACGTCCGACTTTCAGTTTCATCTACATCCTAGGATGTGTCCACTTTGTTATCTAAGAGTTCAGAATTATTTAAATGGACACATAATTTTTCAGAGCAAATTGTTACATGTCTTCTCATATTTAGAACACACATCTTCCAAATTCAAGCACAAACATCATCTCCTGTTTTCAACTAAAAGATATATATATATATATAAATATATATATATAATATATATAAAAAGAGCAGGACCATCCAACTATAAAGGTATATAAAAAACATTCAAGTTAATTGATTGCTTTAAACATTGCATCAGGGGGGCACCTTTTTCAGTTTACCTTAAGTAAGTTCCAACAAACACATGGCAAAAAAAGGTGTTCCCACATGGGGAAAAAAAAAAAAAAAAAATCATATGCTGGTATAGCTATAAATATTCAGTGTAAACCTCAACTTTTTTCATCTGAACAAGCTTTGAAATTCTTATGACCCAGGAAAAGAAAAAAGTCCTTTGCTCTTACTTTCTTACTCTATCTCTACAGTTTTATGGAATTTTCTCTTTAAAAGATGAAATCTCATCTCCCGAAGTTTGGGTTAAAATCCTTAATACTGTACTGACTGCTCACAGTCCTCTCACTCAGGAGTAAGTATGTATTTTCCAGCTTTCCCTCTCTCTTAATAGATTAACTGTCATGTCCCATGCTTCAGAGGCTAGTTTATAAATTAGGATTAGGTTCTCCAGTATAACAACCTCTAACTTTCTCTAACCACCTACTGAAAAGTGGTTAACAGACACCACGTTAAAAATACTCATTTAGAGAGCTTTCCATAAGCAATGATCTTTCCAATGACACAAGGAGTTCTGTGAATGCTCTACATGATTAAGGAAAACTTGACAAGCTGTTTGACAAAATCCAAGTTGGATTCGAAGTAAAATCACTTGCATTTTGGCAACTCTATTCTTGCCTTCATTGCATTCATGTTCTTTTCAGCATGTAAAATAACATATTAGAGCCCTCAGCCTGCAATGAGGGAACAGTTGAATTAAAATGGTATCAAACATACACATTACCAAAGAACTGAGTAGACGCTCTTATCTTGCGGACATTCTATCTTAAGACAGAATGAGGAAAAAAAGAAAAGTATTTCAATTTTTCAGTGAAATGAAAAGTCTTGAAAAACTTAAATGCAGAACTGTTACATTGCTTTGGATCTGCTTGGGCTGCTGCAAGGCCAAACACAAGCAGCATTTTTTTTTGTTGTGTACTCCATGAAATCAATCCTATCCAAATTGCACCTCACATTAAGGAGTAGCACTGCCTTCCCCATAGTCTCTAACAAATAATGGAAAGATCCAAAGACATCTTCCTACAAACAACTAAAGTTAAATCATAATTATAATGGGTAAAGGGACCCATGCTGTTGTATTTGGCTTCACAGGGCAAAAACTGTATGCCAGTACATAAGACACCAGGAATTCTAAAAGTCAGTAAATGAAACCAAATATAAAATCTCAAAAATAACTACAAAGGCCAGGAAATTTATCAACCAAAGACTCAGAATTGTTTAATAAATCTATATAATAAACTTTTTCCCATTCCTTCTCCCAAACATCGAGAAAAAGGCTAAATCCATCATAACAGGGATCTATACAGAACAGCAGCATACACTTCCCCATTTAAAACATATTCCATTTCATCAGGAGTGGGAAAGGAGCAAGCAAGTGCACAATAAAACACAGCTTTTCAAAATCTTTAGGCATCCAAATAGATTAAAATGCTGGCCCGAGTATGTGGGATTTTGTCTGTCTTGAACATCAAAATTCTGGAATTTTATGTTCAATCTTACAGGATGCAGAATGCTGGTTAAAAATTGGGGGGGTTGATGGCAAGGTGGGAGAAAGGACTGAACAGTCTCTTTGCTTCCAACTTTTTTCCTAGGAGCCTAAAAGATTATCAGAGCCATCAGACTTACTACTCAAAGAACTGTGCTCCTATTTTACAGTGATATTACTTTAATACAACAAATGTCAAGATTATACCTCAGACAGAACCTTCTTCATTTATTTGGGTCCTTTTCACCAGTCCCATTATTTCAAAATAAGATCTCCCTTGCTCTCTCTAACATCCTGGCTGCTTGTTGTAGATTTTAAGATGTCACTAACTCAATTAGTTTTGCGGAATCAAAACTTATTTCAGAAAAGTAGGTCTCTGAAGGATAGTTATGAAGACATATTTCCAAAGTGCACCCTGCATGCAAATCCATAAAATGCTGTTCTTTCAATGCTAAAAAAAAAAAAAAAAAGTCACCTGAAGTGACTCAAAAGTCACTCAAAAGCACAAGATTTTACTATGCCTCCAAAAATCTAAACCGGTCAAAGTCAAATGACAAAAGCTTTTCCATTATCAGTATGTTTTTCCACTACTTAATTTTATGGGTGACATAAGAAAGGAAGAGCCGTGGAAAGAAGAGTGCAAAGTTGGGCACACAGCAAGAACGGGGTAAAGAGCAAGCAAGCTAGAGTGGAGGAGAAGCAACAGAGGCAGAACAGCAATGGGTCCAGATCTGTTTCTTCTTTTAGGTATGCTGAATATAAAAATTCAGCTGTTAGCACAAAACAAAAGTTGAGTGCTACTTTTCCTCACAGGGAGCAATATTTCACTCCACAGTAAGCCTTACCATAAAATTCCCTATGAGCTACATCCTCTCTCAGATGATTCAGTGGATTGCATTGAGAGTTTCATTGACATCAAAGTCCTATACTCTGGGAGGAATAAGATAGAGGCATAGCCTCGTCCATGCCAGTTGATGTTCTGAGTGAAAAGAAGAAGTTTAAGTAGTTCTCCTGGACCCACACCAAACACAACTTCAAGAGAAATTTCTACTTGTAGAGAGTTTAGAAGCTCATCCTAGCCCCCCGCTTCTCTTTTTTCCGCTCAATCCATAGATTTAGATGTTACAAGTACAGCAGTGATGAACATAGTAGAGGAAGAGAAGCAGCAGAGGCTGCTTGCTTACAGCTCTACTCACCTGTAGCCATGGGATGAAATACGCCCTAAAAGTTTAGGGGTTTGCTAAAGACTGCCTGTACTACGCAGCTCTACAACGATGTGCGAGCTCACAGTCATACTAGTGTGGTGCATGGCCCTGTGCACAGCATACGTCTGCTAGTTAAATGGCTAGTGCCAGCACACAGAGGATGATGTATTTTCACCGTCATCAAGACCAAATACTGCTTACAAGGCTCACAGAGACTTTTTTCCCCATCACTTGACGAAAAGCTGACAGGGTATTTCAGAGGTGCAAACAACACCAGGAGAAATGCCATCATGCTTCAATAAATAAATTAAAATAACACAGCCTTCACATCTAACAGATGCAGCTGAAAGCACATAGGAGTGCTGCCTCCCAGAGTCCAGCCGCCTGGAAGCAAGGCTGGCTGCTCTGCTGTGATACATGGGCTGCACACAAGCACAAGGAAACCCGTTCTGCGCTGGGAGACAAAGCAGCTACGTGGGCTGCTCCTGCCAGGGGCTGCAGTGAGGGGGCCGCACGGCACCACCCGCCTCCAGCCACGCAAGCCTGCGCCTGAGCCTGGCCACAGACAGGGAACAGCATCAAAGCGGAGCTGAAGCCAAGACTCCCTCATAGGCACACACGCGCATGAGCTTGCAAAGAAAAGCAGAGTTATGAGGCCCTCACTCACAACCAGCGCTGCGAGTGTAGAACAGAGGACCCATAGGGGAGCTGGCAAGTGGCCCAGAACTACCCCAAAACGGTGGGCAGTTTCTGACACCGGTCCAAAGCATCAAGAGCATCAGAGAGAATGGCACTGCTCCAACACACACCACAGCTGAACCAGACAGAGCAGCATCACATTTCCAGGCATGGGTACTGAAACCACCACACAACTCCAGTGATAGCTGTGAAGCAAGAAACAGTTTAGGGAGCCTTGCCTTCAAGAAATTGAAGTTTTGGTCAATGATATTTTGGTTAATCGCTGTCTGACCCTTAACATGGCATGGCTTTGTAGGCTTTACAGGTTGCTCACACCAAGCACCCTGCCGTAGCAAACTAATCCAAGAGATATTTCCAAAAAAAAAAAAAAAAAAACAAAAAACCCTCCAAACAAAGAACCCTCCAAAGGAAAATACCCCTGCCAGGTATGTTAGCAAAGACAGGGCAATACTTCATCAGTCAACAAACCAACAGACATTCCCATTGAGAAAAGCCTCTCAGCACTGCACTCCCCCAGTAACTACCATTCTTACAGAAATACTTGCCAGAATTCAAAATAGCAAGCAAAAGCTTGCCAGTTGATGTAAATCAGCACATCTCCTGTCTTCCCTTTGCTTTCCAGGAGATTTTTGCCAGGCTTCTACTACTTTCTCTTTCACCACGAGGGGGGGGTGCAGCACCGCCAGGGCCCAAGTCTCCCAGAGCGCAATAAATACTGAAGCTGAAGCATGTCATTATCCTAGAACAAGCACTTGAATTAACTTGATTAAGCTAAGCAAGAATGATTGCAATATATGCTGTTGACTATTTTAAAAGTCTTTTTTCTTTTTTAATACAAAAAGTCTATGTAATGTATACACTGAAAAAATTGCCAATTTAAAAATCAACTAATCGTTATTAATGAATTTGGTATCCTACAAAACAACATTAGCTGCGTTGATGTAATTCAGTTTTGTTTCCATGTAAAATTACACATAATATAATTTTCCTGGATTATAACAGACATTTAATTTTGCTGCAGTGGTCTGCCCGATGCCAATCTCATGCTCGTCTGGAAGAGGAAAGGAGCAGCAGATAGATCAAAGCTGCCACCGCTGAGCCAAGAAGTCTGAGAGGTGCCCAAGCAGGGCAGCACCCGAGCGCAGGGTGACTGCCAGGTTACCTCACACGAGAATCACTGTAGCCTCTGACTGCCTTGATCACAACACTAGTCCAAAGCTGCCACACAGAGACACCCACTAGAGTAGGATGGCTCAGAAACATCACAGGAAGCCCAGAGACAGCCACCAGGTTCTACTGTAAAATCACATGGTAAAATAAAATGTAGAGGAAAGCAGCAAATGACCAAGAATCATGGTGACAACAGAGCACCTGACAGACATGGTGGCACAAGCCCAAACAGCAGGGCAAGGAGAGTGCCAAATTGTTCCAGGATAACTACCTCAGTGACAGCTATACTTCATAAAAAACACACATGAACCTGTCCATCTGGTCCTTGGGAAAATGAGTGATTCTAAGAGAACTGAAAAACAGCTATACCTCATTTTCAAACAGCATTTGTTCAGATATCAGACACAGGAGACCAAAGAAAGGAGGTTGTTCTGATTAAACACATCTCCAAAGAGGTCACAAGCAAGAAGTGAGGTAAGTTGCAAGCTTTTACAAATCCAAAGCTGTCATGTCCATGCACTATGCAATTCCAGCACATGCTGACCAGGAAAGAGACCTGCACAGTGCTGAGTGACATCGGTGAGGTTAGAATTATCTTTGCCATGATACCAGAATAAAAGCAGCAAGGACTACCTTAATGTCAATAGGTATCTGGATCTACCATTCTTCTCCGGGATAATCTCTACCAGAAAGATGAACTATGAAGATACAGTGTGGAGACACTGACAAACTTAAAGGAATATGGAATTAAAATACTGTGGTATGCAGCCCAGGAATGAGGTCTGGACAACAGGACAACCATCTGAGGCACCAAAGCAGCTCCAGGTATCACAGAACAGTATCTGCTCCCCCAAAGGCAAAAAAGAACAGCAAAGAGACGTTATTAAGTTACCACATGAACTATAGATATTGTGAAAAGTCAAGACCCAGAAAAAACTACCTCAAAGAAAACAAAGAAAAAGTGTTGGCCAGTACTAGAGCAGAGAAGAAAAAGGCACTCAGAACAGTAAAGATCAGCAGGGACAAACACTTCTGTACTCCAGAAGCTCTCTCCACGCTCTGAGAAAATGACTTTCTGAAGAAGCAAGAGAAGAATTATGAGAATATTTTGCAAACAGACTGCAAAACCAGGTAACATCTTGGGAAGGGAGATAGCAAGCAGTCAGACAGCTGAGCAAAACCTGGTCCTGGAAATGACAGCATATCTGAAAAAATGATGGCAGAAGCAGATGATGATCTGGTCCACTTAGCTGCAAGTGGGGTAGTAAGAGCAGTGAAGAATTGATCTCAGTGATAGAATCTTTGAAACACTTCTAGTAAATAAATAAATAACGCACAACTTCTGAACCAACTCCTTTGAACAAAAACCTCTCCAAAGCAGAAAGAGGAAAAAGTGATTTAAGGAATAAGCTGTTTTATCTCAAAAAGAAGACAGGGCAGCTGAGGTTTTGCCCAAAGCTATTTGTGAGCAAATACTGAGATGAGGTTTTGTCCAAAGCTATTTGTGAGCAAATACTGAGATGAACAGCAAAGGTGTCTTTCACTGGTTTTACCAAACTTAAAAAGTCCATTAAGGAAAGATCATTGTCCTGAGTAGTGTGGGGGTCCCTGCCTATGGCAAAGCAAAGTCAAAAGCCTTGTTTAGTGGCAAAATCTGTGTTTTTAAAAGGCTAGTGAGGGGTTCTCTCGCTACATAGAGGGGCAAAACTGTCAGTCCAGTAGCCACATCCCTTCAGAACAAATATACATACAGTAAGATAAAAAAAAAAATCTGCTGTTTTAGAAACGATTTTGGTCTTATGGGCACATAAAACATGGTCTTAGAGAGCCACATTTCTTCCCACCACAGGTGTGTGAAAGATATTTCTACCCAGTATTTTGCAACAGACTTTCATTCCAGGAGAAAGGAAGAGGGCAGCAGGTTGGACAACATGGGCAGCTTTACGCCCTTGCAAGGCCCAACCTGAGGGACAATGTTGCCATCTCCCTGAGCCACTGAGCCATTGAAGATGGAGATGATGGTAACTTAAAGGACAATATAGAGAAGTACATGAAAGCAAAGCCAGATGTGTACTAGCACACGAATATTCTCAGCTTTGCTCTTTACATCCAAAACATCTCTGGCTTTGGAAATGAAATAGCGATAAAGATGCACTAAAAAAAAGCTGCAATTATCTGCACGCATGTACAAGACAAGATCTGGTTTGGGGGCTGTATTCTCCAGGCTGGCAGGAAGTGACTGGACAGGCAGACAGTGCTTGAGTAGAGATTTAAAAGCACTATGCACAGAAGCACAGAACAGAGCAAGATTATAATGTGTGCCTGGCATGTACAGTCATTATACTGCAGGAAGAAATGAATAACAGACATTTATAGTAATTTAGATTAATATTCACCTTTTTACAGTGTTGCTGAAAGCTACTGCTCAGAAATTTAATGTTGGGTAATGAATAACTTAATGAACTTATTACCGGTCAAGCTGAACTGAAGGCACAGCTTAAGTTCATTAATGGTTTAATCATCAAATGACTTTAAGGTATTTCAAATTAGTCCCAAGAGCCAATTCAAAACCTGGGCATCCTTCCTTTTTGCCAAATTCCTTGCCAGTCTATCACATACTGCCACAGCAGTTTCAGCTGCATTTCACTTGTTTATGTTACTGAAGAAATATGGCCTTAATATGATGAAGACTTCAAGCCTGAACTGTCAAGAAAAAAAAAAAAAAAAAAAAANAAAAAACACATGTTTGAGAAAACTAAGGGCTGAGGAATTTACATATTTCAGAAAGTCTTAAGCATCTCCCATTTTCCTATGGGTAATGGCTCTCTGGATGACAAAGCCAATCTCCCCCCCTCACACACACATTAATGAAATCCCAATTTGCTTACATGCAAAACACTAAGAACAGGCTTTTCCAGGTAATGTACAAAACTCTGCTGAGTAACAGTCAACTCCTCTTTCTGAAATCTTGCAATTAAATCAGACTGCCATTAATTTCTGCTACTGACTCACAAAACTACTGCATGCATGAAGAAGCAGTTTAATTCTACTGTTCAAAATTACTTGATTTCAAATGTCAGGGAAAGGAGGAAAAAAAACACTAAGAACCACTTGCAAAGTATTACATACCAAATATATATGTCATGCTGAATCTTACATCTGCCAGATTCAAGTCCTGACCAACACCATTTAGTTTTTTTTTCTTAGAATGGTCTAAGAATAAGCAAATAAGACTCATCTGGACTAAATTAAACCTGTAGACTTGCTTTGGGAGTGAAACTAATATTCAGGAGCTTGTTACAGATATTCAGGGTAAGGAACCAGACTAGAGCTAATCCTGTTTAAACCTCCCAAACATGTATATTATCAATACTCAGTCTACAGCACTAAATCCTTTTCTCTATAGATCTGCTTCTATTAATCTGCACTATTTGCTAACATAGACATAGTCTGTGCAAATGCCAGGGACAGATGAAAACCAGGGCCAGGATGTCTCATGGTAGAAAAACTTAAAAAGGATAAGCTAAAAAGTGAAGTATAGTGGCTAGGACACTGATCTGGGAGGTGCAGAATTAATTTCAATCCTCTGCTAAACTAATAGCTGAACAAGACAAATTGTCATTTTGTGCCTTTATTTCTTCTCCTTAGCTTTTAGGAAAGATTTCTCTTTCACTATTTGTGCTCTGTACTGCTCAAGAGGCATTAATCTCAGTAAAGAACAGTATTCACCATGATTATACAGTAATACAGCATTATACAGTAGTAATACCGTTAAAAATAAGAGTGCAACCTCCAACTTTCTCTGCTTGTTTGAGATCATTTCTACTCTCGTAGAACTGGAATACATCCATATTGCCTTTACAAAAAAACAACTCAATCACACAGTGAGCTTGACATCTGACCAGCTTGGCTTAAATGATCTATGAAGCCAAGTCTAATCTATCAAGTGTCTGGGAAGTTATTCATGTCATAGCCTCATAGCCACGTCTCTACACTTTCACTGCTCCCAGAACCAGAATATCAACCATAGACGTCTATGTGCCATCAGAGGCTTCGTAAGCCAAACACACCATAACCTATCACCCAAGCTGGGCAGTCAGCCATCCTGCCAGTCACTTCGTCCGTGCAGTTCGCCTAGTCTCATCTAGACAAGAAGTAGATTGCTGATAGATAATGACTCTTTAAAAACAAATGAACAGAAAAAAACAACAATAAAGTTTCTTTCTCAGCATCTGACAAACATGTTGATTCAGTAGCTCCAGTTTCCTGAAAACAAAGAGATAAGATTACAGAATTAACTAGCCAAGGAAAGCAAGTGCGGTCCTCACATCTATACTCAGATTCATATGGTCCCTCACATACTGCACACGACAGCTGCCTACTCTGCAGCACACCTGATCCGCAGGCACTAGAAGCACTGGGCCTCAGAGGACAAGCAGAGCAAAACCTAAACAGTAAACCATCCTGCAAGCTCAAGGCAGGCGCTCTGAAGAGGCAGAAAGAAGGCAGATCCGTTGATCTTTGCCATCTTTTTTTTTTTAAAAAACATGAAATAGTACTTGCTTACGTCAGCATGTACACTCACAGAAGTGCATTGCTTATTGCCAAAGCTATTTAAAAACGTATGTCCTGCTCGGATCAAAACGCATTTCCTGATATACAAAGTGCAAAAGTTTAATATTAATATTCTGCAAAACCATCATTTAATTATGTGAGGTTTCTGTTTTTTAGCTTATATAAAACATGGCTCTTGTTTTACAATTTTTCTTCTTTCTAGGATAGAAGAAAACATACACCACAAGCATATGGCTATACATTAATGATTAAATTAAAAGAAAAAAAAAAATCACACACAACCCTCAAGCAATTTTAACACAATACTACAGTCTACTTTACAAAAATAGTTTCAATGTTTCTGTGCTAAATATACAATCATTAATGAAGCACAGACCGAAGATCTCAAAACAAGATCTTCACAGTAATCAGCACTGGATAAGTCATCAACATTTCTTCCTGCAAAGCTTAAAACTGAGAATTTTAAGGTCTTGATCCCAAGTTCACTGGAATTGATGGCAACTTTTCAATGGATTTAGATTACGTCTAGAGAGGAGGCACAAGGAGCTAGGAAAATTAGGCACCCTACCAGATAAAACACATCAATTGTAAGGATAAACTTGCATTATATTCTAGGAGAGAAAATTTGTGCTCCTCCTTTATTTGATAATCCTAATGCAATTATATTGCAGGCTATATTTGTGCACAAACAGCGGCACTTTCTCTGAACTGAACTTCTTTAGCTTAGTTCAAAATAAATCAGTAAAGCTAAGCTTACAAAGAAATGATGTATTAATAAACCACAGGGACTTGGAAACAATGTTATTTCATTTCTTTTATACAAACCGTAATGAAAAAGACTAGGTAAAAGGGCCATAATTCTAGAAAGGGAAAATGTAAGACATAAAATTAAGTTCTAAAATGTTTCATACCAGCAGCCACTTATTTTCATTCTTTACCCTGAGGCTTAAAAGGTAATATCATCTGTAATTATTGCACTCAGTTAATACTGCCTTGGGACATAAGCATCTACTATGTGAACTCTTCATGCTCCTTTCACTTCTTTCTGTGATTTACTTAAGAATATGATGTATTTTTGCGGGCCTGTTTTCAGCAATCTAGTTATATAACATATAATAAAGTCCTGCATATACTTGCCTTCAGCTTTTATCACCCCATTTTTCTTCCTAATCTTTACATTTCCCTGAAAAATCACCTTTACGTTCTTAGGAAGAGTTGTATAATACATCGCTATTACATGTATTCCTTTTCAGTCACTTTGCACCACTGCAATTGCTATTACTCAATAGAGCTCTGTTGTGTTGTCTGCACATGCAGGCTTTTTTCTAACTAACTATGTATCAGACTGCTTGTTGCTCTAAACAGGCCTGTTCAGCCTGGAGAAGAGAAGCTCTAATCAGTGTGTACAAGTACCTCAAGGGAGGCAGTGAGGAGGATGGGGCTGGCCTCTTCACTGGTGGCCAATGACAGAACTGACAATGACAACCACAAATCGAAGCATCAAAAGTTCCACAGGAACTTAAGGAAAAAATTCCTGACAGTGAGGGTGACAAAACACTGGAACAGGCTGCCCAGAAAGGTTGTGGAGTCTCCTTTTCTGGAGATCTTCACAACCGGTTTGGATGCCACCCTGTGCCATGTGCTCTAGGTGGCCCTGTGAGTGCAGGGGGGTTGGACTAGATGACTTCTAGAGGTCCCTTCCAACCTTAAGCATTCTATGATTCTGATTCTAAGTGACCACTCCAGGGGACAGCAGTGCTCGATGCCTGCTTTTGAATAAGTTGAAGCCTAAAAATGTCAGGCATAGAAGGGAACCCACCTGCAGGAGCTCTGTCCTCAAACCTGCTTTCAGCTTCCTGCCCCTTCAGACCACAGGTTTCTAGATTTGTCCTACACCTTTTTTTCTCCTCCTTATCTCCCCACTAGTGATTAGCTTCAAGCAAAACAAGCTTATTTACACCATTTATTCCACAAGCAGAACCCAGGACCAAAGTTTTCGCTGCATTCAATACTTTCCTACATGGTATTAAAGAAGAGAACAGTTCAGAGGTTAGCCTGTATGCACCACATATTTACAAAATTCCCTTTATTCTTATATATAAGAACAAACGACAATAATGGCATCTGCATTTCTCTGCTAATGAAGGAGTCTAAACATATATATATATATATAAAGAAGTGCAGGAAGGATCTAAACAAAGTTAGAGCCAGCAGATCAGGATTCTACACTCCTACAACATCTTTTCTACCTGATGCATATTCTAAATCTAAGAATGTCCAAATATGCTGGAGTCCCACCTAGAAAACAAAAGGCTGATCAGGAGAAATAATATATTCCTGTTATTTAGAAAAATTTCTCTATATAATGCTTCTGACCCAAGTAAGTAGAATTTTGCTTTCTGAAAATTGGCTTGATAATGGTTCATGGTGACATTGTCATGAGACAAAGCTACAGTTAACTGAAGTATCCCCTCCTCAGATACTGTGGATTGCCACAATTGACAGTCTTGCACCCTGGGGATCTGGGTTCTTCTGAAAGCGATGAAGACCTAGAAAGGATGTCCTGTCTGTAGGAGGCCATGATGAAACCAAATGCATTCCCAAAGGTGTTACTTTGTTTTGCCCAGAGGGCAGCAGCCACCAAGTCATGTTTCTGATCACCTACCTTCCTCTTCACCTCATGTTCCCACTACTTCTTCCACACCAAGCTAACCCCTCACCAACGTGATTGCCGAATTAGCTCATTTGCCGGAAAGTGAGCATTTCATTTGGGATGAGGGGCATGAAATTTTCTGTAAAAATCAGCAAGTTGACCAGATCAGCCTCTGACCACACCATCACCAGTACAAAGAAGGCAGCAGACCCTGCAAGTCAGGAAGCTGGACATCACTTCTCAATAGCAATCTGCCAGCACAGCAGATGTGTGGAAATGTATCTTAAGTTGTCAGTACGCTACCTATTCTGGGAAGCTGAAATGAAAAACGATACATTATCATTTATCTAAAGTATTCATATGGTTCACCACTTGACTATATGTATATTTTATGATCTTTATTGGATATATCCTTACAACCCTGATAAGAATCTGAGTGTTGCTATTAGTCCATTACATATGCAAAAAAATGAGTCACAACAAATCTATGATATCTTGCCCAAGGTCGCATGAAAAATGCAAAGCCTATTTTTGCTCTTCAAATACAGCAGTAAGTCAGGGCTGTTCTGGAATCTTGCTGTCTAGCTGCAAAACATTTCTTTAGGTCAGGTCAGCTTTAGGACACCCAATCTGAAAATTGAATAGAAACTTATAATGAATTGTAATTTCAACATGATTTACTTTGCTCAGTTAAGCTTTATTATTCTTTCATACTGTGTCCATCTTGCTGAAGCCAAGTAAATTTTGAAACAGTTAAGCTACGGTCACTTGGCAAGCAAAGACAGCCACTGATACATGACGAAATTTAGTGAACAATTCAAGTTTCAAAGTGTCATTGCCACTCTCACATACTCCTTTCTCCAATACAAAAAGGTTAGTTACAAATAGAATCTGTGATATCTCCCAGAACAGATTAACCAAGTCAGTCCACATGAAGTCAGTCCAACAGAAGACAGTATGTCTTCAGAGACATCCAGAGTAACAACTGGGTGTGCTAAGGGGCAGGTAAAGGGGAGAAATTCAAGGTGAATTTCTTCCCTTCAAGAGGGAAGAGCCAAGCTCAGGAACAAATCATCTAGAGGCCAAATGGTGAAGCTTCTCATTCTTCAAAAGACAAGGTGGCAGGTGAGGACAAGAATATGGAAAAAAAAAAAAGATAGATTCACTAAGAATAAATTGTATTGCATTAATCTGATGAGGTACAAGTAGAGGGGAGAGAACTGAACTTCTTCACCCTTAAGAAAGGAAAGCCAAGGGCTGGGGGTGAAAATTTCTGTTATCTTCAATTATCTAATAGGAAAGCATGGAGAAGATGGATCCAGACTCTTCTCAGAAGTGTATGGTGATAGGATAAGAGGGACAAGATAATACGAACACAGACAGACAAGAAATTCCAATTAGCTATCAAAATTGTTTTTCCTCCACCATGAAGATGGTCAAATATTGGAACAAGTAAAAAGAGGAAGATTCCACAACCTCTTCTTGGAGATATTAAAAACTAAAATGGATACAGTCCTGAACAATCCACTCTAATTGGTCTGCTTTGAACCAGGTGACCTCCAGGGATTCCTTGCAAGCTGAATTATTTTTGTAACTATATTATCAAGCATCATTCAGCTCCTCAAATACCAGTCTAGGAAGGCAGGTATGCTTGTGCCCTAGAACAGAGTCCTTCATTAACCGGCTTCCTGGGCAATTCTTGCTCATACATAAAAATAAGAAAGTGTGGTAAGGAGCAACAAAAGAGAAATCAGTTCTGACTTGGGGAAGAGATAAGGGCCAAGTGTAAAGGACAGCACATTATCCACTATCCTCTAATGTGATTCAATGAGTCCATGTAGGTAATTCCGTAATTGTCCTTTTTGGTTGGCAGATTTGTTTTGTGGCCTTCTCAAGTCCTGCTATTACATCTGATACATAATTTCAAACTTACCAATTAGACTGAACAGCTTCTTCTACTTTAAAAGGATTCAAACTCCAAGTTTTCAGAAGCCCAGGTCTGCAAAAACAAACAAACAACAACCACCAACAACAACCCAACCTAGTGACATTTAGAGTTTGAGGCCTCAATATGCTATGCTCATATATCTAAATTAGGCAAGTAAATGCTTAGCTTATACCTCAAGTCTACAAGCAACCAGGATAAAGCTTCTACCAAATGACTGTTCTGAAGAGTCATTTAGATTTGCTGTGTAGGGGAAAGGGGAAGAATAGAAAAGCCAGCTTCTATATTCCTATATTCTAATGGGCCATTTATTCTCAATCAGTGTCAGTGAAGGCTAAACCAATTTTACATTGGCATAACACAGCAGTCAGTTTTGGAAAAGTTTGCAACATGATGCCTACACTTTAATACACTCAGTCTTGTTGGCTTGCTAACTTTTCAGTTTTTTAAAGGCCTAAATAAAATTATCTCATAGGCTGCATTAAGCCCTGGGTTTCTAATATTTCAACTCAGGGCAGACTGTAGAGGCTGATGACTATAGCAATGAGGCTAAAGTTGTGCTGTACATGTTCGGATCATCCTGTGAAAAAGTACATACTTTTCCATGACTGACACCCAGATTATACCCATACCTTTTCCTAAACTCTGCCTCCCTCAGCATTATTAGCTTGCTCGCTTTAAGGTAAATATTGTATCTATTCAAGTACCAGCACCTACTGCAACAGCAGCAGTCTAGTGGTCAAGGCCACGAGAGCAGTTTCTCTGGTTCTCTGCACCTTTCCTTTTCCATCTTTAGGTTTATCGCCTTTAATTCAAGCCAGGAACATCACTCTGTTCTCCCTATATAGAAAAGCATTACAAAGCTCAAGAGCAGGAGCGTCTATTTAAAAAGAAAAAAATAAGAAAAAAGAAATGTAACTTCTGGGAATCTTCAATTGCAAATTTGCACCATACCTTTTATTTCTCTATTTGTCATATGCCATCTTCGTAAATTCACATTTAAAACAGGTTTCATAACACTTGCATAAGTCCTACAGCATCTCCTATACGATGGAAACGATGATAGAGGAAGAACCCCCCTTCCAAGGCAGACTGAAGTACAAAATGCTCCTTTCCATCACTCCTTTCCATCATGCTGAGCAATGATTTATAATTTTTATCTTTTAATAGCCACACAATCTCCAGACTGAACAGCAAGTGCTGTCACAGAGCTCAGGTCCTTTACTCCTCTGGGACTGGCAGCCCCAGGGAAATCAATCAAGTCTTTTCCAAAGTAATCTAAACAATCACAGAACAAAAACCCCAGAAGGACTTGTCACAACTTTGAGAGGCACCTTGCAAGCATCAGTACCTGACTATCAGTTCTCTCTGGTAGAGCTTGCAGGAGGGCCTACAAGAAAACCCATCAGTGGGGCAAAGCACCTCGGAAGAGACCAGGGAGCCACAGCAAGGTAACATTTTCAAAGAATTATTTTTCTTTCCAAACTGCAAAAAAGATAGGAAGCAGAGAAAGGCATAATCTGAAAACACATAAAGAAAATAGAATGCAGCAAGTCCAAAAATGATGGTAGATTTTACTCACATGTTGTTTTTATCTGCAGCCAAATTCCACATATGTAGGATGATGAAAATATCATCACTCCACAGGTCATCTCAAGGTAACCCATAGTTTCAAAGGTCTAACTTTCACTCCTTTCCTTTATTTCAAACATACAGGAAAAATGTGACAATCCTCAATCCCCGCCCCTCCGCCCTGCTTTTAAAGGGTTTGCACTTTATAAATATAGAAGCTCAGGGAGCACAAGAAGAAAGGGAAGGGTATTTACACTGATGGCAAACATTGTCCTGAAGACCTGGAAATACAGATGTACTTTTTAAATTAGTTAGAAAATACATCTCTTTGAAGGACATTAAAACTACTGCTTCCCATCACCTATCCCACAAGCATTATATATCAGAATATACCCCAAAGCTGCATGTTGAACTGGAATTATCAGCAAGGTCAAGATGCACTAAGCACATCCCTTCACAGTAGGCAAGAGGCAAAGCAGCATCCAGCTATAACCAGAAGAGACCAATGTAAGAAGTTTCCTTATGAATGAGCCAGATTCTCCACAGTAAAGGCAAGAGGAGTAAATATCTGGCATTGATCAAGGCTCACACAGAAGGTTATGCAAAGGATGGCGCTACCTTAGCCAAAAATCCCGAACACCACCAAGGCAACTTTTCAACTCCATCCTTATGTAAAGGACATAAGGAATTTTTCTTTGACTTAAAAAAAAAAAAAAAAAAAAAAAAAAAAAAGCAGCTCTGAAGAGACTTAAAACATATCAATTCAAACCAACTAACAAGAACAGGCAGCTCAGAAACAGGTTTTTCAGACCAATATGCGACTTCTATTGAAATCAATGAAAATAAGTCATCTCTTTTTGCCTCTAGAGAAGGAAATAAAACAAATAGTCCTATATTTGAAGCCCCAAAGGAAAGAGAAAAAGGCAAGCATAAAATGAACATGCCCTGCCCCATCACAAACTAGCTGTAGAGTAATAGCAACTTAAGTGTTAGAAAACTCTCTGCAGACACTCTGAGCCTTTAAGCTACATCTCTTCCTCCTGAAACTAGTACATATTGGTCTTTCCATTAAAATGTATATAAATAGACATGAATTCAGCACTGAGAAATGGAAAGAACGAACGTTATCCCAAGTGCGCAGCAGTCTGATGCTTTCTATCTTCAACTGAAAATTAAACTTACAAGGTTTAGAAGAAAAACCCTAGAAGGATTTAAAACAGATGACATAGCTATACCTGGAAGTAATACCACACGTGGAAGGCAAAGGCTCGCTGGCTAGCTGAAATAAATGTGTCAACTTGTTTCCTATGCGCAGTGAAAGAAATGTCATGTTGTCTTCAATGTTCATGAAACACTGCACAATAGAGAGCGTTTCAGCTCTCTGGCTGACAGCGCTGTCGCTCAAATGACAAATGGGGACTAGTCACAGCACGCAATGGGTTATCCGTGTGGAAAAATGATGATTGAAGTGATTATTTGTGTAGCTCTCCCCACACGCTTCAAGTAGTACAACAACTTTGCAGATGATACGGCAGCCAATAACTAAGAAAAAGCATTATTTAATTTTCACATTTTTGGCTGAGAATCCATAGGATCCATTTTCAATGCAGTTTTCCTTCACAGGCAATAAGAATGATGCTTGAATCTTTATGTAAATCAATGTGAAATTACCTGACTGCAAAAGGAAACAGGAAGAAAATATGTGTGTGTATAATATATATTATACACACACACACACATATATATATATATGTATATATATACATATATATCTCAAAACAATTCTGTTTTTTTTTTTAAAAGTAAGAGTTACTTACTAAAATTGACTTTTGAACAAAATATATTAAACTCATTTTTATTCTGTTTTCTGCTAATATTCACACATACAGACATCTGGAGTGGGCTCTGTAGTCTGTAAAGAGAATGTCTGACAAAAGCTCATCTCAAAAGTATTTGTGCACATTGTGGAGGTTTACATCAAAAGCCTTATTAAAGCCATCTAGGAATTCACCGATTGCCTCCCCTGCAGATAGATTAAAAAAGTGCTGAAGACAAGGCATTATTCGCATTCAGTCATAGAAAGTAATTTCCAAAAAGATAATTTAAAATCAGTAAAATTTACCAAGTAACTTTCAGCTGGAGTTGGTTTGCATTAGGACATTTGATAGGACTCACATTTAAAATACCTCATTCTTTTGGATAAGCAGAGGTAGCCCCTGCACTCAGTCTAAACACTTATTCCCCTCTTGAGGGTCTTATTATATAACTTCCACATTCCTCTCAAAAATAATAGAGGTCATTTAAATAAGCCAATGACTCTACATGTCCCAGGCAGAAATTAAGAGTCAGTAGTTCAAACACACAATCATTTACCATACCGTAGAATAAATTTCTCATTCACCAAAATTCCTGTGTTTTTAGAACCCACTGTTGCAAGAAGTCAACCACAAGTGTTGAAAAATTGCTTTTTCTATTCCTTCCTTGCTGCTCCATTTAGCCAGTTTTTATGCAAACATTCACGATAGAGCTTAAGGTGAAGTCACTGTTCTACTCTTCAAATTAAGTATGTCAAAAGAGGAGAAAGAGAAGGAAGAAAGAGAAAATATTTCTCTTTTTCTAACATTTGAACTTTGGAATATATTATCCTATCGAAAACAATAAAAAAACAAAAATATACATATATATATAGATATACACATACACACATGCACACTTTGTAAAAGGGCAAGATTTTGCAATCCTATAACACACACACTCGCCATATCTTTCTTGGAAGCTCCCTACAGAAAGTCTATAGCAAAAGGTGACACACAATACTGAAACAGGGCTGCTGCAGAGTCAAAAAAGGCTCAGAGGAGCAGAAGATGAGGGAAGCATCAAGTATCATGGAAGAAGCATCGAGGTTTGGGTCAATAAATCTACTCTTAGAGAAGTAAAAGAAGAGTTGTGCTCAAGAGTTTGAGCTGTTGCTCAAAATTAACTAAGCACTAGCAGCTATTCAGAGCTGAACAGAATACTTGGAAAAGTCCCCACCCAGGCAGGGACAGAGCACACAAGCTGCAGAGAGAAAGGAAAAAAAAATAAAAATAAAATCGAAGTTTCCAGAAGACCAGGGCTTCAGCTATCACATGGCTGCAGAAGCCAACTGATTCAGGCTGCCTGGCATTAGGAGTCCACGTAGCACAGCCAGAGAATACAGGAATACAGGCTGGCACATTCCAGCTCTCAGCAGCAGGAGCTGGATGCGGCTGAACCATGACAAGAAGACTCAAGAGTGCAGCGTTGTGTAAAACGGGATGAAACAACAAGGGAAGGACTAGGTGCTATCTGTCACATGTCCCATGGGGAATTTAAAGCGAGTCTCCTGAGACAGCAGCTCACACTGACAAAGGAAGTTGCTGTGTTAAAATGATAGCGCTTCCCAAAATGCTTGTGTAGCTTTGCTTTGTGCTAGACCCCCAAAATTGATTCAAACAATAAATCATGTTCAAGGTAAAGGCCTGAAAGAACTTTTAGTATATTAATGATCTCTTCCATGCTCATAGCATCTCAAAGCCTTAAGCACCAGTAAGTCTTAAGCATTAGATTTGGTATAAAAATAATTTAAGAAAATAATAATAAAAGCAAGCAATTTCAAAATTGTCGGGCTTTCCTTCACTTAAGGTTCTTTTTGCTTGTTTGTCTTCAGACATTCATTTGCAAATTGTGCTTCCTTAAAACTATCCCAGGTAGCCACTCTGCTGCAGCTGGTAAGTCTTGTTAGATAAATAAAAATGTAAAAGATGATGCATCTTCTCAGGGATCTAAAATTCACAGATCCTATATAGGCTGCATAGAATACACATTGACCCATATTATTTTAAGCAGCACATACACAGGACTATATGACTCCAAATGACTTTGTATGCATAGAGTAGAAAAAAGTTAACTATTCTTGAAACACACCACCTTTACTTTCCATGAAAACATGCATGGAGAAATAGCACAGTCTAGCGAATGCTTCAAACTGCGAGTGAAGTTACCTCTAGATGCTGTGAACGTTAGGCTGAAACCTGTCAGAAGTTGGCATTATGTTTCCCATTAGAAAACTAGGATATCTGCTTCCCTGTAAGATGTCAAGGACCACAAAAGTCAGTAGATAGCACATCGTCAGTTTGAGATTTTATAGGCCTAAACATACTACTATAGGCTGTATGACAATTCTCTATAAGCCCAAAAGGTATTTGATATTTTTGGCAAGGGATGAGGAAAAAGTGCAATCGCTACATGAGCCAGCTCACTGTCCGGAAACTTCCCAACTATTTTACTCATGAAGGCAACAGTAAATGAGCAGCTAATAGCCTGAAGACAAACTCAGGGAACTTCAGCCCCAACTTACTCCACTGCATTCAACTTCTCAGCCTCACCCACACCAGCTGTGCAGTGCTGCCCTTCAAGAGGCTAAACCTGCTACTGGCAGGAGACCAATAAGGAAGCCATTTCATAATTCGCTGCCTTGTCTTTTTTCTTAGTGCTTTCAGCAACACAAGATTTTCTAGATGCTCTTGGGTCCTCCCGAATAAGCAACTACAGGGAGACCACAAAATTGACAAGACCATCTCTGGTCAGCCCCTGGGTGCATCCATGCCTGTTCTTCCATGGGCTCAACTACTTCATTTACCATGAGGGGCAACAGATTTTGTGTTTAAAGCAGTTGCAGGCTTCTACCTCAATCAACACAAGAGATGAAGACACATAATCCCTTCAATCATTAAACTGCCATCATATTTTGGTTTAGGTTTGGCATTTTGTTTGTTTGTTTCTTGGGCCAATGTTTTTCCCCCACTTACACAGTCTATCAACGAAAGTCTTAATCATTTCATAGGTAGCTTTTTATTTCTCAGAGTTCTTTGGGCAGCTCTTCATTATTACTAGAATTTGACAAAGTTTCAAATGCAACAAATTGGTTTTCTTCTTTACTCTGCATTTTGAAACATCTAATGGTGGACTTAAAATGCTGAACTGGATGTAGCTCATTTTTGCATGTGAACCTAGATCTTTATTTCTTCACATCCCATCTCGTGTATCAGGATACCTTCATAGTTTACTATCAAGTAGTCCTGCACACTAACAGGTAAGTTCTCTTAACTATGCTTTCAGCAATTAACTTGGTGGTCCAGAGTTAAAACTCAGGAACAGATCAGGACTCAGAGCCTGACTCTTCCTCCATCTGCTTAACATGCTATAGCTAACGCAGTGTTTTGCCCCAGTCCCACAGCAGCTGAGCCAACCCACTGTGAGTTTTCAGGAAGCTGGAAAACAAAGCTCACATCTGCACTATTGGTTAGTAGAGACTTTGCTGCAGCTTTGGACCCAGATCAAGCGCACAAACCCTACTGAGGAAGTAGGGTTCAAATCACTGCCACCTTTAAGACTTGCCTCAGTAGAAACAGCACCTAAAGCTTGCCCAGCACATCATGCTGCCTGGAACGGATGAGCCATGTAACAAAAGGCAGCCACGCAGTATCTGTAACACACTGAAGCACTAATGAGATGTGTCATGTTTGCCATGATTGGAAGCGCTGAAGTTACTACTAGCTTTTACTCATTCATGTTTCAAAATAAAAGCATATCTGCTCATTAAGATGGGCTTTTTATAGCCTGCACTAACACAGAGTCAAGCTGGAGGATGACCCCAAGTAAAGCTGAGCTGCCAATAAGATCACACGCACAGAGAAACACAAGAAATCAAACTGGTGACTGATAATGTGATTATCGGTCACGGTCGCAGCAACTCCTTCTTAGCACTGCTCCACATTTGTATCTGCTCCAAGCAGTTAAAATGCCTTGAGGAAATCCAGGCTATATAATTTATCAGAATGGCAGAAATTCTGAATTGCTAGTTTCTTTATTAGTAGCAATTCTCAAATACATCAGCTTTTAATTCCATTAGACATTTCACTGCTATTGTGAACAGTGAACTCTAATAGCAACAAAATTAAAATAGAATCACTACTATTTATGAGCTAAAACAGTTATATAAATTACGAAACAAGCTGCTAATTATGTTGACAGCAGTCAGAAGTCAGAAATAGAACCATCTAAGATTTATAAAATTCATGTTTCCAAGCAAGAAAATTAAACTATATTCCCCTACACATACTGCATGTATAAAAAGGCATTACAAGTTGTACAAAAATAGGAGGATAGATCTCTTAAGTGATTGTCTCTATCTTCAAACATCAAGCCAGTGAAGTATTGCTAAAATACCACTCTGATATTTCTCTGTCCAGAGGTAGATGCTCTCTACATAGTTATAAAAGGCATTTAATCAAAACAAACCCCAAACAAGTTAAATCCCTATAAATGCACTCAAACCATAGGTTAGATTTGAAAAGTCTTTCTAAAAGTGACAGAATTTGGGAAATCAAACTTTAAAAAGAAAAAAAAAAATCAGATTGAAAGTTTTGATAACTAAGTATCCAGAAGAAAAGAATACGCTTACAACCTAATAAACTTCAGTTTTTATTAACTCACTTCAGTGGAGCCAGGTATCACGAATGCATTTTCTTTCTCCCCCAAACCCTGAGGATCTCCTCCTAATGCCCCTCACCCATTTCTTCATTCTCACTTGAGATCCTCTTCCCCCATAAGACGGCCACACACACTGAAGCCCTGTATTTAAGTCACTTCTTAAGGGAAGATCAGGGTAACTCCCTTCCCTCCTAACCCTAAGAAATCCGGATGAGTGGCCCAAGTGTCTCCTCATCAGAAAGTAAGGAAAGACCTAGGTGTGCATCCACTTCCCTATCCACCACCCCAGAAATACAGGCACTCAGTAGCCAAGAGAAAGCAGCAGCACAGTTTCTTTTTCATTTTGTTTCCTCTTTTGTCCAATCAGTGAATATGGATTCTAGCATGTACCTATTGCCTAGCCTAAATATATTCTCTCTTCTAGTCTAGTTCCCAAGATCAGCGAAGGAGAGATTTCAAGCAATTGCCCAACCAGACTAGACAACAACATAGACATCAGAAGAATGTCACCACACTGGAACAGTAAGACTGTGAGTTTGTACCCTAATAGCTGTCATCTACAAACACAAAATTCAAGACAGCACCTAAGTTCTAAGTCTCATTTTTTCATGAAGTTTCACTTCTGATTCAGATAAAGGACAGGGAGGAATATTTATTTTAAGAGGGTATACAGCTGTTCTAAGATACTGGCAGAGTAGTTGGTTCTTTTCAGTTATGACTATGTAAAAGGCCTGAGAATCGGTCCTTAAATAAGGTTATAAAAGAAGAGGGGAAAGGCAGGCGGTTGTAAGCATGTTCCTCAGGAAAGGTCTCCACAAAGAGTGAGAAAAAAAACACCCTGAAATTTCTCTTCTAGCCATGGTAAGTAGTATACCGCTTCCCCTCTTGAGAGATGATGAACTAAGTCACTGGGATGAGTTGCTCTGTTGTTTCCTTGGAGAGTCTGGTAAAGATTTTCACCACAGTGCATTAGCATTTCTTGTTCTGGAATGGACAAAGGCCCAAGCTAGATAGATACACAAAAACAAAACTCAGCCAAGGAGCTGAACAGTGTCTTTGGGCATCCTCTACAGTCAGTGAAGTGATTGCATTTGGAGGAGATGTTCACTAAGGATAATTTGCTTAGCCTCTCTTAAGCACCCCTGCTATCTTTAAAACCATTACTGTTAATGGTCTGCTACAAGATAAGACTACTAAGGATTGCAAAATATTTCTTTATGCAACAGCCAGAGAGAATAGGTTGCAAGTTTCTGAAGCCACTATTTCAAAAACCTTATAAAAAGAATGGTCAACACAGATATAAAGGGGATGACAGTATTAAAGTAGTAATTAGAATTTTCTTTAATGCTGGTAGCATTAGGATAGACACATTAAAGACAACTGATATCTTCACAGAAGCTAGCATCTGGAACAAACATTGCCTAAGACTTACGTATTTTGTTCAAAAAACTAAAAGAACTGCCTTTTAAAGAATTATTGAATGGTTTGAATTGTTTGCACATGCATATGTAAAATCAGTTCTAAATACAACTGTGATAATTTAAGTTGTTTTGTTTTCTTAGGCAACAACAAGGAGCCAGACACAGTAAATTAAGCCTGTTACAGTGACTATGCCTCTCAGCTGTTTTAATTTTAGCTTTGAAGATCTGGGCTTTCAAATTGACTGATGTTGAATTCATCAGAACCAATGCATTACATTAACAGGAAAAACTCACTATTAGATTATGTTAGAAGAGAAGCTTTTAAAAACTGGAAAGAGAAAACAGAACAACCAGCCTGTGTCTCTTCACTGCTTTACAATATGCAATTACTTGCATGTATCATAACTATTCAACACTACCAGGTAGAGAGATTTAAGGTGAACAGCACTTCAACAGAAGAACCTCTTCACAGTTTCTGAGCTACAAAGCTAAGTATATGCTGCTGCTTCAGCAACCACTTCAACATGTGCCAATGCCACTCTTGCAGTCAAGCAGTTCCTAAACATCCAAGCCTTCTGTTACAAGGGAGCCAAATTTCCTCTGCTTAATGGAGTTTGTCTCTTTAAAATGAGGAGGCTGGGAATATATTTCCTGAGCCAGATAGACATTTTGAATTAAAACCTGCAACTGCACCATTAAATAAGATCCAAAAGCTGATAACTAATTGTTTTGAACCCCCTGACTTGTCCCCACTTACAAACCTGGAAATGTATCATTACACGGGGCACAGTCCATTTCTTCACTGGTTTCTGACATTATTCCAGATAGCCTTAAGTAGCAATAAATAATTTGTTAAACACTGTCAACTCATAAAAAGCCATGTGTTTGCATTTACTACAAGACACATTCCCAATTCAAGAACTTCTATTATTCTCACTATTATTCTGGCTCTAGCCAGCAATAGATTTGGCTTGGTTTTGAAATCCACTCACATTTTTTTTCCTTTGCATCACAGCTATGTTCACCTTCCTTGTTCATCTGTTATAAGTTACATCAATGTATGCAATAGCTTCTGTCACCCTTAATGTGTCCCATTCTGGAGCTTAGAAGCCTTCTCCCCCTGCCTGTTAACACTTGTGATAACATATGCGCAAGAACATAAACACAATATTCAACTGTTCTACCATTAAAAAAAAAAATCCTGTACTGTAAGGGGGAAAGGAAGCAAAAAGTGTCTGAGCCCAAACATTTGCTTATTCATTTGCCTCTGTTGACAGATAACATTGCATTCCCTCTGCTTCTTTGCTCTCCAAGCAGCAACACCACCAACGCAGCAGTGGTGTGCCCATCAACTGCGTAACATCAACTGATCATGCCAACTCGCAACATCACAAGCTTAATCAGAGTCTAAAAATCCTGGTCACCTTTGTTATTGATCAAAACTTAAGTAAAAATGAGAGATGCCACACTAAATTCTCGAGAACTTTTCCCAATTGTCATAACGACAACATAAGACTATCACTAGGGAATACAAATTCTTCCGATACCAAGTCTTGCTCAAAGTCATATTGTTGAAGGCAATTCTTAAAAAGATAAATTTTTAGAATTAATGTATTTGCGTGAACAGTTGTATGTAAAAGTTACATACAGAGAGAGAGAGAGACTGCCAATATATATTTAAGAAGGAAGACCTGCATCTGTCATGAAAATTAAAAAACAAAGCACCCCTGAATTGATGATTCAGGTGTTACCTGTCAGTGTACAGGTTAAAAATATATGTATGTTTAAAATTAGGCTGTGTCTTAGAATACTTTGCTGAGGTACTAAGAAAGTAGCTAACGGTATTTCTCATTACTGAAAGATGTAGAAACATGATGGAGACGTGCTGTAAATTAAACCAGACATGGGTAACTCTCTGCAATTGAAGGCTGTCAGGCAAGCCTGCCCCTCCCTCTCCTCATCCCTACATCTTACCCAGTTCACATTCCTAAGCAACAACAACAAAAAAATCTTCAAAAGCAAAAAAAAGACAACTCTCACACTCATCCCTCTTTCAACACAGAGCATCCCTACCCTCCCCCAAAAAACTTGAGTAAAGGAGACTTGGGAACTTTTCACACAACAGTTTTCACTCCGTTTCTTCCAGTGTGTGATAAACAGCTTCACAAAAAGGCATTAGGAACCAGCTAAAGTAGATGCTCAGAATTTGAACAATATCACCTCTGAAGAGAGGTTAATCAGAGGTTTGCAACATCACTGCAATCACATCCAGCACATGAAGCTTCCTCACACCTCTGATAATTTCCTTCATTAACTTAAATATTGTCACTTTGACCTATTAGCTACAGTACGCATACAGTTCAGGAAAAATACCTTAACAGCCTATCCTTAAACACATTAAAGCAATCTAATTTTGTCTTAAAAATTATGTTTGACTCCATAGAATAAAAATGGAAAGAACAGGGGTGGGTCATGCAGTAGAAATTGGTTATTCAGTCATATCTGTTAGCTTTTACCAAAAGGCACAGACTATTTGGAGACTCACCTTACAAACAACTACCATGAAGCCAGCAGTACATTCCAGCATTCAACTTCCTCTGCGGTCACTCAGTCATTAAGTATTAATCAACATTTAAGAAATCATCGTATCTTTATATATGAACTGGTTCTGCTTTTAGAAAAGTCACAGCACCAGTTGAATTTTGGACCTCATAAAGTTATCACACTTCCAGCTCAGGTCAGTAAAAGATAAACAAAATCCTCAATAGCTTTGTTACAGTTTTGAAATCTAGAAACAAATTATTTGTATATGTAGAGTATATATTTGATATAAACTCATTTAAGTTCTTAAAAGGTTTTTAAAAACTTTTTTTTTTTTGGCCCTTCAAACTATAGATTGATTTACAGTAAGTGTCTCACATCAATAAGTCTTGCCAGTCACTTTTAAAGTATTCAATACATTATCATCAACTGTGGTCTACAAGGATTTACTGAAAGTAGTATATAAAATATACTGGCCCTATTTTATTCCTATTATAACCACACTAATATCCTTTTAAGTAACAATTTCACCGGAAATAACTTTCCCCAAGGCCTATAGAGTACCTGTAAAACTTGAAAATAAGTTCATGAATATCTCAACTTCACTATACATGTTTCTTCTGCCTACACCTACCACTGCAGAGCATCAAATTTATAACTAGGTACTTCAAAAACCAGTGCATGCATGCTCACTCCTTGTATATTGATTTTCTCCACAAGGCTCAAGTAACCTTACTGTCTCAGAAAGGGACTGCAACAAAAAACGTAGCTCTCCCGCCACCTCATGAAGTATGCATACGTTCATGCTCCAGCACTGGGTGCAACCTGTCATATATGCTATCATGCAAAACGATCCATCTTTGATCTGTCTTTTGGACTGGCAGAGTGGCATGTGGACACTAGCTTCTTTAGCAAGAAAACCATAAAGAGCCTCAAAGCCTTATCTGAAAAATATAGGCATTGTGAATGACAGACAAAGAAAACGACAACATCACATCAGAACTGTATAAACCAACACAGTCTGGAAAATAATATATATTTTATTCATATTCACAGAAGTGAGCCATTGAATAGTGTGTCCATTACAACACTCACAAATAATGCCGTTACCTGAAATCATAAGAACTTATTTCCACATATACACTGTTGGAACATCTAATGTACTGCAGAGGATTCACAACAAATTGCAATGAAATAACTATTGAAAGAAATATCAATATTCCATTTTTTCGTACCATGGTTCATATAGGTTATGGGAATAAATATAACTAGATCAAATGAGAGTGGAATCCCCAGAAGAACATGTATTCCTACCAAATTTAACAGAGAAAAAGTCTCTTCACACCAGTGCTGCAGGGTTATTGAAGATGATTACTCTGACAAAATACTGACTTCATCAGGAAAGAAAGAGGAAAGTCAAAATTAAGGTTATGCAGTTATCTTCAAACAAGTAATGCCTATTTTTCCCTTATTCACACTAATATCATGGTATAATTTTGCATACAGATATGTGACCATGCTAATGATCAGCTACCAGAAGAGTGCTTAGTTATCCAACTGTTAACAGACTACTTCTCCCATCTATAATCATTCACTTGCTGACACGTATCAACATGTAGACACGTCTGGCTAATGCCTCTTAACAAAAGCCAGAGCTTACATTTCTATGCTTCCTGTGTTTTAGCCATGAGCCCTGCTGAGATAAGGCACTGACCTTCCTTTGATGCACAATGGGAGAATACCCTGCTTACAAGCTCACGACTGTGCAGCTTTCTTGTTAGAGTGAAGATTAACAAAAACGCGTGTAGGAGGGCAGAGAGGATTTGATACCTTTCTCAAAATTTGAAATGTGACATTTCCAGCAGCTCATCAATTTTTGGCATTTCCCCCACCCAGAAGTGTCAACAACCCAAGTTTAATATTCTGCAGTTCAGCAGAAAGGGGAGGTTTCCCTTTCTGCTTTCTCTTTCCCTACCAACCAGTTGATAGCTTGGGGTTTTCCTTTGTGTGTATGTATGTGCGCACATACGTGTGTGGGTTTTTCCCCCTTCCAGGTTTCATCTTTAAAAGATTTTGCTATGACTTGAGAATTTTCATGCAATAAAGGCAATGTCCCCTTGTAACAAAGCAATTTCAATTGAAAGAGACTTAGGTGGCTGCATGGCAAGAACTGTTTTTCTGTGCAACTCAAAGTCAATGAGACAGCGATTGCCATTCTTTATGCTGCTGAATAATTTGTACAGTGTTACATTATGCAAACCCATCCACATTCTCCTGCACCCCTGTGAACATACCGCTACTCCCTTATTTCGATTGTACTGTACATGGTAACAACAGGGTTCATCTAATAAGCTATTCAGAAAACTCCCATACAGTACGCCAGTCACCTCAGCTCATTTCCTTGATGTTAGAAGGAACACGAAAAAACCTTTCAAACATTGTTTAAGACATGAGAATATACTTAGGAGCACCTTAAACCTCATAAAATATTCACCACAGCTGCCCCAGTATCCATTCTGCTGTAGTCCCAAACACAGTTATGTTTTGCTGCTGCAGGAATCTTGAAGGAAACCTTGAAAGAAATCTCCTCCACCCCACAGAGTTGGAAATATTCAGAGTCCCATGAAGGAAGGGGAGGGGAGAGGGAAAAAAAAATCTAGAACTAAAGACTATTTTCTTTTGGCAATTTTATAACTATATTATAATCACTGCGAGATAAAGGCGCTAACCTCCATCTGCACCATCCCAATATTTCTCCTCCCACATGAGTACTGAATTTGCGGGAAGAGAATGAATAAGCTAAGAACATTCAAAATCTTTCTAGCAAGTAAGAGCTCTGCATGTGGCAAGGGGGCACCAACTCCGATGCACCTGGGCTTTTCCCAGCCCAGGATCTCCGGGTTGCTCCCGAACACCCGGGCACCACTTGTCTCCCGAACCCAAGGGGGCAGAGGGGCAGCCCAAGGGGGCACCTAGGGAGAGCTCTGGGTGGGGATGCAGGAGAAAAGCGCTTACATGCTCCAGCTTGTCCTTCCTGCGCAGCCAGACGCTGGCACTGTAGTCCTGCTGCTTGACGGTGCTGTAGAAGTTGGCGCCGACGCGGGTGAGGCTCGGCGAGGGCTCCCGGGGTCTGCTCTTGAGCCTCAGCTGCTCGAAGCCCTCGTGGGGGGACGAGGAGAGCCAGTCATGCCTGACTTCCATCTTGACATGACAAGGCAGGGTCCAAGCAACAGCCGGGGGAAAGCGAGAGATTAAAGGGCACCGGGTGAAGGGGGTCCGAGAAAAGAAAAAAAAAAAGAAAAAGAAAAGAAAAAAGAGAGCGAGAGAGAGAGAAAAGAAAAGGGTGACGAAAAGAAGGAAACGGGAGGAAAAAGAAAACAAAGAGCGGAGGGGAGGGACGGCGAGGGGGGAGGCAGCGGGAGGAGGAGAGCTGCAGGTACGAGAGGGGAGAGGGCTGGCGGGGAAGAAAGGGCAGGGGCGCCGCTCCGAGACGCGGCCGCGGCAGCGCCCTGCAGCCCGCGGCGGCTCCTGCCGCCTCTGCCCG